>JACXIK010000017.1:2568897-3168897 GCA_014737385.1 Bombus superbus | reverse complement strand
TAGATAAGTATTGTTTAATGATAAACCGTCTCGTTCGTAATAAATTATACATTGTTATTCTAATAAATCTGGCGGTACATTATCTGGTAGTGTAATTCCAAGTTTGGTTACCATAAATGATGCTACTTTGCAACCATATTCTAAGCAATATTTTGGTTTCCATCGAGCTAAAACACCAGCTAGAAAACCAGCTGCCAAAGCATCACCAGCACCTGTTGTATCTACAACAGGAGCTTTTGGTTTAATTGGTTGTACCTAAATAAAATATAAACGAATTTTTATCGAGTCTTGTAATTTAGAAAATTGTTCTCTTCTTTGTAACATACTTGAACAGATTGACTTCTTCCCCAAACAGTAATTGCTGGAGCTGAGCCACCTTGAGTCATTACAAATACTCCCCCATGACGCAACCAATCTTCATTGACTGTATTACAAACATTAACTGTAATTCTCTTTAAACTATTCAGTAAAAATGGTATATCTGTTACATCTTCATATGTAACATTTAATGATTGAGCCAAAGCCTCCATTTCTCTTGCATTACCAAATACAATATTTGCATATCCTACCATTTCACAAATTGCTATATGATGATCCTATAAAAGTTGATTTAATATTATTATCAATTTTTAATACTATTACCCTAGATGTAATAATTTTGTCATTTCATTGATTAAAACTACTAGTTAAAATCTAGAATATTTATGTACATTAAATATATATGTTCCATTTAAGTTGAAAGCAATAATTATGTCTCTCTCTTCTGCTTGTTTAACAAGGTCTTTTACTAAAGGAAAACTGTGTGTTAGGAAAAATCCTTCAATATAAATTATTTTTATTGTATCCAATGATAAACTAGTTTTCTTAAGGTCATCTAGAGTATATACACTGGCAGCTCCTATATTTGCAACAAGACTACGAGTTGATTCACTTGTCAATGCTATACAATGTCCTGTAGGTAAAGTTGGATGAATTGCATATCTGTAAAAATATATACATTTAAAAACATGTCATAAACAGAATAAACTGAGGCAGAGGATTTAAAGCATCTGCAAACCTGACATCCACACCTGCTGATCTGACTAAAATCTCCAACATTTTCCCCCCTGAATCGTTACCAAGTCCTCCACAATATACAGTATATTGATTTTGATGAGTTTCATCGCAAAGCCATTGTAAAACTCTCATTGAATTTTGTGCTGATCCTCCAGCACTGAATCTATGTTGTGATCTATTCCATATATATTATTAATGATATTTAAATTATTAATAATGTAATTGTGTTGTTTTCTTTTATAATAATAATAATAATAAACAAACAATATTAATTAAATTAAAAGAATTTGTAAATAAATATTAAAGTAACAATGTTTACACAGTATATTTTTTATACAAATAGATCAATTACATTCATATTTTGTTTTTAAAACCACAAGATAAATACTTGTATAAAATATACACAATGTAAACATATAACATGTATTAACAAATATACTTATTAACTCTAGTGGTAAATCTGCCAGCAACTCCTGCATTTTTTCAGTAGGAAGTTCTGTTTCTCCATCCATAGGAAGATTGAACTTTTTCAACAAATCATCATTTTTTATTGTTACATAAACATCCAGCAAAGGATTGCCAAAAGCTATAATAGCTGGACAATCCAGTTTTGCAATAGATCTCCTTAATGAAACTTTCTCAACCATTTTTTATAAATATACTCAGGGCTACATTTGTAAATAAATTTCAATACATTATTTATAATTAACCTATAACATATTTATGTATGTTATAATTATAAATATTCGACATGCACTTTACAGTTTTTAAAAACAATAATATTTGAAACCAACTGTAATATGTTTATGATAAGAAGTATAACTAATAGTTACATTATTTATCTAAAAGTACTTTAAGTAAATTAAAAATATTTTCTTAATATTCACTTCATATAATATGAAAGTACTCGAATATTTTTTTTATAAAAGTATTCATGTTTTCATTAATAACATGTAATCGTGAAAAAATCAATTACGTGTGATATGCTTCATATATTTTTGCTTTACTCAAGATCCACGTAAAGATTACTACCCTTTAAATGTATAATTATACTTCCTGCTTCTTATTAAACAAATAATAAAATTCTTTCTAATCGTGATATAATCATATATGTATAGTTATATTATTGATACCTGAGTAAAGAAATATATAAATTTCACATACTATTCAATTTTAATATGAATCGAGTCTAAATATTTAATTTTCGTCCAATTTTAATGCATTATGTATTATTGTTATATTTAAACTGTATAGCTTTATAAATTAATGATTTTTACATTATTTATTTTTTATAATGATTAAATGTCTTCATAAAAATATGTAGTGACAATTTATTGTACATGTGGGTTAACATTAAGGATACAAGATGGATGCGCACATTGTGATTTAAACATACACTGTACATACGGTACACGTTTCCAAATAAGATTTAGACAAGAAAGAAGTATTTTATTCTCAAAATGGTTCGAAAAAAGATAGATAATCGTATTCGTGTTTTAATTGAAAATGGTGTTGTTACGGGACATAGAACAATGTTTATTGTTATTGGTGATAAAGCACGAGACCAGGTTAGTATATATTAAATTTGTAAGTAATAAATATATAAGTGTATAATTAAATTTCTGCTATATATTTATGTTAATTTATATGTGTTGATAAATTTTAAAAAATTACAATTTTTTATTAGGTTGTTTTACTACATCATATGTTATCAAAGACCACTGTAAAAGCTAGACCTTCGGTTCTTTGGTGTTATAAGAAAGATTTAGGTTTTAGTAGTCATAGAAAGAAGCGAATGAAATCCATACAAAAGAAAGTTAGATCAGGAAAATTGGACGTGAATGAAGATGATCCATTTGAATTATTTGTTGTTTCTACTAATATACGATATTGCTATTATCATGAAACACATAAAATATTAGGAAACACATATGGCATGTGTGTTTTACAAGTAAGATTTCCATTTGTTTAAGTTAAATGATCACTTTAACAGAAAATAATTTTTCTTAGGACTTTGAAGCAATCACACCAAATTTATTAGCAAGAACTATTGAAACTATTGAAGGAGGAGGACTTATTGTATTTCTTTTACAATCAATAAACTCCTTAAAACAATTATATACCATGAATATGGATGTACATCAAAGATTTCGTACAGAAGCACATAAAGTATATTGTTAATTTTTATTTCATTAGTTTATAAATAGATTTGTTTCATTTGAACAATAGTTTTAAATAACTTGTAAACTAATAACATTTTAACTAACTTAAATAACTTCTTAATATTTTTTATTCTAGGATGTTGTTGGTCGATTTAATGAAAGATTTTTATTATCTCTTGCTTCGTGCAAAAGATGTTTAGTTGTTGATGATCACTTGAATGTATTACCATTATCATCATACAATTTAAAGATTGAATCCATAGAAAAGCCAACTTCTTCTGAAAATTTATCAGAATTAGATGCATTGAAAGAGAGTTTAAAAGATACACAACCTATATCATCTCTTGTTAATTGTTGCAAGACAATTGATCAGGTTTAATACATAAAACAAATAAATATGTATATTTTGGTAAACTATATGATGTATAAAATATGTTAATATTTTTAGGCAAAAGCACTTCTTAAATTTATTGAATGCATATCAGAAAAAACATTGAGATCCACTGTTTCCTTAACTGCAGCCAGAGGTCGTGGAAAGTCTGCAGCATTAGGTTTAGCTGTTGCTGGTGCCATAACATTTGGTTATTCAAACATCTACATTTCAAGTCCAAGTCCAGAAAATTTGAATACGCTATTTGAATTCGTTTTTAAAGGTAAATATTAAGGGTAATGTCATGTTTCAATATAGTAAAATTTCATATTATATTTTTAGGATTTGATGCATTAGGATATCAAGAACATCTTGATTATGGACTTGTACAATCTACAAACCCTGAATTTAATAAAGCTACTGTACGTGTAAATGTCTTTCGAGATCACAGGCAAACAATTCAGGTATACTTTTGATATATAAGATCAGTTTGTCAAAATAATAATGTAAATATAATTAACGAGAAATCTATTTTTCTTAGTACATTCATCCCACTGATGCCCACAAATTAAGTCAAGCTGAATTACTTGTAATTGATGAAGCTGCAGCAATACCTCTTCCCTATGTGAAAGTTATGCTTGGTCCTTATTTAATATTTCTTGCATCAACTATTAATGGGTAATTATATCTTATGTTTCAATTATTTTTTTAGTCATGGCTTAATTTTTATATACAACTTATACTTATATTTTTAACAGATATGAAGGAACAGGTAGATCTTTATCATTAAAACTATTACAACAACTAAGAAGTCAAACTATAGGCTCAAATAGTCATGAGAAACAACAAAATGAAAAGATTATTATTGGAAGGCAGTTACATGAACTGACTTTAGAGGAATCTATTCGTTATAAACCAGGAGATTCCGTTGAGCAATGGCTGTGCGAATTATTATGTTTAAATGCTACAACAAATACGCCTATATTATCTGGATGTCCACCTCCTGATATGTGTCAGTTATATTACATAAATAGGTAATTAAGTTTTTAACAATAATTACTATTTTGTATAATGCTTAGTGCTTCATATTACTACATTTTTTTTTTAGAGATACCTTATTTTCTTATCACAAAGCATCTGAATTGTTTTTGCAAAGATTGGTAGCTCTTTATGTTGCCTCACACTATAAGGTAAATATTTTCTTTCATTCCTTTAAAGTTTGAAGAGATACTGAATTTCTAATAATGTTTCAGAATAGTCCAAATGATTTACAAATGATGTCTGATGCGCCAGCACATCATTTGTTTTGTCTTTTGGGTCCAATAGATTCAAACAAGAAAACATTACCCGAGGTATTAGTAGTTATTCAAGTGAGTAATATGATATAACATGTATATAATGTAACTTTGATACTTCTGATCATTCTAATATTTTTATAATGTGTAGATTTGCTTAGAAGGTGAAGTGAGTAAAAATACTATAAATGATGGACTAGTTCGAGGGCGTAGAGCAGCTGGTGATCTTATACCATGGACCATCGCGCAACAATATCAAGATCAAGATTTTCCGGCACTGGCTGGAGCACGTATTGTCCGCATTGCAACACATCCTGAGTATCAGGGAGTAGGTATATATTATTACGTAAATCAATGAAAGTAATTTGTAGTCAATAAATATTTTGGTATAGATGGGATATGGTGCTAGAGCATTGGAATTATTGAAACAATATTATGAAATGAAAATATTGAATATTAACGAAACACCATCAGAAACATGCACAACAGAAATATCAAAAGTTCAAGATGAAGAAGTGAATTTATTAGAAGAAAGATTAGGTAACTGCACAAATTTATTGTATTCTATACTAAACATCATATAATTTTAATTTATCCTACTAATTTTATATTAATTATGTTTTAGAACCTCGAACTTCTCTTCCACCACTCCTTTTAAAACTAAGCGAAAGACGCCCAGAAAGTTTGGATTATATTGGAGTATCTTTTGGGGTTACTGAACCACTTTTAAAATTTTGGAAACGAGCTAGTTTTGTACCAGTATATTTAAGGTTAGCATCAATGTTTATTAATATTATTATATCACATATTGAACAAAAGTAAATCTTTATTTTTTTTTTCTTTAGGCAAACAACAAATGATATTACAGGTGAACATTCATGTATCATGCTGTACAAAATAAATTCTGAACAAGATGTTAAGTGGCTACAAGCATACTGGAATGACTTTCGTAAACGATTTATAAATCTATTGTCTATCTCATTTAACATGTATTCATCCTCATTGGCTTTAAGTATATTGATTAACAAATCGGTTACATCAGAAATTACAAGTTAGTGCATTTCTAATGATATATTTTCCTTGATGTTTATATTTGTCTCTATAATATATACAATTGCTTTCTTTAGCATTGACGAAAGATATATTAGATATTTATTTTACATCTTACGATCTAAAACGTTTAACCATGTATAGTAATAATATGGCAGACTATCATTTAATAATGGATTTATTGCCATCATTAGCACGTACATACTTTTTAAACATGATGGGTGATACTAATCTATCGGCAGTGCAATCGGTATTTATGATGTTTATAATGTCTCTAATAACATTAAAATAATTATATTTAAATATAACTTTTTATGATATTTATTAATGTTCCTATTTTTATTTTTAGGCAATTTTATTAGGATTAGGTTTGCAACACAAAACTGTTGATAAATTAGCAGAAGAATTAGATTTACCACCAACACAGCTACTTGGTTTATTCAATCGTACAATACGTAAATTTGTACAGTGCCTTAATAGAATAGCAGAAAATTTTATTGAAACCACCATGATGAAAATGGAAACTAATAATGAAAAAGTGCAATTGAATCCCATCAATGGACAAAGTTTGTATGATGAATTAGAATCTGCAGCTAAGGTTTGATCATTTTCTTTACAATATGAAACATATTAAGCATTTTTTAATATATGCATAATAAAATTTATTATATTATACAAATTTAATTTTAGGAACTAAAAGCAAAACAAAAAGCTGAATTGGAAAAATTGAAAAGAGAAGACTTAGAACAATATGCAATCAAAGGGACAGAAACTGATTGGAATGATGCACTTTCAGGAAAGAAAAGTAAGCATCTTATATCTATAAAAAGTGGAGAGAAAAGAGGAGGAGAAGATGATAATGCTTCGGAAATTCCGAAGAAACAATTTAAGAAAAAGAAAAAACATTCTTTCAAAACTTAATCGGTGTAAATGTATATATATCATATACATATAATATACATAAATATAAAATTTAATAAATGATTATGTCGTAGTATTCATTTACTCTTGCTTTATTTTAATAAAAAATACATTTTAATATAAAAAAAGATAGTTAAAAAATATCTATATTACGGATTAAATTACAAAATTTTAATCAAGGAAGTCATTATCTACTATATATTTTACACATTGGCAAATTAAATTTCTTTCGTGTTGAATAGATCTTGAAAGTAATTTTTGCAATAATTGGGATGTATATGGTTGTTTCTTATTTATCATTATATTTGAATTTCGTTTTACTGTAATAGGCTGTTTAATCTTAGAAATTTTAGGGACTGTATCTGTTAACTGCAAATTATTCCCAACAACTTCATTTTTATCAACTGTTTCTTCCATTGCACTACTTTCTTCTATTATTATATCATTATTTAATTTTATTTGCTTAAGTGGTATTTCTTCGGGTGCATCACCTAGAAATATTATTTTATAGAACTTATATATAAAATATATATGAACATTAAATAATAACTTCTCCATTACAAACAATGAGTTTATTATAAATTAATATAAATATACCTACTTTCTTCAGAAGTACTTCTGTAATCTGCTACTAAATTGGGTATACTACAAGTAGCAATAGTAAATTTTGGTAATGCAACTAATGTTTCCTCTTCATCAGAAATATGATTATTATTTTCCTCGCAATCATCTTCAATATCATTATTAGATTGGTCTTCTGTTTGCAAACTTTCATTTCTTAAGCTTACTACAAATGTTATTCATACAGATACGTTAAAAATTAAAAAAGAATATTAAAAAATATATATATATATAAATTACATGAACACAATAATAAAATGCTCACATGTTCCAGAAAATTGATATACACCCCTGTATTTCTCTCTTAGTTCTACAAAATTGTTAGATATCTTCATAGGCTCCTTCTTTACTGCTACTTTTTGTTTATTAGAACGTACAAATCTTCTTTTTTTCCGTTTAGTAACCTCTTGTTCCTGTTTAATTATTTCTCCTCTTTGTACCTTTTCCATTTCTTCTGCCTTTCGCAATTCGACATTAGTTTTTGTAGGATATCTCCTACAATATTATTAAGTATCATACAAATCATTTTTAATTAATACTAACTTCAAAAATTATTATAACTTACCTTTTCCGCTCCATTATCCACTTCTCAATCTCTTCTGGAGTTGATACATTTTTTATTTTATGATACAAACCAGTACTATGTTGCATAGTAATGTGCTTTTCAACAAGTAATGGATGAGCAGAGAAGGTACATCCATCAATACCACAAAGTTTATGTCCCTCTTTGTGTTCAGAAAGAGCATCTTCTGATGAAAAATCTTTATCACATATTTCACAATAAAATGATTCATCATCCTCTGAACTGTTGTAATTTTCATCTCTTTGATCATATGGTTCTTCATCACTTTGATAAAGATGAGCCTAAAAATGGTTACTTCAAATATTTTTATACATTCTTCACATTCAAATTCAATGCAAAAATACTTCTTGAGGTACAATTGTTAATGAAAGTAGTAATATGTGAGACTTCGCTGACTTCTTTCAATGTCTGTTTTATACATTAATTCCATGGTTTCATAATTTTTTGTTTTGGTACTGTATAATACATAAATATTTACTTGAAATTCAAAGAGTATCGTATTTTTTAAAATAATTCTTTCGTTTAAGACATCATAGACTTTAGTTTAAATAATTTAAATATAAAATTATGCATAGAGTAATTGCTTACAAAGATGTTTTACATTAGTAGAAAATGTAAATTATTTCTTAATTAAGATATCTACATTCACATACCTACATTCTCAATATAAAGTTTGTAGAAAATGATATTAAAAATTAATATGAATTATTAACGGTACTATAACATTTATAAGATTATAGAAGTATTTTTTCATAATTATTTGAGTAAAATCAATATTTGATATATGTATATAAGCAAATATAAAAATGTATTACAAATAGTGATTATTTGTATAATTGTTGTTATATGCAACTATTGCTTACACTTTACATTTTTAAATCTTTTCCAGGGTATTCAGAAATTCACTTATTAAGTTTATGTAAGTATTATAAACATACATTTATATCTCATATTTAGAATCAACGATTAACATAAGATAAATTTTGTATATAATTAGAAAGAAAGATATTTCATGGTTACCACAAATGTATAGCAGTAGAAAGTAATGTAATTGGTAAAAGATGTAAATATTATAGTCCTAAAATATAGAATTAGATTGACAGTATAAAAAGTCCTTCATGTTGCCTTGTAGGCAACATAATAAATTCTTGCTTTTTTTTTTAAAGTAAAAGTACATCTACATCAATAGTGTAAATCTAATAATTTTACTTATCATATAATATTAATTAAACAGAGAATATCTTTATTATATGCGATGATGTGACGTGTAATTGATCAAAATTTTAGGAAGACAATACTTTTATAAAAGTTATTTGATGCATGAAATCTAAAAAGGTCATTTTCATATTTCAGAACGATTATTGAACGCATATTAGAATTCTTTTTGTGGTTTATAGAGTAATTGGGGACACCAGATTTAGAACTTATAGAAATACGATTTATTCTTACAATACGCATCTTAATTACAAATTTATTTTGTTCTGAATTTATATTTGATGGAAGTCATGTATTATTGAAATGAAAATATATTCAATACTACGGCACATAATAACAAACAATTACAAAAATTGTCATATCTTGATACAGAGCCACAAGCTATGAAGAAAATACTTAAGCAAATTTTCTATTGAATAGAATTTATATGTCAGAGAATATTTTAATGCTTCCACAAAATTTTCCATTAAGAATGTTATAGCTTGCAGCACTGTATACTGGCCAAAGAGCAATTAAAGAGCTTTATGATAACAGAATTAACAAAGGCCAGATTTTTATATATATATTGGTGTGAAAAAAAAGTTATATATTTAATACTTCTAACGTGAAAGTATATGTATAGGAAATATACAAAATTTTACATTTATATATAAGCATATGCTAATGATATAAGAAAAAAAAAAAACAATTTAGTTTTTATAAGTATTACTAAAAATAAGAGAATGTCTATTATTCAAATGTTATTCATCATTAAACTCTATTTTCTCAAAGTATTTTAGCATGATAGTTTAACATTACACACTTATAATATAAATGCTAAGAATGAACTTATATTGCAAAGAAATGATATTTTACAAATGACAAAAGAACGGATAATAATACAAATTTTCTAATTAAAAATGATACAAGTATTTAAACTGCAGTGTTCTCAATATACTGCAGATTGAAATAAGAAAGAATCAAATCGTTCTGAAGTTTGAAAACAGAATACTTGTGTAATTTCAACTGTTCAATTGTTTATAGGAGGAGTAGCCTGAAGCTTAAGACTGTGCCTGTTTGCTGGAAGGCTGCATCTCCTCCGTTAGCTCCATTTGCTCTGATTGCTCAGTCGCATTCTCAGTTTTCTGAACACCCTCGGATTCGATCGTATTCTTATCATCTGTTTTTTGACCACCCTGTAATCAAAGCAATTTGTCAACTAGGACAGGAGCCAATTAAATGGTACAAATAATATTTATCTTGTACATAAATAATATATTAGTAACATTATTATCAAAATTAAAAATTTATTATTAGACAAATGTAATTTTTTAAGAATTTTTTTTTATAAAAATACTTTTATTATGTTTTATAATTCCAAATATATTATTTTAAATAAAATAATTAATACAAATAAAATAAATGAAATAAATGTATCACATATATAATTATAATGCAATTAAATATTGTTAGTTTGTAAATGACTCGAATATTAAAAAAAATATTTACTCTTATAAATTATAACTATAACTGTTCAGCTTATCTATACATATATAAATCATCTCACAACAAATAAATCTAAATCCTTGTATTATATATCATACTAATACCCTTAAATCTTAAGAAATGTTCTAAAATACTTACTGTAAATTGCTAAAACAAACGAAGTTGAATTTTATTGTACCTACAATATAGGATACACCAAATACAGTCTTTGATTATTGTGTTAATACTCACAAATAGTAGAAGAATAGAAAGAGATATTAATTGCATTAAAAGCATATACGATTATTTGTTACTTATTTCTACAGGGTGGTCTACCTCTTTTGTCCTCTCATTATAATTAAATATTTATTACATAAATAATAGTAATAAAGCTATTGTTAAAACTATTAAAAAGTTGTTAAAATAAAAACTGTTAAAATATTATACTCATTTTTTACAATTACTGATTACTAGGAATGTGCAGAATTGTCTCAAGACTTGGAAACTTAAAAGTCTTGGAATCCCACACAGCCTTACAGATTACCAATCCTGTAACTGATATTTCACAAACTTTTTAAATTGTATAAAAGTATATGACAAGTCTTTCTATAGATATGAAACTGTAAATGGTGTTGTATTTTTAATCCTAGTATAATATCTATAAACATTATAGGAAAATGTATAGTACATAAAATATCAAGTCATAAATATATAAAATACTAATTTATTATGCAGAAAATAAAATGGTCAGAATTGCAAACTTAGTTACTGTTGTAATTTTTCCTATATTGTAAGACTACTACTTTATATATATAAATTACACCTTCTTCCTTTTACATAATTTGTACATAACATATTTTAAATAAAACATATATGAAATAACTATTAATCGAAAAAATATAGTTTAATCTCTCTTAATAAATTGTTAGTTATGAAAAGAATATTATTTCATAATATATGTACAAAAATTAAATGGAAAAAATACCTGTTCTGGATGTTTTGCAAGATAATCATTTTTAGCATCTCTGATCATCCTTGTTACTTTGTTTCTTAAATCCTTAAATTCTTCCCATTCTTTCGCATCTTTATTCTTTTTTGCTTTAGCATACAACTTATTTTTCTTTTGTATTTCACTTCGAATTTCATCAGTCATCCATGGTTTTTTTAGTTCTAATTCCTAAACAATTATAATATATTTTAGTCAGAATTTAAATAAATATAAATTTGTATTCTTAATTTCTTTTTATATATCAAAGTGTATACATGTATATGATAAAACAAGTTGCTGTTTATTGTCAGTCAATACATTAAACCTTATCAGAAATGTATTATTAACCCTTTGCGCTCGATGACCTTTCAAGTCGGGCGGAACAGCAACTTGAAATGGTTCTGCGCGTATGTGACAAGTGTCTTACAGGTAACATAAATGTATATAATGATTGATGTAATTTATAATTGCATCTTAAAGTGTAACACATTATACTTCTTAACAAACAATATAAAGAGTTAAGGAATCTATTTATGAACTAATACTGTGCTCTCATAAATTGGAAGGATCGAAATCTAGCATAAATGGGGACTGGTGACTCTCACTTTCCACTTGAGTTGCCACACGGAACGCCTTGGTGACAGAGAGTCCCCTCTCAAGTACAAAGGATTAAGCAATGAAGAATTTTAATAATTATATCTAGAAACATAAACTTTTCTCCTTCGTGCATTTTACATTAACTAATTTTATATTGATTTATAAATCCATTTTATTTAAATACCACAATCTGTAACAGGTGACTTTAAATACAAAAGAAAATTTAGAATAAAAAGTAGACAATTATTTCCTTAATAATACTACTGAGATTAAAACGCAAATAAATCATATTTAAATAAGAAAAATAATAGTCAATAAATTAAATAAATTCATTACTCATGCCTCTATTTTTATGCAGTTATTATTACCTGTTTTGTCAAAGTAATAGAATTATTATTTGCTCAACTCTACAAATATCAAGAAGATTAAAAACCCTGCACTTACCTCAAGTTTACTGACTTTTTTCACATTATTCAATGCTTTGCCTTTTGCATTGCCATTGCCAACTGAAAATCTTGGTCTCATATGAGATAAAATCTGAGGAGGTAATGCTCTTCTATGCCAAGGCCTCATTAATGGTCCTCTAGGTCCTACACCTCTTAAGCCCATCGGTGGAACCATTGGAGCAATACCTCTGACTCTTGGACCAAATAATGGCATTGGTCCATTTGGTCGATTTACTCCAACTGGTCGTGGTGGTGGTGGTAATCTTTGTCTTATTGGCCCAAAAACTGGATTCATCGGAGGTGGTGGCATTCTTGGAGGTAAACCAGGGGGTGGAAGTCTACCACCAAATCTAGGAGGTGGTGGAGGTCGTATACCAGCGGGTGGGACTCTTGGCCCTAGCAGAGGTCCTCGATTTAAAGGACTCATTGTTATTTTCTTTGATGTAGATCTTTCTCAATCACTTTTACAATTTTGAGTAGTAGGTGATTGATATACCGTCGAATGCGAAACGTTATTTACGAGGTTAAGACTCTAACTTCACACACTGTTTATACGAGAAATATATAATTATATGTCGATATTATGCACTTCTCGATATTATCGTAATTAACTTTGATTGCAAAACCAATCACGGTATTAGTTGCAATCGCGAATATCGTGAAAACATTACGAACTTGTACGCAAATGAACCTTTTATACGGCAAATAGCAATCAGTGCCGATGAGCTTGCTCTCAACAGTCACGAACAACAAACTCTAAGATGTATAAACTGATTTGAAATTCCGATATCTGAAAGAAAAAGATACTAGAAAATTGATCTGAAATATTTTGTACAATTTGATAGTTTGATATTATATAATTAATATTTATTTTGCTATCTGATTATTTTACCAATTATTCCCTTATTTTTACATTCCCTTCTCGGTAGAATTATATTTCCTTATTTTATACTGCTATCTTTCAGTATAAATAGTATCTATACTATACTAAAAGAAAAATAAACAGACAATACTTATTTCATAATTAACTTATAATTTATACATTATTGAATTTAGAAAAAATAGAAAATACAATACATATAACTTATTTCATTTTTCTATATAATAATTTTATCATTTTTATTTTTCAATTCAAATAAATGTTTTCTTAGTAGTACAACTTTTTAATCAATTCAATTTTTAACCAATCAATCAAAATACATTACAAAACAAATTATATCAAAAATGACATCTTCTTTTTTACATAATGCGATAGTATATGCAAATATTAATCATTAAAGTATGGCTTTTACATTTAGTTATTTACATTTACCTGAAATAGCTATATTATATAACGAAAATAAGCCTTAAGAAATTTAGGAATAATTCATACGTTTAAAAATATGTATAGATAACAAATTTTTATATTCAAAGAAGTTTTTTTATCGCACAAATATTTTTTAATGTGTATATCCGCCTATAACCAAGGATAATTTTAAAGGCGCAAGTTAGCACGTTATTTATCTGATTGGTGTATTTCCGATTTATAAGAGACATGCTCTTCTCATTGGTCTATTTGAGCAACGCTTTTAACGTATCGCCAGCTGTTGAAGTTACGTTTGTTTGAAATCAAACGGCAACTGAAGTTTGTTGGGTTGCTTGGAGCTTCGAAATTTTATCTGCCATGTATGGACGGTAAATACTCTTAATTGTAACAAGAAGAGGGCATGCATAGTATTTAAAAAGTAATAATAATTTAGAAAAGGAGAAGAATCGATTTATATATAAAAGATTGGGTGAAAAATTGAAACTAAATAATGGCCACGATTCGAGTACACGAGGATCAAGAAAATCGTATTAGCGATGTTCGTCGCGGCAAAGAAAATATCTCCGTGCCCCTTCAAAGTCAAACATTGCAACCAACAAAACGTGCAGTTTTAGGTGTTCTTCACAATAATTGTAATCGTAATACGAAACCAGTATGTATACATTTCGTAATCTTTCCTCCCGCGTTTTTCTACACTGAAAAACTCGATACTTATTATTTTTATAGTACACATTAATCAAACTATAGAAAGTGATTTTTGAAGTTGTACAATATTTTTATGACCTTAAAATCATTTATTATCAATGTTAATAGTGAAATATATAATTATATTCCTTTGACTTTGTGTAGGAAATATACAAGGATGAAAAGTATCCGAAAACAAAAGCTGTTATACCCACACAGTTTGAACCTTTTAAAATTTATGATGAGAAAAAGGAGGAAGTTACATTTAAAATCTATGAAGATAAGTTAGAAGAAGAAACTTCTGTTGCACTTAGAGACACAAAGGATAAGAAAGAAATAAAAGAGAAGGAAGATGTGAAACCTGAAAGAGAGAAGCCAAGGTTAGAAGTGAATCCTATGACTGTCTCAAATTTACCAACATTTTATAATGCTATTGAAGATATAAATAAAAAGAAAGAAAATGAAGTCATTTTTTCACAAGGCAGCCCAATGTCTTTAGAAAAATCAATTTCTTATTTGTCTTCCTCAAAGAAAAACCATCAAAAACGAAGAAAGTCTATTAAAGAATTAAGAATGAATTTTTTTGATGTAGATGAATATAGAGCTGATATATATAATTATTTACGTGCTGCAGAAGTATGTATTTATCTAAACATTCTTTTCTAAATTTAGAGTAATTAATAGATATTATAATAAAATATTTTATTTTAGACACAGCATAGACCAAAACCAGGCTATATGAAGAAACAACCTGATATAACATATTCAATGAGATCGATATTAGTGGATTGGCTCGTGGAAGTTGCCGAAGAGTATCGGTTACAGACTGAGACACTTTATTTAGCTGTTTCATATATAGATCGCTTTTTATCATACATGAGCGTTGTAAGAGCAAAATTACAACTTGTAGGTACAGCAGCTATGTTTATTGCTGCGTAAGTTTCATTTATCTATATATCCATTTAATTAATTATATCTAAAGTCTTTAGTTTTTCAAAAAATAATGTTATACTAATAATTTAGAAAATACGAAGAGATTTATCCACCTGATGTAGGCGAATTTGTATATATCACAGATGACACATATACGAAAAAACAAGTATTACGTATGGAGCATTTAATATTGAGGGTTTTATCTTTTGATCTAACTGTCCCAACACCACTTACTTTCCTTATGGAATATTGTATTAGTAATAATCTTTCTGAAAAAATTAAATTTTTAGCAATGGTAAATACATTACATATATTTCTTCGTCGTGTTCTCAATACAATATGTTAATTTTCATACAAAATTTTATAGTATCTCTGTGAATTATCAATGCTTGAGGGGGATCCATATCTCCAATTTTTACCTAGTCATTTAGCTGCATCTGCAATTGCACTTGCACGGTATACATTGTTAGAAGAGATGTGGCCACATGAGTTAGAATTATCGTCAGGGTATAGCTTAAAGGATCTTAAAGAATGCATTTTGTGTTTGAATAAAACCTTCTGCAATGCATTAAATATTCTACAACAAGCCATCCAAGAAAAATACAAAAGCAGCAAGTAAGTTTAGATATGTAATATTCAAAGTAATTTTTTTCTTTTCATTATTTGAATTAATGATTTTGTCATTATGTCTAATATATTTTTATTTAGATATGGACATGTAGCATTATTATTACCACGACGTATTGATAATGTTACACTGAGCTCTGAAGATGAAGAAGAGAATGCCTAACAGGCATTACACAAAAATAGAAAAATCTAAAAATCTATACATATTTGGAGATAACGAACCTCCCGTTGTAAATCCCATGTTTTGAAAGACAAGGAGGGGATTAGGGCAAGACTGAGCTATTCTTTCACAAATGAAATGTACGAGTTACTTCTATTAACATATGGTCACTATGTTTAGCCTAGACAAGCATATTGACTTTATTTTTCATATCCCACCACCACCTATACGTTTTATAGGTTGTAGGTAAATTTTAATAACTGTTTTTAGAGCTCCGTCATTATATTAACGAATGAAGCTCTAAATTATGTTATTTAGGAATTTGTATTTTTATATGCATTTTTTAGACGATTGTTAACAGAACACTTGCTCTACATACATAATATCTAAATTTTGTTGCCAGTGATCTGTCATAAAATAATAGGAAGTGTAAGAAACAATAACTGTATTTATTATTCACATTGTACTAAAAATATACATCATTGTGATGGAAACGCGTCTATGTATTAAAATGATTACAACATTCGTCTATTTTTACAATTCTGACATAGCTATTTATTTGCGATCTTTTATGGTGTAACCAGAAAAAGTAATGTTATTAATCACTTTTCTTCATCTATTTTTGAAAAATATATTGTACATACATTTCATAGATCATGCTATTTAAAAGATATTTCTGTTTATACATAAACGTACATATACAGATAAATTTTCATTTTAAAACATACATTGTACGAATGTTCATATGCATATTTTCGTTAAATATTAAAAATATATATCATATTTTATGCATGATCTCTGAGCAAAACAAAAGTATTCAAGTGTTTGATACACTATGCGTGTCTATAATGTTCATATTAAAAAGGGATATACACATAATTTTGTTTTTGTTGTATTTCGATTATAATATTGAATGTTTTAATTATAATATTTACGATATATATAAAGATACATTTCATACAATAATTGTGTACTGTTTTTAAAAGGACATGACGAAATCAAATTGTTATCATAAATTATATACTTTGAAAGCAAATTAAGCAGGAAGTATAATAGTTAAATAGCAATATTCAATGTTAAAACGTTTAGACAATCTTAAACAAGAAACTTTGAATTAAGTGTTTCAATAGAATAGTTTTTCATATGCTATGACAAGAAGAATTAGGTTATTACTAATATTATTCATAAAATAAACAATATTATTAATTTTACATATTATGACATGTGTTTTTTTAATACATAAAACATTTGAATATTCTTAAAGATATTCTTTTCATGTTATTCATGTTGGTAATACTGATTTCTCTTGCTTAGCCATTATATTTAATTGTGCGCATGTGTGCGTTGTGCTCTATACTAGTATTGACGTTGACAATTTGCAGTTGATATTTAATAGAACTCTAACGAAAAGACAGTTGTGGGAGTTTCCCGAGATAAAAATTACACATTCCATAATATTATCGAGGTATAATATTTGATTCAACATTTTCTTACGTTTATTATTATTAAATAAATATTCTCCTTTTATTTCGCATATTATACTTAGTACTTTCGATGTTTTATACAATTTAATCATATCTTAAATGAATAAATACATGCTTTTAGGTTACTTTTACTTATGTTTTTTGATGGATAAACAAATTCATTTATAGGATTTTAATTTAACCTATAAAATGAGTAATATATATTGCATTGATTTGAAAGTCAATGTATTAAAATAAAATACAAGTGAATGTTTGAAAAATGTTAATATAATAGTAAGTAGTTAATATAATAGTAACAGTAATATATATTTGTCTCCTCTAAAAATTGATTGATTGAAAGTTAAACAATAAATGTATGAAAATTTTGTATAAAATAAAAGTTTATATTCATAGGGGCTTTTATGTTTAAGAATATTAATTTAAAGTTTGTCAATTTCTTTGATATTCTTATTAGACAAAATGGATATGGCATTTGGTGACAACTTTGTCAATGAACAAGAAGTAGATCCAGTGGCAGAATTCGTAGCAAGGGAACAGGATCAGTTGGCAGGGCTTGAAAATGAAATTCCACCAGTTGCTATATCTGCTCCTACAATGGCATCTAATATAGATGGTAGTTAAATTCAATATATGTATAAGTAAAAAAAAGTTATCATTTTATTGTCTTTTGTAATATTTGATTTGATATCGACAAAATGTTTTATTTTTATATTACATGTTAATATACATATAATGAAACAAGTCACTACAAATTACAAATATATTTTTAATTATATATTTCAACAATTATATATTCATACAATTTATAATTCTAATTAATTGTCCAAAACTTTGGAAATTTAAGTTGGCCCAGGTGGTGATGCTGAAGGTAGTTTTGAAATAATAGATGCAATTGGACAACCTTCTGAAACACAAGCACCTCCAATAATAGGTAAACCATATTTTATTGCTTTTTTATTAACTCATTTATAACTTATTATAGGATATTATATTTTTAAAAATATTTTCAGAAACTGCTCCCAAGCCTCCACCTGTAAAGGAAGAACCTGAAAAAATACGAAAATGGAGAGAAGAACAAAAAACTAGACTAGAGGAAAAAGGTAAATATCTTTTTTTAAACAGATTCCATTATATAACATTCACAATTTTTATATTTAATTACTGTTATAATTTGTTGTAATTGTTGTAATTTATTTAGATGCAGAAGAAGAGAAGAAAAAGGAAGAATGGAAAGAAGCTGCAAGAAAAGAATTAGAAGAATGGTATAAACATCATGCAGAAGCTATTAGTAAAACAAAAACTACAAACAGGTAATATTTAAAATTGCCTTTCCTCCCTTTCTTTTAATTTATTTAACTTTATGTTTTATTTTATATATTTTCAATGTTTTTTATAAATATAACTTTTAATCGCATATCTGTAGATGCAATTAAAAGTCTTATTCTGTATAAAATTATAAATATTTTATTTAAAATATGTACTACATACAATTATATTATTTTCATTCTGCTTCTTAGGGAATCAGCCAAGTAAGTTATACTATATTTTTTTGCATGTATAATTGCATTGCATTGCTGTATAATATAGCTTGCTTATTCACTTTATAAAGCAACTTGCAGAATGGTATCGGAAAATATTTTCATATATGTTAGCTGCTTTTTTGTAATAATTCGTATATTTTGTGCTTGATGCAATTATACTTGAGATCTCATTGTTTCAAATCATATCATATGTAAGCCACACATTTATTAACTTTAATTACATTAGAAATTATCATAGATACATATTAAAACATTATATTTTATAATTTTTATATCGTTATATTTTGACATAAATGTTACAACAATTAAATTTTAACAATTTTATTGTCAACTATATTAAAATGTTTCAAACGTATATTGTTGGAATTATTCATTTCTATATTGTATGTATATATTTAATACAATATCAAATTATCATATCTCTTATTTCCTAACTTGTTTATCTAAGAACGGATACAAAAATATAAACGTTTCCTTTTTATTTAGGATTCTCAATTTCGTAGATAGAAGTATATGAAATATTTGTATTAATTTTCGTTATGTAGATTATAACTTTTGTGATACGTTTTATCAGAAATGAAAACAAGTAATAAAAAGCATACTTTCATGTGAATAGAAATTATAAAAAAAATTTCGAATTTGCGTCGCTGCACACATTATATGTAAAAAATGAAAATAAAATTATTCAATACATATACTGCAATGTCATTAGTGCATTTAATGTTCGAGTATTGTCGCGTTTAAGTTTTTATACATTGTAGCTTATGTAATATAATGGATTTATCTCTAGGAACGCAGAAAAACAATTCGTAGCAGAAGCTGATGAAGTGGAACCAGGAACTGAATGGGAACGCATTGCAAAACTTTGCGATTTTAATCCCAAATCTTCCCGCACTTCAAAAGATGTTTCTCGAATGCGTTCAATTATCTTGCAATTGAAGCAAACTCCACCAGCTCCAGTCAGTCTTTGATTAAATTAATAATTTGGTATGGAATATAGATATATGCATATATATATAAATATATATATACACAAACATATGTATGTATAAATATACTATGAAACAAAAGAAAAGTGTATGCAGGTTATAATAATATCATTTGAAAGAAAGATCATATATGGTCTATTAAGGAAAAATGTAATATTATTGTGAATAAAGATTACTGATAGCAAGTATGTGCATAAATATTAAATTTAAAAAATAAAATGTGTAACATAATTACTAATGTTGTTATATATAAAGATATACATAATAACACCCTTATATATATGAATTTAACGATAAATGGTAGTTTACCAAACAATATATAAAATTTTCATAAATTATTTTAATTATATATAAAATTTTATGAAAATATATAGCTTTTTAGTACGCTTAAAATAAGTTTTGAAGTATACTAATGTTATTTGACAAATAACTCTTATTGTGCGTAATATAAAAATTTTTTATAGTTTTAGTTTTTACATTGTTCAACATCTCGATATCTCACATATCTAAAAATTCATAATCAATTTTCTTCTGATCGCCCTTATGCTATTTTTTCTGAAAATAACAACAAATTAGATTGTATTAATAATTAATACCTATGTAATTAAAAAAATAACAAACTGTAATTTGTATTATATTATTGTAAAAAATATAATATTAGTTACTTCTTACAAGTATAGAAAGATAAAAGATCAATACCTATGTAAATCACGTTTCATAGCAAGTTGCATGTCATGTTGCCAACGATATATGTTTGGATATGTAATGGAATTAAGTGATGTTAATACTGCATTATAAACAGCATGATCTAACTTTGTTGGCACTGGCCTATAAAATAATAAATAAAGGAAATATATATGTATAGCAATTATAATGTATTTATACAAAAATAGTTATTTTACGAAAAAAAATTTATTTTCATGTGATATTTTACCCTTCCAGAAATGTCCCATGACCTTCCTCTGCATTTTGCATTTCATCGTCAGAACTATCTACCGTTAATTTTGGCGATGATGGCGGTGTAAAAAATTCTAGTTCGTCTAAAGAAACAAATAAAACGTCTTATTTATACAAACCTTATGTTGTAGACCTTAATATAAATTTTGATTATAAGGCATTTTAGACTTACCTACATTATTTTGTTCTTCATCATTTGATGTAAGCAATGACCATGATTGTAATTTATTACATAAGTAATCTATTTCATCAATTTGCAATTCAGTTTGTGAATTTTCGCTTGAATTAATTAGATTATCATTTGATGTCTGTGAAAAAATAATTATCTGTGAAGTATAATAATTTTTAATGAATATTAAAAATTCGATGAATATTTGTTGTACCTGATTATGGTGAAGTAACTGATCCTGAAATTTATGTTCTAAATATTTTTCAAGTTTTACCAAACCCTCTTTAGTACGAAAATCTGCAAAATCATTTAAAAATGGCCAATATTCCTTCCATGATACTTGGTACTCTTCTGCCAAGTCTCTAAAAATTAAATTGAGTTGCAATTTTCTTTTTTAATCTTTAATATGATTATGATGCATCTTAAAATTTACTATGAAATATACCTTCCAACTCGTTCAAGTCCTTTTTCTGCATCTTGTAATCTTAAAGCTAGATTATTAGTGGGACTATCTATAGCATTAGATTCATCATTCGTTTTTTTAATAGGAGTCATACGAAGACGGGGTGGCGTTTTCCACTTTTTTCTAAATTCTAATGCTCGAGATTTTGTCATTGGTCCAGCAAATGCACGTACTTCTAAACGTGGACTAATTGGATCGGTATTTAAACTCTACAAAAATATTATCCACATAAAATATTATAGACATACAATATAAATTGAAATATTGTAACATACCAAAGGACTAGTAGGAGAGAAAGGTTCCCCAATCACAGGTTGTAATGTATTATCATCTGATCTTAATACAGGTACATAATACTGATCTTCTAGTAGCAAACGTATTTCTTTCTTTAATCCTTCATCTTCTTGACATGTTCTAGTACAAATTATCTGTAATATGAACAAAAACTAAATTAAGATATATCATAGAGCGGTAATTACAAAAATATATAGAAAATAATAAAAGATTATAAGTTAAAAGTAATAATAGAAAAGTTTTAAATATTTTATTACGTACATCTATTGGTAGTTGTTTATATTTATTTGGTAATGTCTTTATACAACATGGATATGAAACAAGAATTCGAACTACATTTTTTAAACCAAATTTGACTGCAAAGTGTAATGGAGTTTCATTCAATCCCTTATCAGGTGTGTTTAAATATAAATCTAACATAATCTGTGCACGATCCACATAACTCTTGCATTCATCACCATAAAGTAACTTTATAAAGTCTGTGTTACCAACAGTGTTTAATATTAACTCACACATATCAGGTCTGTCTGCCCTAACTGCAATATGTAATGCATTATAACGGCATCCTTCCTATAATAAGTAATAATGAAAAAATATAGCATAATATATGTATATTAGATAATTTATATCTTTCTGAAATATGATTATAAATTATAAACTTACTTGCAGAATTGCAGGTGTATCTCCACTACCGATTAAATATCGCGGATTTCCCCATACTGTAGTTTTTACAGCATATAAATCTCCATCTTTAATTAATTTTTTAAAACACATCAGATCTTGAGATCGTGGAGCTTTAAAATTATTTGGTTTTTCTTCTACTACAGGTACGGTTGCATTTATTAAGGTACTATTCACATAATTTGATTTCTCAAAGCCAGTATTGGCATATTCTTCTGCTTCCGATCGTTTTTTAAATGATTTCAGACGACCAGTTTTAAATTCCTTAATTACTTTCAAAGCTTCCACTTTGTCTTGATAAACTCGAATATTTTCTATAATAATTAAATGTGAATTATTTACTTCATTCAAATAATAGTTGTAAGATTATACAAAAATAACAAGATATCTCTTTATTTTTATATATTTACCTTTAATACTGTTCTCTATTGAGGAATCAAAGTTTTCTTCAGGTATGTATACTGCATGATAAATTATTTCATTTGATATATTGGAATTTCCATGAATCCCATGTAATGTTTGTTCGTTTTCATCCATTGTATTCAACTTTATTCTTTTCTCAAATTATTTTTAGTCATATAGTCATTTATTGGTTATATCGATATATGTCATAAAAATGTCAAAAAACATGCACTGAAACTGGAACTGCTTGAGTTTAATGTGATATTTATAATTCGGTATGTAATATCTTTTGTCTTTTTTCCTCTCTCTTTTTTTTCTGATCGGAAAATTACATGTACTATTAATGTCTTCTTCCTTTGTAATACGCAGTTTGTTTAAAAATCTATATTATAATTTTTAACATTTAGTTAAAATTTATATGGTTTTAAATATCAAATAATCAGTATTAATTTTGAAATTTACTTTTATAAAGTATCCCACTTAATATATAAGGCTATGATAAAATACACTAAGCATTTTTTATCAAACATAAATTTTCAAGAAACAAAATAGGAAACATGTATGGTATGCCAAGTAAATTCAAGGTTAAACTCAATTTTCAAGGTAATATACAATTAAGCCGTAATTTAAGAAGCGTTTACATCATAAATGCTATATTTACGAAATCAATATAATTCATAATATAAAGTATAACTTTCTTACATAAAATAGAAAGTCCTTAAAAACCGTATCAATTCATAATCAACTGTCATTTACAAAACCAACCAATCCTAGATAGAGTCTAAGTGGTTAACCAATTAGTTCAAACCATATAAGCTGATTATGTTTAGTAGTATAAAATAAAATAAAATTTTATTTATAATTACCAAAATTAACTTAAATATAAATCTACTAACACCATTTGTTTAATACATACATTAATCAATAGCATTCATGAGAGAAATTTCCTATTTGATAATAATCATTTTCAAATCTATATTTTTCATTGATTACCAAAGCAAATTAGGAAGTATCTGATTATGATCGTACAGTTTCATAACATAAAATTCCATAAGTCATTTAACTGTTAATAAGAAATATATTCTCTCATATTATAATAATTCTTATATTATTATATTTATATATTATAATAATTAGTATTGTTATATTATTATAATATATTATTATAATATTCTTATAATAAATATAATATTCTCTTGCACCATAGACTTTATTCAGATCAATTATATATTATATTCATTAGATTAATACAAATAAAGATTCTATTTTTGTCAATTAAATTCAATATTTATACGTGAAAATTGAAAAATGGCTAATAATTGCTTAACGTAAATACAATATTAAAAAAGATATGAAAAAAAAAATGTTTTATATAAAAAGGACATTAATTGTCATTTTAGTAAATTTTACTTACAGTAAATAATCATAATACGATTTGTCAAACGTTATTTATTAAATGAGCATGAACGCATTTTAAGACAATCATATTGTTGAGAAAACACGTGCACCTGTAGAAATATATATTACACATTGAATGAGTTTAAGAACGCTGAGTGGGCGGAGCTATCACCACACCATTGGGATGTGATTGAGATTCGACCAATCAGGAACTTGGCAAGTATTTACAAACCGTACGTCATCAAATGTGTATTATCTCTCTGGCTGTTTGTAACATCATGTATTTTTTTTCAATCGTATTCAAGATTAGACTCGAGAGTTTCGGGAGACTATTGTTGCTGCTGCAAAGGACTACTAATAGTTGAAACGTGGACGTCGTGCGAAGTACGTCGTTCATACTGTCTTTCTTTATGAGCGATGTTCACAGTGTCGAAGAAAGGGAATCAGTATTTTTTTATTTATCATACGATTATTCTTGACAATCGATCTAAACGAATTAACAATAAACGACATAACGTATAAGAGAATTCCGAAATGAATTTATCGTTTGCTGGTTGCGGTTTCCTTGGTATTTACCACGTTGGTGTAGCAGTGTGCTTTAAGAAATACGCTCCACATTTACTTTTGGATAAGATTAGTGGTGCATCGGCTGGTGCTATCGCTGCTTGTTGTCTTCTTTGTGACTTACCCCTCGGTAAGTGAACTCCTTTGTTTATATATATCTACCAGATATATAGTATCTTAAATAATTAGTTTTTTTCAATGTTATGGTTTGATTTATTAACTTTCTGATATTACACGATCTTACGTTTTGTATCCATTGCGCGCATGTTAAACAAATTGTCCCGGTGGCTCCGGTGATTTCACGCTGTAATTAAACCGTAAATATCTTTATTTACTCTTTTAATATAAAATATGACGATGTTGCAACTTAATATATAGTTAAGGCCATGTTTATGTGTTGTCAATGTAAAAAAATATAGCTGTCAAAATTTATCTTCAGCAGTTTTTATATTTCCTGAACGAATCCTAAATAACTATTATAAATTTTAACATTTTTCAAGTATCATTACTAATTTGTTATGTAGTCCATATAAATGATTTTCTTTTTGGTTATGTGAATAAATGACATAAAATTTATAAAACGTAATTATTGTAATTATATTTTAAAATTTCAAAATGCTATGCATATTTCATGATATGCAGCTAAATATAATTTATTTCACTTCAGCTTGTCTCTATATTACATTTCTTATTGTTTATAAAATTTTTAAATTATTGATAGAAGCTATATGAACTTGGTCTTGTTGGAAATGAATCTCATAATTAGGTCAAGCTTAGAATAAGCAAATTGGAAGTAGTAACAAGAACACTTATCAAATGTTTTTCTTTGTGAGTAAGCCTGACAATAAATATATAATATAATGAAAGCAATTATAACAGACATATTGCCATGAGTTACTGCGCACTACTGAACATTTTTTATTATAATAAAAACTTATCAATTTGTGTGAAAGAGAAGTATTTTTTATTTTAGTAAATCTCATAATGGTCAAATATTTTATCAAATATTTCTAAGATAGAACATAAAAGTAATTTCATTTAATCTTTTAATTAAAACTTTGCAATAAATTTCTATATACTCAAAAAAATTTTTAAATGAAGATTTATAATTGGTGATAAATATCAAAATAATCGTTTGAAAAACTATATAAATGTTACTAAAAAGTACTTTATGATGATTTTTAATATAAATTGGGAATAAATATGTATACGCACAGAATGTATAGAGTGCGAAAATTTTTAATCGTTTCCTATATATGTATCCGCTTATAAATTCACTGTTGTGTTTACATCCTAGTTTGTAGTACAGTACCATGGCCAACTAGAAATCCGATGCTTTCGTAGTATAAAACTGATAACTCGCTTACAGTTAAATATTTATGATTAGTATTACATAGTTGTTAAAACATCTTAAATAATAAAAACAACAAAAATGGTACAAATAAAATGTATTATAATTTTATTTATCCTTTGGAAATCTTTTGAAATAAGTATGTATTACGTGGGACGTTTTTCATAGACGACACGAGTACAAATATGTTTTACATACAGAGTCAAAACATATATATGTCTTGTGAAATATAAGTAATATACGTAAAATGCTAATATATATGTGCGAAAGGTTTGTTTGAAATATCCAATGTTAAAATGAAGAAAGATTAATTTGGTTTACACACATATTACATAGTTTACGTCTTATGTGTTTACATCTTTAATTTCGAAAATATATCAGTTATTGATTAAATTTCATTTCCTTCAATATACATTATATTTATTTACCAAATTAACAATATCGCCTGATATCTTTTTGGCGTCATTACTTCCGTATCACTCTATATGGAATTATTAAATACATATAGCAATAACAGATTAAAGACATACATATAGCTCATACATATACAAATCAGTCTCGATATTCATAAATTAATATTAAATTGCGAAAAGATAGATGGTATTTTCCTATTGTTTCGAAACGATGATTCAAATATGTATGTATATTGTTATATACTACGTATTATATGCTACTACTATATATGTAGCAATCAGTCTTATCGAATTCCATTGTTAATAAACTTCTTTAATAAACGAATCCAACATTTTCGAAAAAATTATTTATTCATATTTTGAATTTTCTCAATATAGATCATTTATGTGTAATGTATATATGCAGTCAAACATTAAATATATTTTGATTACAATAAAACAATAAAATAATATTAAATGTTCATTCACATGTATTTAAAGAATCAATATTAAATAACTCGTCCATATTGAAAATATTAATTAAGTTAATCAATTTTTATACATATATGCACGTAATTTAACGCGTGATAATTTTATTTCTGATACTTGTGCGTGACAGCATTCTATAATCATGTGTATAATCTATGACGTAAACGTTTTTACAATGTTATCCTACCGAAAAGACACATTTAAGGTCGTTTCCAGATTAATGCAACTACTACATAACGCATATATTAAGTATACATCATTACGTTCGTAATAAGCGATAAATGATGCAGTTATGAAGCTCTTAAAATAATATACATACATATTTCGAAAACGAAACATGTTCAACAGCTAATGCATAATACATATTTAACACTTCAGATACAGAGAAATAATGAAATATTGGTTCGTATACGTAGAACAAGAGTATACCTACAGGATAAATTAAGAAATGATTGTAATTCTGTACTATTTGTAATAGGTATATTACTTTTTCAATATTCTTATAGGAATATGTAATGCGGATTTATTCATTTATGGAAAATTTAGAGGTGTGACAATGCACAGAATATACGAAAATATGTAAAATGTGCAAAATATAGTACTCATTATAATCTTTGTTAAGGAGAACAATTATTTACTTCAGTCCCATTTTTTTATGATATTCATACAATATGAATTTGCATAAATATCTATAGCCTAATAATATGTAATTGTACCTAAGTATTTACGTATTAAGGTTAGTATTAAAAAAAATTAGTACATCTATTCAACTTATATAACTACATGGTCTCTAAGATTCATACTTGTTACACGTGTTATATAAACTGTAACATGCCAATCATGTTTAAAAAAAATGGTCATTTTTAAATTAACTGTAAGAAATATAAACGCATGGTATGTAAACAGCTCTATAGTATCAATTATTTCCCTTATTCAGGATTTTTGTTATCGCGAAAAAAATGGTTAAAGTCTAATTAATATCAGCAAATACAGACGAGTAATTTGATATGAGGATCGAACGCGGCTGGTAATCTAACACTGCGTCGAAATTTAAAAAAACAATGACCTATTATTCTTGTTCTTTTTTATGCTGAGATAATCGCAATGTCGATAATGTATCTCGATAAATTTTTTATGAAGAAACATCAAGACATTCATTCTAAAACGAATAAGAGAATGTTTTTCTTTAAAGAATAGCATCTTTTAGTTAAAAAGATTATTACAGTTTCTCTCATTAAAAATGCCAATTATCAAAGTGTCGTGATTTAAATGTCCTAATCAGAAAATAAACTATTCCCTTCTGATATTGATAACATCAATACCACGCAACATGTTAAGCAAACAAAGGAATGTTTGTTTTTGTAGAAAGGCAATGCCAATTTATACGATAAAAGATAAGGCTATATATATGAATACATAAGAATTGACCACTCTTTTTTACAAGATAATACTAATCCACGGAATCCGTGAAATTGAAACGGCTGCATCCATTTTCATTAACCACGCAAAATTATATTTATGTTATAAATTACTGAACTTTCTATAAAAAATCCTTTAAATTTAGATCTTTTATATTATGATTTCTCTCACAATCTCTAAGATAAAGCTAAATTAGCTAAAGATTTTAGCTAGGTAGTTCGTAGTAAGAAATCGATTCCAAATTTTATATTGTGGATCAGCAGCTTAAAGAATTTGTTTTTCTTCGTATAGGGATATTAAGTGTTCCCATTTACGGTATTGCCAGAAAGTAGATTTTATAATCGTGTAATAGATCGTTTTCTTTTCTTTTCTTTTCTTTTCTTCTCTTTTCTTCTCTTTTTTTTCAAATTCCAGTGCACTTTACAATTTGTCCGAGAAGGACATTTGGTAAATTGTTTTAATATTGTTTCCAGAGTGAATAGTTCATGTCTTCATTGGGTGATAGTTTCATTATGTATTCGTGAAATTCTATATTGCAGTAGTTTTGGATTAATTATTTGACTTCTTTACTGATGACGTTTAATCTGCTTTTGTTGAGCTGTGTTTTATGTTTTTGCCAATTGCTTTTTAACTTACGTTTAAATTTAATTTTCTGCAGTATATAAGCCGAAAAGGATAGATAATTTCTATCGTTTTCTACTTGTTTGGTGGCTATCCAACTTGCTTCTTGCATTATATCAAAAGTTTTTAGAGGTATATTACTATTTATTTCAGCTTCTAGGTATTTTTTAAATTGAGCCCAATTAGTGCTATTGTTGTATAGATGATTTGTTACGTTCGTGTACATTGGTTTGGATGAAAAGTCCATAAGAATCGGGGAGTGAACTGAAGTAAGATCTAGGCAGGATTATGCTACGAAATGATGTTATGTAAACCTTTAATAATCGCAAAATTTAGAAATCCGAAGTTTTTTTTGCGTCGATAACCAATATGTTGGTTCATCAGTTGATATTGTATCCAAAGAAAGTTTTCGTATAGCTTGTTCTAAAATTGCACTTGTGGTGTGTTAATTTATGATTTCCATAATTTATGCTTTATAATCCCTAGCAGCAATAAATTTATTCCCTAGTGATTTTAAGTAGCTTTCATATATATATATACATTCTTCTCAATTTTATAGGTTTAAGGTCTTTAGTTCGTAAGATTTTTTATCATGTTGTCTTTACCAATATAAGATACATCTGATAATAATTTATCTGTAGCTTCTGAAGAGCTATCGGCAATATCAAATGTCGTATAATTCGAATTGGATAGAACTTTTTCAATCTATTATATTTCTGTTTTCTTTTTGCAATAACCCAATATAAGGAACTTTCATTATCGTTTTTAATTCTATTTGTTAGCATGATAGACACATTCTATTTACCTATAATAAAAATGTTCACTTTTAATTATTATCTTGCATTCAACGTTTCGTGCAAAGATAAAAATTATTTTTGCTTTCTTTTCACGATTTCTAAATGAGATATTAAATGTTTAATGTTATAAATAATTTTAAATGGTAATTTTAAGTACATAGTAAGGTAACTTTAAGGGACATAGTATAATGAATTTGTAAAAAGCCAAAAGAATAAAAATTATAACATTATCGGATAGGAATTTATCATTCATTTTTCTGACCCTATATACATATATTTTTTTCACAGCTTATAAATGAACACACGCTACAGATATAATTTTGCGTGTATCTATTTTGTGATATAAGGATATGTTCATATCACAATCAATTTAATCTTGATATAATTGAAGTATATTGTAAATTTGGGATAAGATAAATATATCAATGGTATTTGCTCCTTATTTACGTTAGGTATAAAAGTATACTAAATTTATCTCGAAAAATATGTTAAATTAATGTAATAAAAACTTCTAAGGATTTTTGGAAAAAATAAAAAATTGTGTAAATAAGAAGCTGAAAGTGAAAATATCAAGAACAGCTCAAAGTTTCTTATTTTTTCTATTTTATAATTAAACAAGACAATTTATAGCTTTTTCCCATTTTATGATAGAAAAAGACAAATAAATGATTTGTTTTTAACTACATCAGATTGCATAGATCACTCTATACGATTTAAATAAATTTTCTACTTAAACGGAGTCTATGCAATTAAATCTTAATATAATTTAGTTTCAATTAATGAAATTTATTTCTATAATTTACTTTAAGTTATTCTTAGTTGTTGTTGCCTATAATAATTATAAGCACACATTTTTTATAGGGGAGATCACAAGTAACGTATTACGCGTTGCACGTGAAGCACGACAACGAACGCTTGGTCCATTTAGTCCATCATTTAATGTACAGGAGATATTGTTAGAAAGTTTGCAGAAGGTATATACATTAACTATAATTTAAAATGAATACAAATATTCGAATTTTGCAGAGATAACATATATAATATTCACACTTTTAAAGTTTTTAAACACAGCAGAAGGACGTTTCTAATATGAACTCATGTTGTTAATATTTTAATACATAACGAAATATTATCTTTGTTCCAGCATCTTCCTAATGATGCTCATATTCGTGTAAGCGGCAAGCTTCACGTTTCCTTAACAAGGGTATACGATGGAAGAAATGTAATCGTTTCACAATTCTCGTCTAGGGAAGACTTATTGCAGGTAAAACAATATTCATATTAAAATTTATATAAATTTAAATTTGTAATATTGAGACTTTCCTTTTATAGGCATTATTGGCTAGTGCATTTGTCCCAATTTTTTCTGGTCTCTTACCACCAAGATTTCATGGTGTTAGATATATGGATGGTGGTTTTAGTGATAATCTTCCTACACTTGATGAAAATACTATTACAATTAGTCCTTTTTGTGGAGAAAGTGATATTTGCCCTAGAGACGTTTCTTCCCAACTTTTCCATGTAAATTACTTATGATTATTCAGATATTTTACAAAATATTTAAATTGAATACATAACTGTTCTTGCTAAGATTAGATTACTAGATTACTAAAGAATAGATTACTAAATTGTATGTAAATTATAATAAAAGAATATTTATAATTAATAGGTCAATCTTGCCAATACAAGTATTGAGCTTTCAAGACAAAATATATATAGGTTTGCAAGAATACTTTTCCCACCAAATCTAGAGGTAAGTTTATAAAATTTATAAAAGTAAGTTTATAAAATAATATAGATAAAATCACGTAGAAAAGATATTAAGAAATAAAAATTAACAAAATTATATAGATAAGATTTAAACACTAATATCATAAAGAGTTTTAATATTATTAAAAATTGCCTTTACAGATGCTCTCAAACATGTGCAAACAAGGTTTTGATGATGCGTTAAGATTTCTTCACCGCAATAATTTACTTAATTGTACCCGATGTTTAGCTGTTCAGTCCACATTTGTAGTCTCAGAAACTCTTGATGATAACATGGATTATGATCCTGAATGCTTAGAATGTAAAATGCATAGACAGGTATAATTTTAATATGTGCAATGTAAGTTACACAATAAGAATATTTTTTATACATAAATGTACACGTATATTTTGTAGGAAGCGCTAGTATCTAATTTACCTGAAACAGTTATGACCATATTTCAAGATGCAATTGATTCTGCTAATAAAGGCCTCATTAATTGGTTATTTAAACATCGAAGTGTAAAACTTTTATCATTACTTAGTCTACCATGTACACTGCCAGCAGATGTAGTGTATGCAACTTTCACAAAGTAAGTATATTATTATGCATTACATCATTTGTTTTTTTTCTTTTTGATGAATCTTTTATTTTTAAAATAATGTATATATTGCATTTGTAATGTTTACATAATTTGATAGAGTTGTGTGTATCAATGGAATAAAAAACTAATATGCATGATATATTGCTTGTTTAAAACTGCATGCTACTAAAGTAATAGTGTAATTAAAATGATTATAATTAAATTGAGAATTAATAATACATATATATACAGACTTGTTATTGTGGTAAAATTAGTAAGTATATTCATATCTTTTCTATCTAGTAACTAATGCTGGTTATCAATTTTTATGCTTAGTGATCATTAGGAATCAAACTTATGTTTTGAACCTTTCAACTTCACTCTATGTAATATTGCTTTAAAATCATATTTATATTGAAATTCCTGTAATCACCCAAATTGATAAAACATAACTTAATTTGTCTCATGTTCTAATTGTCTGATTGAATGCTTTTTTTGTTTATTTGATATTGTGATTATGTATAATATCATATTTAACATTATGCACGTGGTCATAGTCTGATTGGTAACAAGATAGAAAGTCACACCTTGGAATACAATATAATTGGCAATATTCTTCATACATCTCCACAGATGTCTTGTGCTAGACATAATAATATGACATCTTCTTGGTAAGCTTTGCATTTCTTATGTATTGCTATATAAAATGTCTTATATATTATCTGAACATACAATTATGACAGATGAAATTGGAAAATATATAAATTGAAAATACTTACTATGAATAGAATTCTTATTATTATGAATAAGAATTTTATAAAGTTTCATTCCACATATTCACGTATAATGCATTATAATGCATTTATGTACATTATATATATGTTTTAAATATATGTTTGTGTATGTATATATATATATATATATATATATATATATATTTATTTATTTATATTTATATACATTTTTCTTAAACCAATTAAGTATGGTATTTTCCAAAATCAATGTCCATTACCAAGTGCCACAGACTATTAAGTGTCAGTGAGACATTACATAATATGGTTCAAGTAAATAGAATTTTTTATATATATACATATAATATGTTTTAAATTGTGGGAAAATTATTTAAGTTATTTATTTAAATTATTTACATTTAATGTAAAAAATCTTAACTTTCTGCTTCTATAACTTATTCTTTTTACTACGCGTATACTTTCTTAGAGTCATAACAGTTGTCTATAAATTAATATTTTATTTTATTTTCAGGTTTATTTTGAATGTACCTAAATTGCGAAGAAATCTATTAGAATTAAGAACATTTTTATTAAACGAATTATGTATGTTATTTCCTAAAATCAATGCCTATTACCAAATGCCACAGACTATTAAATGTCAGTTAGACATTACAGAATATGGTTCAAGTAAATAGAATTTTTTATATTTTTTGTACTAATTATGAAAAATACAATTTTCTTGTATATTAATATTCCTCATTTTTTAGACATATATGATATGGAAGTAGCAGACAAGACTAATAATTTATATAAAAATAAGAAAAATCTAAATTTGACATTACAATACAATGAATTGTAAGTCTATAAATCTTAATAGTATTTTAAAACTTTTTAATTAATAAATGTTATTTCTTATTTTAACTTATATCTTTCAGACAACCATGGGAGGATAACGGTAATACGTCAAATTGTGTTATAAATATGTCCAATCTTTCAACTGTCGATGATACTTTTGAAAATATTCTTCAGGTAAACAATGAACATTTATTAATGATTATATATAATCAATATCAATACAATTTAAATTTTCTTTTTAAATATATAGGTAACTTCTGAGCAAGAAGCTGTAATGGCATATTATTACATGGATGATAATAACAAAGTACAAGTGACAGAGATATTTGACGTTACAGACTCCGACTCACATGCAATGTTATCTATAGAAGAAATTGAAAATAATACAAAATTACAATTTGATGAGTGGGATACACCCACATGGTTATCTCAACACACACTCAATGATAGTAAGTTATTTTAATTACTGATTATTGTATGTATACTATATAAATAAATTACACGCAAAATATTTGTCTTTTAGCTGTAACAGAATCCCTATATACTGATGTAGATCAACAAAGCATGGAAAATTTATCAGAAATGTCTTTAGAAGATGATATTTTGGGAGTATTAAATACATCTTCTGATCCAGAGAGCGAATGGGAAATAAGTAAAAATTTAGAAACAACAAGAGTTTCCAACCTACCAAATTTCCAATCAGAAATGGATTAACAATGATTAAAGATTTAAAGTAAAATAGATTTTTTCTTACGATAATTGATGTAGGGAATGAGTATCATCACTACTTATAGTCAATTATATTATCAAGTATGCATATTTTTGTAGTCAATAATGTTGATGATATCACAGAAACAAATAGTATCAGTGTGCTCAATATTGATAATTTTTTATAACATTTGAAGAACATGTAGTTTAAAGAAGTAAAGCGTATGGATGAAAACACTTTTATTAAACGAGAGCAGTCTGTGTTATGCGCTGATAAATATAAGATACAACACAAGTAAGCATATAAAAATGTGATATATATATATATAAAAGAAGTATCTTCAACAGAGCATACGCAGTATTTTATTATTAATGCATCATGGTAAAAGACATTTAATATCATTATTAAATACCTGTAAATCAAGTATGAATAGATCTCTAAGAAAGAGGCTGACTGTGATGGAAATGTACGTCATAAAAGATATTTATCCGGATTTTATGTTGAGTATTGTTAGAAGTTTCATATGTTAACCATAGTGCTTCTAAACATGAGAGCTAAGTAAGTTATTTTCCCCATTTTTTCCCCTTTTCTAATTCTGTTATACTTCTTAGTAAAAATATTTATATAGTTATTTCTCGACACAAAGCAATGCTAAATTATTTGTGCGGTTCCTATTTGCAATAAATACTTAAACAAATAATGAAATTAATTATTTAAATTAGGATAGGAAAATAAATTTTTTTATTGCATACAGCTGGAACTGAATGCCAACTAATATACAAAATTTTTATACTGTTTGTTATTGACGTAATCACTGTTGAGGATATTTAATTATGGTTAAAGAATGACATTTTTGTATTATACACCAAACTAAATATCATTATGTAATAAGTGACTTATAGCAATGATTATAAAAAGCACAATTTATATATTTAATTACATGTTAAATTGTATTATTATTAAAAAAAAGTTGCTGTATTTATATGTATATGTACTGTACTATATGTTTGACGTATGTATTGACTTAGTATAAGTATAAGAACATCCTGTTAAACTTTTACGTAAATGTTATATATGTATTAATTTTAATATGTTTAAAAAGTGATACTGTATATTACTTAATCTACCTAAATTATACATAAAAAATGTTTTATGGTGTTAAAAACTGTATATAGTTACATAATTGAAATTTATTTATTTTTTCGGCTTTATAACCCGGAAAAGGAGACTTTGCTTACATGTTTGTAACTTCCATTCGGCCCCATACATAAGTTATGTAATTTTATTTTAAGATTAATTACTAATTTGAGTGAAAGATTTATTGTATTTTAACTTATTATTTCATTTCTGGATATCTTCTTGAGTACTCTTGTATGAAACTAACGGTTCACAAATTTTGTTGCAATTGTTAAGAATATAAATAACTTTTTATGCTTATTTTGAATTATGAAAAATTATTTTGAAAGTTGTTTCAGTATTTGTAATTATGAATGGTACTGAAAATAGCTATCTTCAAGAGTTTATATATTAAATTATGACATGTTAATATGTATATAAATAATAAAATAAAAATATTAAGACAAAACTTAATTCACTTTATTTGTCTATGATTATTAACGAATTAACATTATGAATTTGGGATAAATTATAATTCAGGTAGAATCGGGCGAGATCTTAGAATCTTGAGAAATATGAAAACATCGGAATTCCACTCAATTTTGATATGATTCATTTCGAATTCCAAGTCGACTCCCTAATCTCGAGATAATCCCACACATTTGTAATGATTCTAATGTGTACATATTAAGCAACATAAGGCCCGATGCAGCAAATGATTTTATCCGCGCGATATCGCTGCGATCATATGTCTTTATTTGTTTTCCCAATTAAGAACAACGAAAGCAGACATATGATCAAAGTGATATCCTGCGGACAAAGTCGCTCGTCTGTAGTAGCTCTAAATGTGCGGCTAGTAGCGACTGACTGTTTACAAAAAGTGTATATCACAAAATATTGTTATTCGAAATAAATAACAATAATATAAAGAAGGGTCGAGGTCAATAAAAAATGGAATATTTATTATATTTTTTAATATAAAACAAATCATATTGTATGTATAAGTTATATGTACAATAATTGAAACCATCCTCAAAGTAATATTTTGAGGTAAAAATTTCTTTTTCGTTTTTTGTAGAAATAATTTATTGCACATGTGCACAAGTATGTACTATGCTGATTTTTATAAAATATGTCTTTGCTGATAAACATTGATCGTTCACGAATAAAAATTGTATAATTTACAATTATAATTGCATGCATAATTAAAATTTTTAATGTCATATTAACTTAATATATAAAAACCTCATTACATTCCTTATAGGCAGGCTCCAATTATTTCAGTGTGATGAAATATTAATTATTTGAACATGTTCAGGCTGGATCTTCCCCAGGACCAGATGTAGAATTTCTCTGAGGCTCAATTTGAGTTCTGTTTTGCGAATTGCCAGTTGCAACCGCTACTTTATGTTGTGTAGTTAAACACTGTAACTGTTGGAGCTGTACAGGTTTAACAAGAGTTCTCTGTAACTATAGAATAAACAATCTTTGAATTGTACTTATAATTTTAAATAAATTCAAAAGTATATATATTCTTTTATATTACATCATCTTTTATGTTATGTAATTTTCTTCTCTTAACTAAAAATTTATACTAATAATGCAAAATACATACTTGTTGTTGTGATAATGTTGCCACTCCAAGACTTTGAGTTTGCTGACTGCACTGTCCTGTAGAAGCTCTAGCATGCAAGGATTTTGTCAATAATGTTTGTTTATTTGCAGGTACTACTTGGGAAGAAGATGTCGTCTGAGACGCCATAAGCACTGGTTTCGTTGCTGCTATAAAACATGACACTATCCTTATTTGTTGAAAAAAAATTTAATTTAATATTCTAAACATGAATAAACTAAGCAGCTTATATAAAAATATTTATGCATTAATATAGAAATTGTAAAATAATATAGAAACAATAGATTCTGTTGTTACAGTTTATAATTTATTTTTAAATAACAATATATTGTGACATGGTATCTATGGTAACTTACCCATTATAGGAGTTAACACCTGTTTATTACCAGACAGTATTAACTGACTGGCTGTTACTGTTTTAGCCACAGTTACTAATTGATTTGATAAAACAGTTGATTTAACTTGATTTGGTTGTACTTGACGCGCTATATGATTAAGTCGTGGCCTTTGAGATCCAACAAGTTGAATTGCCTGTCCACCCTAAGAAGTAATCTTTATCTCATTTTAGGACTTTAATAAATTATTATATACATATTATATAACACAATATATAATTTATAAATACCTGTGCAAGGGTAACAGAATTACTACTACGTATGTTTTGTTGCGATAATCCTTTGACTGTTGAAGGTATTATTTGGGCTACAACATTTATTGTATAATAAAATGCAAATTATTTCGTATATCATAATTATTTAGTTTATATAGGCATAAAACATTTACTTATCTTTGTTAATCAAACATTAATATATTAAATAAAGTAATTTAATATGAAGGTTAGAATCATTGCATCAAAAAGAAAAAATTCTTACCAATTGGTAACGACAAATGAGTATTGGCAGGATTAGTTATTACTACTGTTGGTGTACTTCCAGCAATAGCTGTTGTAACAACTGTAGTAGCTACCATCTAAAAATATAAATCAATATTTCAGAAAAATTTTTGTACATCTTGTGTTAAACCAACCGAAATGAGCAGACGCGTGAAATAAAAAAAAAACTAACACTAGAAACCGTGGTGCAAGTATTAGTTGCAGATGATATAGGCAGAGAAACAATGACTCCTGTAGGTGTAACGGAACCCGTCGTTGCTGATACATTTAGCGACATCGTAATGGGTTGTGATAGTCCAGGAAATGATACCTGTTGTATAATGAATAGTACAGTAGTATTTCATTTTCTACGCCATATGTAGAAATAAGCAGCTCTTCACAACCTGAACATTTTGCAGACCATTGATGGAATTCGACAGACTAGTAAGATTTACGCCCTGCAGGTTTACATTGGTTGATGGTGGGGTACTCATTGGCGTCGCAGATTGATTATTCTGACTGGAAGAAGCAGTTAACCGCTCAAGTAGAGAAGAACCAGAGTTAATTCCTGGTATTGGATTATCTGCAGATGGCGTCCCTATAATACATAATTTTAATTATGTTTACCTTAAATAAGACAAAATAGAAATAATAGAAAAAATACACAATAATTGTATCTTGTGTGTATCTTCAAATATTTACCTGCTAACAAAGCTGAAAGTCCTGACATTGATAATCCAAGTGTCGAATTAGGATCTTGCACACGAGCTAATTTCACAGCTGTTGCCTTGACTGGTTGCTGCTTACAACTTAATTGTCCTGTTAAAGTTGAACTTAAACTCACCCTTACCTAAAAATATATTTCTTAGAATTTCAGAATAATGTTAAAAACGTATAAGTACAAGCTTAATTGACTTACTTGACCAGTTGTATTAGGGACATTAATGACGTTTCCATGACTAAGAACTCTAGATGGGATGGAAGCATTCAAAGAGATCCTTCGTGGCTGAACTTTCTGTTGCGTCAAATTGGCAGGACTACTATTTAACAAACTAAGGATCGCAGCATTATTTGACTTGTTTGTAGTCTGTGCATTACTATTCATAGCAGCAGCTGCTGCATTTGCTGAAAGAATGTTTAATAAAATACTTTTATTTTTTAGCATTTCTTTTATTTTGTATTACAATTTATATCAACGTCGTAACAAACCTGCAGCTTGCTGTTGAAATTGTTGAGCAGAATTCATGAGAGATGTTACAAGAGCTGTTATCGCGGGATTAGTAGAATGTTTTTTAAATGGTATTTCATTTTGGCTCTGATTAACGGTTTCCGTAACACAATTTTGTGTTCCAGCTTGCAATTGAGCTTGCTATAAATAAAGAAATATGTAAAATTGTCCGAACATCAAAATATAATGTTACACATAATTCATATAAATTCATGTATAATTCCTACCAAAACTGGAACATTTGTAGATGTAGCATTATTAATATTACTGTTTAATTTCTGCTGAAAAACTAAAATTCCAGATCCATTACAGGAATTGCCATCAGTAACTGACATAGTAGAGTTATCAATCTGTACAGATGTGGAGGCATTTGATCCACCATTAGTTAAAGGTTGCCCTGGACTCATTGACGTAGTCTCATTCTGTGCAATAACTTGTGGAATATTTGTTGCATCTACGCATGCCAAGTTATTTTGTGCAGAAGTAGTGGCTTCTGTCATAGTTTTCATTGAAGCTACTTGACCAGCTAGAGTATTTAACTGACCTTGAGCTCTTGATAAGATCTTAAATAATTATTATTAAATATTAGTTTAGTTCAGAACAGTCTTAATAAGATTTATTACATTTATTAAAAATATAATAATTTTATTCAAATATTTAGCAAGAAATATTTAATTTACCTGCTGCGCGACATGTTGAGATTGAGCTTGTTGTAAATGCTGAGCAACTAATTGCGCTGCTTTTGCTTGCTGTGCCTAAAACAAATTTATTAACCAAAAAATATTTATTTAAAAATATATATAATAAGAAAAAGTTTTACTTTTGTAGTATACATACCTGTTGATGTGCTCGTTGCATACCGGGTGTACATGTTACGCGAGGGACCTGCCCTGGTACAACATGTTTTATTCTAACGTTCTTTCTACCCTCTTCCGTAAATATTTCCGTAAATTGTTGAATGTAATGATTTGCCAGAACTCTTGTACCTAATGTAAACCTATAAAAAATTCCAAATATTTATTTGCTCAATCAATTTTTATAACTTCAACAAAATACAAAATTCTATTTGATAAAAAGAGAGTGATGAGCAAATACTCGCCGGCATGCAGATCCGTTTTTCTCTCCTTCACGATGATTCTTATCCATATAAAGCTCCCCCAGGTACTCAGAATTAGAAGGTCTTTGTAGAATTGAGAGCTTTATGTGATCTATTTCACCTTGACTTCCTCCTGTTTCTAATATATATTCTTCTATAACGTGTGGCAAACAGTCTTTTGTTTCTCGCGGGCGTTCATATGCTTTTGCAAATCTGTCATACATGAAGTATAAATTTGTACTAATACATATAGTGACGTTTGATAAATAATAGTAACTTTTTACTGAAATGTACCTTAAAACATCAATAGGTGTATTTGGTGGAAGTAGAGGAGGATTTGTAAGAGAAGGTGGCGGACAGGCAGTGGTTGTAACTACTCCCCTCTTTGCTCTTAATTTCTGCATTAAATCTTGTATTGTTAATCCCTCTGGTTGTGCTAATTGTTCCAATTTTCTCTTACGATTAACTGTAACCTATAACAAAACAATGTAAAATATTTCAAATATTAGAATTAAGCATGATATAATATATTTAAAAAGACAAGCAAACTAAATAGAAATCACAGTTGTATTCTAATCCATTATAATTAATTACCTGTGAAAACTTTTTGGCTTGTCGCATAAGTTGGTGATCAGTAAGCAGAGATTTAGATTGCCTTAATCGTGTTGTAGCTATACTAGGAATAGGATTTGGATCAAGACAAAGGGGTCCTTGAGTAGCTGCGACTAAATGCGATTCTAACATTAACCGTTCTTCATGACTCCAATCACCATCACTAGTCAAGGTTGATACATCTGAGAGTACACTCTAAAAAATATTAAAACATTATGCTGATTAATTTAAATTTTTTAGTTAAAAACTAATTATTATTTTATTTATTATCTTATTTTGTTACTTATATTAATATTTTTCAAATTTCATTTTTAGTGAAAAATTGTTCCCAATTTCCTTTTTTAATATTTTTTACCAACAAAAATTTAAGTTATTAAAAATATGAACACTCTTTACTATTAAAGACAAAAAAAACTTGCATATTGTCATAATTTGAAAAATAATAACCTGTATTATAAAATAATAATAATATATTATTTTTTGTATTTCTCACTTGTGTTGTAGGCTTAAGAAGCACATGGTGAACTTCAGCTTTAGTGTGTGGAAATGCTTTTCGATAATCTCGAACTTCAGCTATTATACAACCATCATAAAATAAATGAGAATGATTGGTTTCTAGTTGCTCAGCCAACATTGCAGGCAATTGACCATTATCTATACATGAAAGCAATTCACCCTGTTCGTAACCCATCAGTTGTGTTTCAGCTAATATTGAATTTTTATCATACTGATTTCCCTTATCACTATTAAATTAAAATTATGTATTAATCTACCATTATTAATTTAGTTTTCAAATATATCGTAAATAAATATTAATATGTACTTAATAGAAAAGTATAATATATTTACCTATTTCTTACAGCTAGTGAGTATCCTTTATTACCAGCATAGAGATTAACAATTAATGTATGTAGACCTTCTCTTTGCACTAATCTTCCCAAAAGATCACATTCATTTTCTAGATTATTCTACATAAATAAAAATATTATTATTAAACTATTTATTAACCTATAGTAAATTTTTTGGAACATATTTAATATTAAGAATATTAAAAATATCATTTCTATAGAAGTATACGTACCAACACAGAGTCAGGAGTTGCATGAGGAACTTTAGTAAGTTCTTCAAAATATAATCTAGTCAATTTAGACTGAATGCTGTGTTTAGAATGATTCTGTTCTTTTTTTTGAATAGATGATTTATCACAAGCTAAACTTATAGAATTTTGTCCTTGAACATTTTTCCAACATTTGGATACCTGATTTATCATATCCTGCATAAAAAAATGTAAATATTTAAAATTAAAAAATCTACTTGAATTAATTAGAAACCTATATTAAATTAGAAAATAATAATAAAGTACTACCTGAGCCTGCCGACACGCATCTTCTAAACTACAGGCTGTAGCAATCATTTTAATTTTTGATTACTAAAACCATTTAATGTCATATCTGATATAATAATGAATTTTTACAATCTGAAATAATTTCATAAAATATTAATATCATGATTTTTATGACACAAAATTTGTATTATATTAACTTAATAAATATTCATGTTATTATGTTTAAATAAATAAAATGCTTTACTATAAAATATCTTTTTTATAATTTTTAAAATTTTACAAGATTTTTAAGATTATTACATTCTACAAAATGAGTTTAATATAAGATATAAATTGCTAATATTAGTTATCAAATGTTATCATAAATGTCATATATAATCATATATAATATAGTCCAATTATTATAATCTAAGAGAGAGAAAGAAACAAAGGGATAGAGAAAGTATTTTATATTCATCTAAATAGATTATCTCTTATATAGTTTAATTATCAATAACTGAATTTATATATATATATTAAAAAATATAAAAATTTGTATAATGAACTTTCGTTGCTTATATACTAATAGAAGAAAACATTTGTATCATATTTATAAATAAAATTAATTTAAAATTTTATATCAAAACATTACATAAAACTATATTCAATATAATACAATAATATGATATTAAATATACAAAATATATAAAAAGATATATATACAGTACAAAATAAAAAATTATAACAACATTGAAAAAGGTTTTAGTTAAGTATAATAATTTGATAAAGAGTAAGAATATAATTTGTTATGAATTGTAAAAAATATTAATGTAAAATATTTTACATATGCATTTTTTAATACATTTGTTTATCGATGAGGCTATTATGTTTCTTATCTCACCTTTTGAATATTATAACAAGTATTTCAAACATAATAGTAAATTAATGCAATCGAAGAGTATCAAATGGTAAAAAATAACATCAAGAAATAAAATTTACCGAAACAGAGGGTTATGTACAAGTTACAAATAAATGTGTGAGAATATGTTTTAATCATTGCGTGAATCCACCGAATGTCAAAACAAGCACGCAACATGAGAGGTTATGTAAATGTTTATGAATTAATACAAATCACATTTAAATCTTTCAAGTAAAACATAAACAATAGGTTATTTACCTCTAATGGATCCAAAAAGTAATCTAATAGTAAACATTGGACACAGGATGTGACTCAAGTTAATTTTCTTATCATAACCTCACACGAATTGGTAAATAATACACAAGTTTACAGATAGTGAAAATTTTTGTCAACGAATTCTAATAATCAATAAAAATTATTTAGTGTCAAATAAATAATATTTACAAGTTAGAAACGTCATTTTAGAGGACACAATGTAACCTATTATACAAACACCACACAATCATAGACTGGAAAATTGACCACATTTCTCTCTAGTGAGTTACTCAAATTATAGTTCGCAAGCTCGACTAGCATTCGAACAACTAAAGACAAATTTAGTGTTTCATGTTCAACACTGATCTCGAATAAAAAGAAGACAGATCTATCGAGAAAGTTATTAATGTAAGAGAGAAACAGCATTAAGAAGTCTAACCAACTTTTAGTAAATTTATTTATGAAAAGAATACATAAATAGTAGTCTGCATTAATTGATAAAAATTTTATACGAATAGAAATTTTTTATTCAAGAATTATATATTAGCTTTAGATTTTACATTTTTTATGATAAAACTTATATTTATTTAATTTGTATAAATTTATTTTCACTTATGGTACAACTGTACTACCAGGTACTACATTAAAATACCATTACCAATATACAAGTGGGATTCCATTCTTTAAATAAATTGTTCATGTTCAAGATTACGATATTCCAAGCCTAAGTTCAAGACGTAGACATTTTGTATCGAAGATCGATATTTGTAAGTATACAAGCAATGTCATTTTGCTAATTACAATGCTATGCTAATGTAAAAACCATCATAGTGTTGAATGAGAAATGTATGGAATTCAAGTTAATTTAAGAAAGCAAGTCTTGCTTCCAAACTTTCACAACAATCCCTTCTCTTAGGTAAGTGATATTTTAATACTGTCATTTAGAAGGAATAATTGGAAAATTGCTTAATATTTGATTATTTCTTATTTATTCTAATTTTTATAACGTTATAAATTACATTTAAAAAATGTAGAAATTTTAATCTTTTGGTAGCGTTATATACTTAATTATAAAATTTGATATTTGTAAAATATTTTATGAACATATAATACATATATTTTGAATATTATACAATCTTACAATCTTTTGAATATTATATTATTCTTAATTTTATTTTAACATAATAGGTTTATATATTCATACATCCACTCACATACATACGTATATATATACATACACACATATTTCATATTAATATTAATCAACTATTTTTATAAATATATTTTTTATTTTGAAGATCAATGAAAAATCATTTATTTAAGAAGTTTCTTAGCTATTTAATTATAAGGTTTATATATTAATGTAGTTTTTGTGAATTTATTTAAAATATTACAATAACAATGTATAGTTACATTTTAATAAAGGTTATTATTTTATAACAATAATAATTATACACATAAGATATAAGTTATTTTTTATAAAAGTACTATGTAATTGTTTTGTTTTCGCAATATATGATTTTACATTATACGTTGTATGTAATATCGCGGTGTTTTGAATAACCCGCCACTTAAACTGTAGTTAGTTCATTTGACTCAAGAGGGTACATGATCTTTAATCGTCGTTATAAAGCTCCTGTCTATATAATCGTGCTAGTGATTTAGTATTAATCTTAACGAAGATTCAGAAATGTATCGTTCATGACTATCAATAAATGAAAGAAACATTGTGAACTGATTTTTCTTCACGTCAAAGAGAATTCGCGCTGCAAAGTATTTTGATGCACATTCTGTGATAAAATTGTCTCCGTTAAATGATCATATATCGTAATAGTTATTTTAAGTGTTAATTTATCGGGTCTGTTGTTTTGATTTATTAATGACATTTGAATTTTGATATACAATCAAGAATAATGGGTGTTGGCCTCAAACCATTAGAGTTTACGGATTGCTTAACCGATAGCCCTTACTTTCGAGAGAATCTTCATTATCATGAGCGTGAATTGGAGAAAACCAGCCAACAGATTAAACGGCTCATCAAAGAGGTCAAAGATCTTTTATTAGCTGCCAAAAGTAAGTATTTGTCACAAGATTGATAAGGTTCTGTGTACACATGTAACAGCTGCTCTTATCTTATTCTATTTTACTTTCATGTTTTCCAGTAACATATTTTAGTTACAAATTTATAACATTGAACAATTTTTTAATCAACTATATTAGTTGTCACTAAATTCTTTTTCAAGGTTTAGGTTATTTTTTAATTTATTATGTATGTCATATTCATATTTTGTAATAAAAATATATTTGATTATAGATTATACTAAATTTTAATTTTGTTTATTATTTTTGTCATATCATAAATTATGTTGTAATATCGTATGGAATAATGTTATATTTCATTATAGTTATACTTTTATTATTTATATAATTGAAGATTCAATTAATAAGGTTCTGAATAAATATATTTATTGTAAAACCTATGATCATAAAAATAACAGTTATTAACTTGTTTAGATTTGTCCAGAGCTCAAAGAGCATTTTCCAAAACATTGCAGAATTTTAGTTTTGAATGTATTGGAGAAACTCAAACTGAAGACGAAACTCACATATCACAAAGCCTTAAGGAATTTGGTAAACTTATTGCATCAATAGAGGATGAGAGGGATCGCATGGTATGCAATGTTTTTAGTATATAAATATTTTATATTCATTGGAAAGACTATTCTTGAATGAAAATAATTCATATTATAATATTTTTTATAGTTTTATTAATTTATTATAATTCAATTCCATAATATTTAACAATAAAAATTAAATTTTATGTTTGGCATAAGAAATCAAGAATTGTAATTTTGGTAAAAGTTTACCATAAAAGTCATAATATAATTTTATGTATCATATTTCTTATTAAATTAGTAATTAAAATATTTAAAATAGTATACTTTTTTTTATATTTTCTGCAAAAAGACATTGTTGTGTATCATATATTTGTTTATAAAAATATAATAAGTGTTACTATATATAAAAACTCTGTTTTTATAGAAGGAGCACATCCTGGTTATTTAATGGTATATCTTTTGAAACATATTTTCAATCAAAGTTCTTTTTATAACTAAAGTATATTTATTTTTTAAATATTTTTTAAAAGTAAACAGTTTGGTATATTACAGTGTACATATTTCTTGTCATGTTTCCGAATGCACACAAATAGTTTTTATTTTTGAATTATAAAAGAGCTTTTAACATTTACATTAATATCCTCTTCAAGGAACAGGTGAAAATTTTATATATTATTGCATGTAACTGTTATATACATATAACATATCTTTATAAAATGTTTCAAGCATTTAATGCATATAAAAATAAAGATTAAGTATTCTTAGCACTACCAACATATCAGTAACATTCTTTAACAAGTTATATATTTAATAATTTAAAATGCATTAGGTAAGTTGCATATTTAATTATCTGTTACAAAAAATAAGTTGTTCCCCAAATAGTGAAATAACAGAATGCTGTTATGCTTGTTTTTCCATAGCAATGTCAATGCTTGTATGTATGTGTGAACATAGGACACATACATACATTTGCATTCATTTCTAAACAAGGAATGTGTCTTAGTGACTTTTTTATAGTTCAGTAATTTTGTACTTAATCTTCTATTTTAGTATTGATATGGTACAAGATTTTATAATGTTTAGAATAAATAATCAGGATTGGATGATTGAATCTAGTCCACATTCTGAATATAAAAGCACAATATTGTTCACTTTAGTATTTAGTGCTATAATAGTTATGATAAGCTTATTCAGGTAATGTGCATTAATAAGTCATACATTTTCTTTTACTACTAACAAATGTGTGTGTTTATACACATAAATACATAAATGTTAAGATACATAAATATGTAATAAATGAAATAACTAAGTTGTAGCTTAAGCATTTTATTTACATAAATCGTCTAATTTATATTATATAAATTTTTTTATGTTACTATTATGTAGTGAGATATTCTACATATGTTTGGTTTTTATATAAATGCATATATTAATAAAATAATTTCTAATATATCTCATATACGTATCAAAAAAGCAATTATAACAATTTGCAAGAAATTGAAAATTTGTAGTTAAAAATGTATTCTAAATAAAATGTCAACAAAGATTAGAGTTATTATAATCAATACATTGTTTAATATTCTTAAAAATTTATTTGATAATCACAAATTTTAAATAAACTATGGCTTTATCATACGAGGATATTATTGTTATCGCCTTAAATACGGAAAACATATTTATTGTTTCAGTTCAAAGTAAATGTGTATATTATTTATTATTATACAGAGCACCCCAAATTTCTCGTGGACAATTGAGTGGGAGGTGATTTTACATGTGAAAACGAATCAAAAAGAAAGAATCTTTTCGTCCGAGCCCACGTTTCCGAAAAAATCTAGTTTGAAACTTTGACTAAGTATCGACTAGATATGAATAAACAATTAGCAGGAGATTATTTGTTATTACATGTGAAAATAAGTCAAAAACGTAAAACGAACTTTTTCCGCTTAAGTCATCATTTTCAAGAAAATTAAGTTTGAACATATTTAGTTAAAAACTGGTCTAGTGCACGCGCATGATATATTTTAAAATTTATTTTTCTTGAAAACAAAGGATTTTATACAAAATTTGTATTTCACATTTTTTACTTATTTTCATATATACTTCAATCTTCTGTCGATTCTTATTATATTCCTGTTCAGTCCGCAATTAGCTAAATTCCGGAAACGGGGCACCATATGAAAAAAATTTATTCTTTCTTTTCGACTTATTTTTACATACAGAATCATCCCCTAGTCGATTGTTCACGAATCGCAGAACGCCCTGTATATATTATACAATATTATTTTATGTCTTCTATAATATTGCTTTTGTAATAAACATTGGCTGTATATCTCACAATATAATTATTTAGTTTCTCTGTATATATACTTGTATTATGATTTAATTTCACTTTTTATTGTTTCTTATTATGGTTAACTTTATTTATGTGATATATGTAGTTGTGCATATATGCACATATAATTCTTAAAAATTATATAATTTTATTTCTGTATGTATTTATTTTAATACAAGACAAGATCACTGCTTATTGTGATTCAATGAATTTAAATTTATGCTTTTATAAAAATTTTACTTTATTCAATAACTTTTATTTTTAGCTTGAACGTGCTTATGATCAAATTATACTCCCTTTGGAAAATTTTAGAAAAGAACACATTGGAGGTGTCAAGGTAATGTAAAAATTTTAGTAAATTAAATTTTAAAGTTAATGTATATAGTACAATATTTTATTTATGAAATAATATGTAAATAATGTATTAATAGGACGGAAAGAAGAAATTTGAGAAACAAACTATTAAATTTTGTCAAAGTCAAGAACGCTACTTGAATTTGTCTACCAAAAAACAAGACAATGTTCTTCAAGAGGTATAAGTATTTACATATTATAAAAGCAAAAAGTACTTGATCTAATAATATAATTACTTTTAGGCTGATGCAACACTGGAAATGGCTGAAAGACATTTTTGTCAAGCTAGTTTAGAGTATGTGTTCTTGCTTCAAGAAGTACAAGAACGTAAAAAATTTGAATTTGTGGAAACTGTAAGTTTTCTCTTTTTATATGTTTTTCATTAAATTATTACAGATTATAAATCAGGAACAATTAAATATTACAAGTTACAAATAATACTATTTTTTCCAGTTACTAGGTTTTATGTTTGGTTGGTTAACATTTTATCATCAAGGACATGAAGTTGCAGAGGATTTTAAACCTTATATGACTGAACTGCAACTAAAAATACAAAAGGTTAGTTATCTCCTTACTTTGTATTTCATTGCTTAAAAATATATGAAAAGCATTAGAAGCACGATTCTAAAACTGATTACTTACATTAGCACTATTCAGATGACAACAAAGTTGCTTTGTGCATTATAACATTGATTTATATAAATCTATGAAATACATTGTGCATTGTTGTTTCACATTCTGTCTTTTATGTATCTTACAATTTATTTATTGAATTACTATAAAAAATTTGAAAATGAAAATTTTATCATTTTATTATAATATAAATTACTCTGTTAATTTATATTATTATAAGAATGTGGTACAACATATTCCAAATATTTTGAAAGATTATTTGGGATATATAATTTGGGTACTTTTAAATGTCTTGTTATGCACTTTGAAGTATTTTAATATTAGTAATTCTCTTATAATTGATTTGGTTGTTAATGTTCAACTACTTGTAGATATACTTAAATGTAACTTCTTACTAAATTATTGTGTGGTGCAAATATTATTAGGATAACAGCATGGCAAATAGCTTACTAATTTTCAATTTTATGTGTGTGTGTGTGTTTTACAAGACTAGAGAAAATTTCCTTGCTACCCGGGATAAAACAGAATCACTTATGAATAAAATGAAGGATATGAAAAAGGTATGTGATATATTTTTTATTATTCTTATCATTTAATTGTAGTATACATCATTGTTATTTATAATGTATAAGAAAATATGTCTTGTTAAAACATAATATGTAAAAAATTGGTTAATTAATTCTAGAAATGATTGAACGTGAGTTCTATGTTCAAACATTGTATCTTTAAAAAAAATCTGTTATTGTATAATGATAAAGTTAGTAGTAATCTATAATGGAAATACTAGTAATATTTTCATTTTGTAGTCTGCTGTAGAAAGTGGAGTCAATAAACTATACACACGTGAAGGTTATTTGTTTCTAATGGAAAAAAGTAAATATATAAAGTTTTATGTAGTTAATAAATGGAACGAATATTTATTACATATTAATATAATTATAAATCTTTATAGAAGCATTTGGCACAACATGGACAAAACAGTATTGCACATATCAAAAGGACAAAAAGGAATTTACAATGATACCTTATAATCAACTTACAGGAAAGTTTGTAAGTAAGCTTTAGGTTTTGTAAAATGAATGTTGTTATGAATTTACTATCAAGAAAAAGCATTCATCAATATTGTCTTAACTTAATAGAGTAGCAAAGAAGTTTTTACATTAGCATCTTGTGTACGTCGTATGTCAGATACAATTGAAAAACGATTTTGCTTTGATATCACCACTGTTGATAAGTAAGTTCAATTCATAATAATTCATAATACAAATATTTTTACATTACATTTACAATTTTTTTATTTTCTTAGACCTAATGTAGTATATACATTCCAAGCGCTTTCTGAAGAAGATAGAAAGTTATGGCTTGATGCTATGGATGGTAAAGAACCAGTAAGTAACAATTATTATTGGATTCCTACTGCATTATTTTTTAAATCGGAAATGATTGAAAAAATTGATACAGTATGTATATTTATCATTCCAGAATTATCCTATAGTAGGTGCATCAACCAAATCTGAAGAAACCACCTTAGATGAAACTGGTTTCATGTTCATATCAAAATGCATTGCAACACTCGAAGAAAGAGGTAAGTTTGAGGTAGCAATTTACATATTTCTTAACTATCCTATTTTAAAATTTTATCAAAAATGACTTTAACATGATATATTATTCTTCTAGGCCTTGAAGAACAAGGTCTCTATAGAGTCGTTGGTGTTGCTTCCAAAGTAAATAAGCTTTTAGCTATGGGACTAGATAGAAGGAAACTAGAGAAACTTAATCTGGATGATCGCTTTGAATGGGAAAGTAAAACTATTACTAGTGCACTCAAAACATATTTGAGGACGCTATCTGAACCATTAATGACTTTCCGATATTATAATAGTTTCATTTCAGCTGCGAGTGCGTATAGGTATTCTCTATAATATTATTTTATTTGAAATCTTTAAATTAAAAATATTATCTTTTTTATATTAGATTTCTATAAATTAAAAAATATATTTTTTAATTATATTTTTCATTTTTATTATTCTTCTCAACAGAACAAGAAATCAAAGAAGCACGTATCAGTGATATTCATAATCTTGTTTATCGACTCCCAAAAGCAAATTTCAATATGCTAGTGCTTCTTATTAAACATTTGTATAGGTATATTAATAACAAAGTCAATTTTATTGTATATTCAAAATTAAGCAAATTGTGTAGTTTTTTAATCTAACTACATGTTTGTAGTGTGGCAAAAAAAAGTGATAAAAATTTAATGACTGTCGGCAATTTAGCGGTATGTTTTGGGCCATCCTTACTGCGACCAGAAGAAGAAACAGTAGCTTCTATAATGGATATTAAATTTTATAACATAGTAGTCGAAATTTTAATTGAAAATTGTGAGAGAATAGTTGCTGGTCCACCACAAGATACTGTACGCTCAACACAAAATACCGTTCCCTCTCGATCACGTGTTAATGCAGAAGATGGGTCAACATCTTCTGGTAATGGAACTCCTTTTCTAAGGTATCCAGTACATACTAATATATCTTCACCACATGGACATGTAAGTTATATATTAACTGATTTTACATTTTAAAGTATAAAATAAACTGTTTATCGATTATACGATACATACATTATTCGAAATTAAATTATTTATACAGCTCGGTACTAGATCATACTATGATAGCCCACTAGCAGTTGTTACTAAATCATCTTCTATAGATGAACGAAAAAATGGCGACTACGAAGAAACAGAACATACAAGTCACAGAATGCCGACATATTTAGATAGTCGAAGTGGACGTGTTAAATTAACTAATGCAAATCTTATATATCATTCTGCAGATAAAGGTTATTTTAATTCTTTTCCAAAATGTATCTGTTTATCTGCATGATTTATAGTTTAATAATTATAAATAATTGTATAAATTCAGTATTAACCAGTGGCAATACGAGTAGCTCGAGTGAATCAATCGCTTCTGATCCACACTCATTTTCATCTGACTTGCCAGTAAAACAAAAACGTGGTTCGATGATGTCTGTACACTATCCGTCGGGTTACACTCAACGAAACAATCCATCAGTATCTGTGTAAGTGTCTCTTTATTAACTAAACATTTTAATTTCTTACTTAAATGTGCTTTTAATATGCATATAATTTTATTTGTAGAGTTAATACATCACCTAGCAGTGGACGTTCAAGCCCTGGACAAGTACCTGGTATTTGGTAAACATAAAATTCTTATTAAACATCTTTATCATAATTTGTTATGTATATACTTTTGTTATATCAATATTGCATTATTTAAGAATATATTTTTTCTTGCAGGAGAGTCCGCACCTTGTATGCTTGTGTGGCCGAAAGCGATGGAGAGTTGTCATTTGAACCAAATCAAATTATTACAAATGGTATACAAAATTTAGTATATTTAATGATTTCACATTAGAAAATTGCTTTACGAGTAAAGTACTGACATAATTTTCAATTACAGTAAAGGCCTCTTTGGAACCAGGATGGTTGGAAGGTACATTAAATGGTAAGACGGGATTGGTCCCAAAGAATTATGTTGAACAATTGCCTTGAATTTGGAAAAGCCAAAGAGTGCCTACATTGTTTTTACATTGCATAATTCGTAGGGTATGTTTAGTACTATTGCCTACTGAAACATATGTTCGCGAATACAGAAATGCTATGCAATGACATTTGTGAAATATAATGTTTTCTATTTAAATTCCTTTGGGTACAATTTACATAGTCAATTACACACACGTGCGCACGCGTGCTCACACATACACATACATACAAACATCTTTATTTATTAGGAGCCTTTTTGCTCAAAAACGTCTATAGTGTATATAATCACTTGTAGAAAAATTTATATATATCTACATATATAGTGCTAATATATTATATGATATTTAAATATATTTGTACTAAAAGATATTGATCAAGTATATAGCTTTTAGGAGATCTCATAGGCAATAATATTTGTTTATAGTGCGTAATGTGCACGCATGTGTACACACATATAATATCAAAATGTGATAAAATAAATAAATACCAAATACAATCAGAATTTTTAATAAAGATTTTAATAGTATAAAGACTACATTAATTTATAATTAAATATATTACAAAAAAATGTATATGTACTTGTAGTTTCTTAAATAATAATCTTACGTTTCAATTTTAAAAATTAAATAACTTATGTGTAAAACTATTAAATAAAACAATGTAAGGAATGTATTTAAAACATCACCTTATAAAATATATTAATTTATTCATTACTGACTTTTATCTTTGATAGTAATTAAAATAGTATATTATTGCAAAATAAAATTTTACATAACGGAATAAGTTTTTATCTTAAAACACTCTTTTAAATGTTTTATAACAATTAAGTTGTAATAAACACAGTTAACAGAATAATAGTTAAAATGACGTTCGTTATTTAGTTTATCAATTAATGTAATAAGATTTTGTAAATTATTTATTCTTTCATTTTTAATATTTAAGTACTTTTTATTTTCATTCCATATGAAATTTAGTTTAAAAAAGTATTATAATTTATTATTTATATAGAATTGAAATTATATGATTTTACAAAGCTATATAAAGACAGTTAATGCATTTTATCCAATTGTTTTATAAAAATGAGAAGTTTTTATGCTTTAATTTGATTATTGTCGTATAATAATATAATACTGAGTATATTAATGTATGTAAATGCTATAATTCACTAAGAATTACATTCTTGTAGTAAGAAAATATACTCTTATTAAAAATGATACTATTTGATTCTTTTGATTTGAAAAAATTTGGAATAGTTTAAAAAGGAAGTTCAAATTTTGAACTATGTACTTGCAAAATGTACACAAACTTACTTTTTACATAAATTATTATTTAAATTTGCTAAATAAAGTTCCATTCCTAAACATCCCGCTTTCAAAGCATTTGTTTCTACACTATTCCATAAAGAACTCATGAACAGAATATAACATAATATTGCTGTTAAAAAGATACGTATTACGTTAAGTCCAATAGTTACATCGAGAGATGTAAAGGAACAATCCAACCCCATAGACCAAACGAGTGGTATAATTAATATACAGCCTACCAATAGATACCAAAATCGCTGCCGACGAACCGTTTTCAATGACGTTTCACATATATTTATGGCTTCCTTTATTAAATCTTTCACATCTACATTTACAGTTTGAAATTCACCTATAATAATAAAGATGTAAGCATTAACTGACTTACCATCTATATCATTATTATACATATCATACATATCACTATATTTATTAGCTTACCAGGAATAAATTTAAAAGTTGCCATAATAGCCTCATGATCAGAATAACTAAAGTCTTTGTAAGGTATCCGTTTTGGAAATGGATGTTGAAAACTTGTTACCTCTATCTGAATAATATATTATTAATATGGTTATATACTAAATATAGTGGAAAGCAATTTCCTACAAAAATAGGTAATATAATAAAAATAATTTAATGCACCTTAACATTCTTTGAACCTTGATATAAAATATGATCTATACGTTTCCCCTCAGGACAAGTTCTTGCAAGTTTTGAACTAGTATAACTATTATTGGCACACTCATTGGTCCCTAAATTACTTGAACTATTTGAGCAAGCATCTGCCAAACCAGCAACTCCACAAATGATTTTATAAGCTAAATCTTGAGGTTCTGCATTAAGGTCACCTCCTAATATTACAGAATCAGCACCACCAGAAGTCATTCTAATAAATTGGGCAGTATCAAAAGCTTGTAAAACTCTATGTGCTGTGTATTCATTACTGTGATTATTGTATTCTGCATGTAACTAAAATATTAAACATATTTAATACTTATTGATATGTCCAAAAGTATATGAATGAAAACTACAAATCTCAATAATTAAATTTACATGTGCAATATAAACATTAATGTTCATATTATGAATTTGAAGTCTACAGAGTCCAACACCTTTTCCACCAAACCAATCTCCATGATGTATTTTATGTACATATCCATTTAAAGGCCATTTATGAAATATTACATCTTTAATAGGAAATCTAGATAAGATACAAATTCCAGATCCAAGAACTCCACTACAATGCATTCAATTAAAATTATTAGTAATAAAAAAACAAATTTAATAGTACTATATTAATATAAACGAGATATTTGCCTGTAAAAATAATGTGAGTAAGGTAACTGTTCTTCTGTTTTAGATCTTATCATTTTGAAATCTTTAACAGACCATACCTCTTGTAGACAAATGATATCATAATTTTCTGTAGCAAATTTTTCTGCAATTGCTGTCATACGAACATTCCTATTTTGTGAAACATATGGTATCCCCCTAAAATATAAAATATTATGAATATATGACAGTATGTATACTTATGTTAACTATAATTTTGTATACTAGATATAGGGAAATATTTATAAAAAATATAATTGATGTTAAAAGAATTAATCCTAAATTAGATTCAAACTAATCCTATATAACATTATAATGCAACTTACCAACAATTTAAAGTTAGAATATTTATTAATGTTTTTACATTTGTCATTTTTATGTCTTTTACGTCTGACATCTTTTATGGCTTTATTGTTTCAAACAGATTGATGTAAATATATTTTCCTGCAACCTGACCTGCAATTGTGATATAGTATGTACTTCTTATTATTAATTCTTTCGAACGTTTATCAATATCATACTTCACACATATGTATGTACTTTATATATGAAATTGTGATAATAATTTTCTTTAACCAAAATTACAAAAATATGAAGAAAATGATTTTAAAAAATTCTGACTTATTATTGTTTTTTTTATCACAGATTCGAAATTTAAAAGACTGGAATAGTGGCAATAATGCCTTCATGGTCATGCTACAGCTTATCACACAGTTTGTTCTTCGATTATTAATAATAAATTATTATCTATATATATGTTATATATATAGCGCTAGAGAGGAAATTTTTTCTCTGCTAGCGTATTACGAATCTAGTTTCTACACTTTACATATATCATATCTAAGCAATGATTCTCAACTTTTCTGTATGAACAGCAAAGTTTTAACTTATTTAATAATGTTTCTCTTTATAAATTACATAATTAAATGTATCCTGTTATACGTAATGCAGTTGTTATAAAATATTTAATAAAATTTAGTAGAGTATGGAAATATTCTATAAAATTTTTTACAGTATATCATATGCAAAAAAGATTGATGCAGTAACAATCACTGTAGTCAGTGTAGTAATATTTTATCTTTGTAGTAGTACTTACTTTAATCTAATATAATCTAATTTAATCTTATTTCTAATCTTTTATTTTGGTATTTATAAATATTTTAACTAATTACAGTTAACAAAAATAGCTATATGAATCATAATCGATGAAAAAGTAAAAATATTTAATCATCATTTAACATTATTGAAATTAAATCTTAATCTTTAAGGTATATATATTTTGCCGAAAAATATTCCTAATTAATAAAGTTGCATTGAATTAAATACATATTAAATAAGTTTAACCAACCTTTTTAGTATAAATTTTTATTTTAAAAGCGTCAAATATGTAATTGTATGTAGTACTACTGTACCATTCTGTTAGTACCTAAGTATTGTTGATAGGATAGTCATCTTATGTTTTCTAAGGTGTGGGTGGAGTGTTAAAGATACATTTGTGTTTAAGGTAAAATTAGAAATTATTGTACTAAAATGTACTGAATAAATTGCAAAATAATCAAGAATTATTTCGCTTTGTCACAAAGAACTCGTGGTTTTAGCATACTTGTCTCTGAAAAGGTAACCTCAATAGAGGTAAGTCAAGTTATAACTGTGATGATTATTTTGATAAATTTTTATGTCAAACTTTAATTTTTGTGATTATTAACTTGTCCCTATATCTTTATTTCAAATTCTTCCCATAAATGTTTTTAAAAAATTAATTGTATATATTATATTTTTAATACGATTTTATCATTAATAATATATAATGCTTTTATCTAGGTTTATTCTTAAGTTGTAATGGCTACTGATAAAGTAACTTTGGGTGATGCCCTATCCAATGTTGATGTACTTGATGAATTTACATTACCTGATGAACAACCTTGTATTGAAGCACAACCATGTTCTGTAGTATATCAAGCCAATTTTGATACTAATTTTGAAGATAGAAATGGCTTCGTTACTGGGATTGCTAAGTACATTGAAGAAGCTACTGTTCATGCAAGTTTGGTAATTATTGAGTTATGTCTATACATTATATATAATGATATGTAGCTATATGTATCTGATATTAGATAACTTTATCTTTGTGTTATTAATAGAATTATTATATGTATAATCTATAATTTTCAATTTAAAGAATGAATTATTAGAAGAAGGTTTGAAGCATGCTGTAATGTTATATACTTGGAGATGTTGTTCTCGTGCAATACCTCAGCCAAAATCAAATGAACAGCCCAACAGAGTAGAAATTTATGAAAAAACAGTAGAAGTATTAGCACCAGAAGTAAATAAATTATTAAATTTTATGTATTTTCAAGTATGTATAGTAAAAATATTTAATAACTTGTTATTATATGCATATTGATAAAGTTGATAAATTACATACAAATAATAAATGAATGTTACTCTTCAGAGAAAGGCAATTGAAAGATTTTCTGGAGAAGTGAAACGTTTGTGTCATCATGAAAAAAGAAAAGATTTTGTTTCTGAAGCATATTTACTCACTTTAGGAAAATTTATCAATATGTTTGCAGTTTTGGATGAACTTAAAAATATGAAATCTAGCGTAAAAAATGATTATTCTACATACCGAAGGTAACTATTACTTTTTTTAAATTTATTAAATCATTAAAATTTTTATTGAAAATAACTATATTCTTATTTTAGAGCTGCTCAGTTCCTTAAAGTGATGTCTGATTCTCAAACATTACAAGAATCTCAAAATTTATCAATGTTTTTAGCTACACAAAATAAAATTCGTGATACAGTAAAAGAAAATTTAGAAAAAATTCCAGGATATGAAGAACTACTTGCAGATGTTGTTAATATATGTGTTCATATGTTTGAAACTAAAATGTATTTGACTCCAAATGAAAAACATATGTTGGTAAAAGTGATGGGATTTGGTTTATTTTTAATGGATAGTGAGCTTTGCAATATCAATAAGTTAGATCAGAAAAAGAAATTAAAATTAGATAGAATTGATAGAATTTTCAAAAACTTGGAAGTAGTGCCATTGTTTGGTGATATGCAAATTGCACCTTTTAATTATATTAAACGATCTAAACATTTTGATGCTTCAAAATGGCCATTGTCTTCTTCATCAAATAGTATGAGTCCACAAGCAGATCTTATGGTACATCTTCCACAAATTAGAGAAGATCATGTTAAATATATTAGCGAATTAGCAAGGTGAGAATAAAAATATTTCCAAAATTAAGAAAAATGCTAATTTTTAAACTTGTAAAAATATATTTGTTGTAATACAGATACAGTAATGAAGTAACTACGACATACAAGGAATGTGGCAGTGATGCAGAAAATCGAGAAACCGCAGAATTAGCGTTACGTGGATTACAATTACTTTCTCAATGGACAAGTGTAGTAACAGAACTTTATAGTTGGAAACTTCTACATCCTACTGATCATCATATGAATAAAGAATGTCCCCAGGAAGCTGAAGAATATGAAAGAGTAAGACATATTATTTATTATTTCTACTAACTATATAATGTATATTAATACCTTTTCTTTTTATCAGGCTACACGTTATAATTATACAGATGAAGAAAAATTTGCTCTGATAGAAGTAATTGCAATGATTAAAGGATTACAAGTATTAATGGCACGTATGGAAACAGTTTTTATTGACGCAATACGTAGAAACATATATGCAGAATTACAAGATTTTGTTCAACTTACATTGCGAGAACCATTACGTAAAGCAATTAAAAATAAAAAGGATCTTATTAGGAGGTGTGTATATCATTTTTTATTAATGTGAAAACGTACTTTTCTTTTTTAAATAAACATAGTTTCATATAATTGTTTAACGATTTATAAATCGTTTATTATATTCTTCAGTATCATTGTGTCAGTACGAGAAACTTGTGCAGATTGGCATTTTGGAGTAGAACCATTAGGAGATCCTGCACTAAAAGGAAAGAAGGATCCTGATAATGGATTTGGTATTAAAGTACCGCGTCGAAATGTTGGTAAGATTAAGAATAAATATAATTACATTTTTTAATAGTATACTTCAATACTTTGTTAAAAGATGTTTTTTTTCAGGACCCTCTTCAACACAGCTCTATATGGTCCGTACTATGTTAGAATCATTAATTGCGGATAAAAGTGGTGGAAAACGTACTTTGAGGAAAGACATTGATGGCCAATATCTTGTGCAAATCGATCAATTTCATAAAACTAGTTTTTATTGGAGCTACCTCTTAAATTTTAGTGGTTAGTATAATTGAATTAGATGTAGTTATGTTTCATATTAAAATAAGATATTAATAACGTTATTTTATTTCAGAATCATTACAAGATTGTTGTGACTTATCCCAATTATGGTACAGAGAATTTTATCTAGAAATGACCATGGGTCGAAAGATACAGGTAACTTTTGCTTAACATAGTTTAACATAGTTCCAAACTCTAAACATGTCAATAGCTTATTAAAAAATGATAGTTGATATTATTGCTTCATTTTCTACTAAATAGCGGTAAATATTTTGTATTAATATATGTATGCAAAAATATTATTAAATAGCGTTTTGTGTGCTTGATTTCATGACTAGAAATGCCAAGTTCGTCACCAGCATAATGAAGAGTGCAGCGATTTAATTACCATGGAAAAACGTATTCAGGTATGTTGTTAGATATGAGTGACGTAGCAGTTATTTATGCTTATAATTTGTTGCAATGATCATCATTAATGATTTCATTATTATTATTATGATGTTTCTATTGTATAAATTTTAACTAATACATAAAGAATACATGTTCTAGGATTTTTTAAGCATTAAGTTGTTGTGAGCTTATTGTTTCACAAATAGTATGCATTAAATAATGAAATCAATGTATGTCTGTTAAAAGATAATTTTATTAATACAATTGTACAAACTATTTAATGAAAGTGTATAATTATTATATTATTAATGTATTAAGATCTATAATTGATAATATACAAATTATTTTATAAATTTTAAAACCTTTTAATATATGTTTCAGTTTCCAATTGAAATGTCCATGCCATGGATTTTGACTGATCATATATTACGAAGCAAGGAGCCATCAATGATGGAGTAAGTAAAAAAGAAATGTATCTATCATTTGGAAAATATTTTGTAACGTAATATTTTGTTTTTAGGTACGTTTTATATCCACTTGACTTATACAATGATAGTGCGTTATATGCTTTAACAATATTTCGTAAACAGTTTCTTTATGATGAAGTAGAAGCTGAAGTAAATTTATGTTTTGATCAATTTGTTTACAAGCTTAGTGAACAAATTTTTGCTCACTATAAACAACTTGCTGCAAGTATATTGTTAGATAAAAGATTTCGAGTAGAATGTGTTGCGTTAGGAGCGTATTTGCTTCCATATCCTCGTGCTAACAGATACGAAACTTTATTAAAACAAAGGCATGTTCAGTTACTTGGAAGAAGTATTGATTTGAATAAATTGATTACGCAACGCATTAATGCAGATATGCAAAAGTCATTAGATTTAGCAATTAGTAAATTTGAATCTGGCGATATAACAGGAGTTGTGGTAAGTTGAATTATTAGATTTAATATGTTGCACTTGTATTTAATTTGTATTCAGTATGTATTTTAATAACTTAATATCTTGTGTACTAAAGGAATTGGAAGGACTTTTACAAGTGAATCGTCTTACTCATAAACTTCTAAGTAAATGGCTTGCATTAGATGAATATGATGCTATGTTTCGTGAAGCAAATCATAATGTTTTAGCTCCATATGGAAGAATCACTCTTCATGTATTTTGGGAATTGAATTATGACTTTTTACCGAATTATTGTTACAATGCAGCAACAAATAGGTATAATTGTGTTACAAAGTAAAACCCAATTATATAGATATATACAAAATGCATAATTATTTGCATTAAAAATAAAATATATTTATATTAGGTTTGTAAAATGTCGCGGACTTCAATTTGTACAAGCAGTACATAGAGATAAACCTCCTCAAATGTCTCATCATTATCTTTGGGGAAGTAAACAATTAAATTTAGCATATAGTACACAATATGGGCAATATTCGGGATTTGTTGGACCACAACATTTCCGTACAATGTGTAAACTTCTTGGATATCAAGGTATTGCAGTAGTAATGGAAGAACTTTTAAAAATTGTGAAATCTCTAATTCAAGGAAGTTTACATCAATTTACTAAGACATTAATGGAAGCTATGCCAAAAGTTTGTAAACTTCCAAGATACGATTACGGATCCCCAGGAGTTTTGGGATACTATCATGCTCAATTAAATGACATTGTGCAATATCCAGATGCTAAAACGGAACTTTTTCATAATTTTCGCGAGTTTGGTAACACAATCTTATTTTGTCTTTTAATGGAACAAGCTTTATCACAAGAAGAGGTTTGTGATTTGTTACATGCAGCACCATTTCAAAATATATTACCAAGACCATATTGTAAAGGTAATATTTTCAATTTATATGTGCAAAACAATTTCATTTCTGAAAATATTATAATAACTTCAATTTTAGAGGGTGAGAAACCAGAGACTAAGCAGAAACGGCTTGAAGCCAAATATGCAGCTTTACAAATTGTCCCCAATGTAGATAATTTAGGTACAGCTAAAGTAAGTAATACAATGAATATACACATTATGTAATATATACAAATAATGAAAATATATAAGACGTTTAATTGTGTTATAAACTTAAAATTATTTTAATCATACAGCAAGCAATGATTGCCAGAGAAGGAGATTTATTAACCCGAGAACGGCTTTGTTGTGGTTTGTCTATATTTGAAGTAGTGCTCAGTAGACTACGTAGTTTCTTAGATGATCCTATTTGGGTTGGTCCTCCTCCTGTAAATGGAGTAATGAATGTCGATGAATGTACAGAATTTCATAGATTATGGAGTGCGTTACAATTTGTATATTGCATTCCTGTTGGAGAAACAGAATTTACTGTTGAGTAAGTAATATGTGTATAATTTTACTATTAGTAATAATACAAGTTTTATCACTTAATACCATTTTCATTATAGAGAACTATTTGGTGAAGGTTTACATTGGGCTGGGTGTGCTATGATTGTATTACTTGGTCAACAAAGGAGATTCGAAGCTCTTGATTTTTGCTATCATATTTTGAGAGTACAACGTGTTGATGGTAAAGATGAAAACGTTAAAGGAATCGTAAGTATTTATACATGAGTTATAATATAATCTTTTTGATTATTAAATACTTAATCATTATTCGTGTTAAATAGCATTTAAAAAGAATGGTGGATAGGATTAGAAGATTCCAAGTGCTAAATTCACAAATTTTTGCTGTATTAAACAAATATTTGAAGAGTGGAGATAGTGATGCAACAAGTGTTGAACACGTTCGATGTTTTCCACCTCCAGTTCACCCTTCACTTGCTCATGTACAACAGCAACATTATCATACACCAGAATATTTACGTCAAATGAATCACCAGTGAAATAATATAAGTGTTATAAGCAAGAATATTTATAATTTGGTATAATCAAGGCTGAATCTCATTTTTTAAATAACTTGTAATAAGAGTTTGAAGCATTTATCTAAGATTTTTTAAAGTAATGTATATTACGTTTCCATTAGTGCATATAACGTTAAAATAAGTCAATTGAAATCATTAAAGTTTGTTTCATTTTTCTGTAAAAAGATATAAATTCTTATATATAATTTATAATAATATTATAATTATGCATAGTACGTTGTTAACTTCTTAAGGTCCATTTCCGTAATATTACATTTGATATATTATGTAAAGCGTTTCTTTTTAATACATTTTTCTAAAATTCAGTGAGCCCTTAAGGAGGTAATATTCTAAGGAGCTAAATATATTTAATCAATAAGAATATTCATATATCTCATATTTTATGTAAAATATTTCCCAATCTTATATTTTTTATGTAAAATAAAATTTTAATTATTGGTAACTTTTTATACATATATGAGTACGAAAGTACGAATACTTGAAAATTGCATAAAAATTTCGAATCTTTGAATTAAGAATTATATATCTTTTAGTATCAGTATTATTCATCATAATATGACAGCAAATACATTATGAACTCTGGCATTACACTATATTTTATATATTTGTATTAAATTGATTTCTTCTTACAAATTAAGTGTAAATTATAAGAAATACTGGAGATATTTGTAGTCAATGCTGAATATCTCGTGAATATTTTTCAACATAAAGCATTTTATGGTAAACAAATTTTATAATAGATAGATTACGAATAATAAAACGCAATATCTACTGATTAAATACTGTTCTAAAACTTATACTTTGTAATATTTTTTTATATGACTTACATTTTTTGTTAATTTTATCATATATGTTTTTATGATAATTGTACAACACATATGAAAGAATCAATTGTTTGATACCAAATCTAACTAAACTATGAATTGATTAAATCACAAAATTTAATTTTTATTTGTATAGCTAATTAAAACAGTGACGAAATATTTATTATTTATGATTAATTTTTAAAAATATTTTCATGTTATAATGAACATATAAAAATAAGTATAAATGGTTACTAAGATTTATTTTTTTTATATAATTCTTGTTTTATAATATTAAAAATATCAGAAAGTAACATCAAAAATATTTTAATAAAATATTTGAAGCAATGTAAATGTACATGTGAAGTATGTTTTCAGGTTGTATGAAGTCTGTTTGATTTTTATTAAGCTTCTAAATTTTATCAAATGTAATAAAATAAAATAAATAATGATAAAAGTAGATTAAAAACTTCATATGTAATTCATTAAAATATATTTTTTATTATTCTTATCTTTAAAAGGTATAATTGTGTTCAACTTTTTGTTATACATATATACTATGTAATATGTATGTACATGTTATGTATCAATTAAGAACATATTTATATGAAAATATGTAATCTCAGTATTATATGTGAAATATAATGTAATCATTTGTAAATTTACAATAAATTCATAATAATTTATTTTCTTTATTGAAGATCTGAGAAAAAGGTAGATGCATTATCAATTTTACTACTTGGAAGATTATGTTTTAATTGTCTTTGCTTTCCACCTTTTACACGTTCACTAACGTCTAAAGTTTCAAAATATTGTACATTCCAGAACTTGATATCATTATCATGTGACGAAGATGCAATTAAAGTACCATCACTATTAACATCAAGTGCTTCAATAGAAAGATTATGTTCTCCTACTATTCCAAGATGATGATGAGGAAATAGACTGCTAGCTCTGTACATTAATACATACAACAAATACATAATTGTTTTAATTAATATATGAAAAAAAATATATAATAAATCTTAAACTATACCTAAGTATTCCATCTTCTCCACCTGTTATCACAACATTTTCAGTAATTGGAATCATACAGTTTATGGCTTTTTTAGTTAAATTTGGAAACTCATCTGAATGAAGACCAAATTCTCCCCAATTATATACATACATTTTTCCTTTACTTGTACCCACCAAAATTTTTGTTTCAGATTTAAATAAACCAAGACAGGTCAGTTCCTCTTCATATTCTTCTGACTAATGAAATGATTATATTTATATATAATTAGATATAATTAGATAACATATCTATTTACACATACTTGAACATGTAGTTTCTTTCCTGGTATATTAAACGTAGTAAGACATCCATCTCCACTTGCACAAACTAAGTATTTCCCTTCTTTGTTTGTTACTATAGTGCTCACATAATCCTCCATTTTTTTTAATGAAAATATAGGTATATTTTCTCTTTGTCGAAGATCCCATACTTAAAATATTTAAATATAAATATAATGGACTCAATGAAATAGAGGAGAGAAAGAAACAATACACATACAACATACCTTTTACCACACCATCATCATCTCCAGTTGCAAACATATGTTCTCCAATTACAGTCATTGTATATATTGGCTCCCTAAAATAAATCAAACATTAATTAATGGCACTTATACTTTTTATTTATTTTAACTATAATAATTATATACATACTCATGTGCATTTTCATAAAGTCTTATTAACTTTTCTGTTTCTAGATCAGTGAGCATTATGCATAAATCCTTAGCAGTAGAAAATAAAGTTGTACCAGAGTCATTAAATTCTATGTCACGACATGCTTTAAGATGCAATTCTAAAGTTGATATCAGTTCCGTTTCTGTATTATTATATTTGTATCTATCAGATAAAGAAATATATATCTATACATGTATGAAGCTATTCAAAATTATTAACAACATATTAATTATATGATATTAATAAGTATAAAATTTACAAGTATACATCTCCTACAATATTAGCTACAGCGATCATGTTTGAATTAGGATGGAAACATATATCTACCACATGATCTTCTGTTGTAATTGATGGAGGATGATCTGTATTTATATCTTTTGACCTAATTATTGCTTTTACAACTTCATCTTCTTCCTCATTTGCATTTAATAAAGTTGATTCTGTACTGCCACCTTTAAAAAAAATAGCAATATTACCTTTCTATAATATTACAAGTAATAAAAAACATATCCATTACGTTAATTTTTATTACAAAAGTTAATTAAGTTTAAATTATTTAAACATTATTTCATATAAAATTTACTTGTGTGTGCATTATTTGAATCAGGAAGTTCCTCATTATCTTCGCTGTTTGTATCATCATTGCTCAAACTGCTGTCTTCTGACAATGTTTGTATACTATCATTACTTTCATCACTGTCAAGATTATTATTCTCTTCATTATCAAGAATAAAATTACCTAAATAATACATATATTTAATTAGAAATAAAGAAAAATATCTAATGAATACAGAAAAATTGTGTAATAGTTATTAATGAATTAATTCTTATTAACTACTGTTATTATGTTAATAGTGGAATCAATTCAAACATGTGCAAATAATATTAAGGAATAAAAATAAGAAATAAATAACTATTTATTCTATAGTGATATAATATAAAAGGCAAAGCAAACATTCTTTTTATTTAAGAAAAAGTACCTAAATGTCCTTTATCTAAATGCATGTTTTAAAGATCCTAATCCTTTTTGACGATATTATTTATAAGATTTTGTATATAATGTAACACACAGTATGTATAATTTGTTCACTATATGAAACCTATTAACATTAATATTCCCTATAAATTGTACTATATAAAATGTGTTGTTACAAATTTATAGCGATTTTTTGGAAAACAGGAAAGTGGGTTGGTACTTATGGAACGCTGATCCTCTCTATTCGCCAGAGTGCGAGAAATATTCAAATGAAGATGTTAAATTTTGTCGAAATGAGTACTTTGATTCATAAGATTGTTCTGATAATTTGTTATACAAGTGGCGTGTCGTGACCCTAGATTACAATAGCAAGAATCTTGACAGTTTTTGTTTTTTCTTTGGCTCGTAAAGTCCCTTCCAGTTCTTCTCCTAGAATCTAGATCCTTTTAAATCCTAGTGGATTAATCGAAAAATGGTTTTCACTCTGTAGATTGGCGCTTCTTTTCCTATGTTTCCCTATATTTATATCCACCTTCCGATCCTTCGCTAGTGGAAGGTGGTGAGAACACAACACTGATGTATCGACAACGTCGTGTGTATGTGTGAAAGAAAGCATGCACTTTGCGTGGCGCGCGGAAACTATTCGTTGAAAAAATGTATGGTCCTCTTGGGCTTTCATGGAACTAACTCGGCTGAATGTTTTTAAGATACAAAAGCAGAACGTTTAAGCATATAATTTTAAATCTCTAATTCTTTGAAACAAACATTCTGTCAAGAGAGCCTGCGTGACTTTAACTGAAGCTGTCAATTTATTATGATCCTTGACAAAATTTCTCTAGTTCGCTAAATAAAGCATTTCTATTCCTAAATTCTAACTCTCCCATCGTCGTACTACGCATCAATTCTTTATACAGTTTCCAGATCCTTTTTGTCTTTCAGACATACATGGTTGACAATTCAAATTACGTTTCATATGTATATGTCTATCCTTCTAGATTAAGGCCATACTAAAGCTACATTCGAGACAGGTAATTAAGGTTACGTTTACACGATACATAACAGTATAAATATATATTTTACCATCTAAATAAATAGTTAATTAATAAAAGGCAAATTCTATGCAACAGTTCATTATACTACAAAATTTTTATTAATTTCTCTCAGTAATATTAAGAAGACATTTGATTTATTATTAAAATTACTAAAATATCTAGAAATATCAAAATCCCTATCTCAGAGGGCGCCATTATACGTTGCATCAAATTTCTTACCTAACTATAGTAATTGCAATTAGAGTGGAGTGTGGAATATGTAGTGTGGAGTATGTAGTATGGTGGACCATGGCGCTACATGGTTCAAGAAAGATATATTTTCATAATATATAAAAACGATTCTTGTGTGTAGCCACGTTCGTACTTTGATAATTTTAAAATGGAAACTCGAACAAATGAGTTGTTAACAACAGGTCCTATAGCAACGATTAAAGAAGAGCCACTTGACCAAACTGGCGCGAAGCAAGATATGCAACAATCTCAAGTGCAGGGCGTTTGCATTGAAGAAGAGTGCGAACAGCGTATCGAGTGTACAACTGAGGGCCAAGAAAATGAGACACGTGCATTTTTATCAAAATGTGTGTTCTGTGGAAAGACATTTACTTTCGGTGATGATCCAAAACTTTTAGAATGTTTACATGCAGCATGTTCGACATGTGTTAATAGTAAACTCAGTGATCACAACACATCGGTCGACGTGGATGTTCTGTGTAAGGCTATGTTATACGTCTACATTTTGCAATTTTATTAAATTCTGATTCCTCGAGTCTTTCTTCTTAACATCTGTAGAGTGAACCTCCTAGCTTAATGATTTTAAATATCTTGTAAATTACTTGTATGAAAAAATTTCCCAAACAAAAATTGAATGGCATCAAAAAGAATATTATTTAACGTCATTTTCTATGGATGGATATAAAGAATATATGAAGATTAAGTTAATGCATTAATTTTTTAAATACATTAATTGATACAGCAATGTTGCATGTAGAAAAAGTTGTAAGCTGTTTATTGTATGTTAAGAATTCATTAGTTTAGGAGATGTATTAATTGTAATATTGTAATATAAAAATATAAAATACTAGTATTTGAACTGTATCAATTAATGTATTAAAAAATATATGATTCAATTTAAGTACTGTAATTGATCTTTGAAAAATTAATAGCATCAAATTATATCTGCCTCAATACTATTTATTAATTTGTATAATAATATTCATAAATATCAAAACATTTTATTTATATTAAACAACAGAAATAGCATAAAACAACTCTTATGTTTATTTGAATAAACTTTTAGTAGTATATTTATGATTCAAAATGATCATTTGATATTAATATAATTTATAAAATATTTATGTTTTTACATATAAGTATATTATATCATATAATAGTTAAGCCATAACTTTAAAACATACATATCATTGCAGTGGAAAGTAATGTGATTGCTTGTCAAATATGTAATGTCACCACACAGGCAGAAAACTTAATTGAAAACCGATTCCTATCAAAATTTATAGAAGAAGATAATAGTCCAGGTACTGATGATGAATCTAAAGAAACAGAAGAAGAAAAGAAATGTACCAGCTGTCATGATAATGCCAATGCCACAAGTTGGTGTGTAGAATGTGAAGAATTTATATGTCAAAATTGTGTTATGGTAATGAAGATATTACTTAGTAGTATGTTTATTAAATATATTTCTTTAGAAATAACAGCAATTATTTTGAATTTGTGTTTCTTAAAGGCACATCAGAGATTAAAAATTACAAAAGATCATACAATTAAACCAAAGGATGAAGTTGCCAATGATAGAGATAATGTTAAAAAAAGCAACAAAAAAATACCTGGCTATTTATTTTGTACAATTCATCCACATGAACAATTATCTTTATTTTGTCAAACATGTGATAAACTTACTTGTAGAGATTGTCAGCTAAGTGAACACAGAGATCATAAGTACAAATTTATTCATGAAATTGCTACTGAAACCCGTGCTTCAGTGTCAACTTTACTTAAAGAAGTGAGGTAATTCTTTTGTATTTATACTTTTTTTATATATATTTTCATATATATAAATATTAAAATTAGCTTTTTTATGTTATGTTTAAAATCTATCTGTTTTGCAGTTATAAACGAGTTTTATTAAAAAGTGCAATGAAAGTCATAGAAGATAGACAAGTTCTTATTTTAGAAAAAAAGAAAAATTTAGTGCAAGACATAACACAAATGGTGGTGCAGTAAGTTATTGTAAATTTTATATTTCAAGTTTAAGTGAAATAAAATTATTTAACTTTTGTAATATTTTTTTACATAGATTAACAAATGCAATTAATACCAGAGGAAAACAATTAGTTATGCGTCTAAATGAAGTTTGTGATCAGAAACAAAACACATTAAATGAAAAAAAAGTTGCTTTAGATCAGTTATCTAAGCTTACTGATCATTGTATCCAATTTGTAACTCATGCCTTAAAAAAGGGTTCAGATATGGAATTACTTTATAGCAAAAAGTATGCATTTGAAATACTATATGAAAATACGAAATATGAATATAAATATTCCATAATTTTTTTGCAGATCTGTTACAAGTCATTTACAAAGAATAAAAAGTAGACGAGCTGACATTCCAAATCCAGAAATACCAGTTAGAATAAATTTGTCCTTGGAGAAAGTACCAGATTTGATAAAAGGTTAAATTAATAATAATAGGTGCTTAATTATATGTTATTAAATAGGTAGTTTATGATATTGCTACAAGCAAAACTTATTTCTTTTTTTTTTTTTAATTAGTCATTTAATAAACATTTGGTTTGTACAATATTAAATATTTGTTTTCCTATATTTTTTTTTTTTTTTTTTTTTTTTTTTTTTTTTTTTTTTTTTTTTTTTTTTTTTTTTTTTCTTTTATAATTTTAGTGGTTTCATCTATTGGAGGAATAGTAGTGGATGGTAGAGTATATCCTTCAATATCTCCACTGGGTGGAGTAAATACAACACCATCTATGCCATATAATGAATCACAGACAGATCAAAAACAAACAACTAATCTGTCAAATGTACATATGGATGGTTCTTCCATAGCTGCACAGTTACCTGTTGCAACACAACAATCTAATAGTATGCAACAAAATTCCTATCAACAAGTGCCTCTTCATATAGCATCTCAACAGCAGCAACAAACACAGTCGCAAAATTATATGCAACATTACCCTATGAATAACATGCCACCTCGGTCATCACCACAAGCACATCAACCACGTGTACCATATCCAGTCAATTTCAATAACAGATTACAACAACCAATGATGATGCAACAACGTCCTTTGGGAAGCTGCCATCAACAAGTAACATCGTCCACGCATCCTCATCAACAAGTTCATATAGATCAACTTGGTCAGAATACAAGTTTACGTGGACTTCTTGCACATAATCCACCACCTTTCCGATCTTCTACAAATCATGTATCATATCGATTGCCACCTTATAGATATCCTCCAAACAATTCCCAACGACCAGTACCACCACCTGCATATCAACCAACAAATACATCCATGGTATCTGGTATAAGACTTCAGCAATGTAATCCAACTTCTCCATCCACGCAACATATAAATTATCCTATGCAACAACCACCTACAGCTCGTTGGCATATACCTCAAAATGTCAATCCTTGTCTTCCTTTTTATACTTCCCGCCATCAATCAAATACACCTTCCATGTCAGTTCCTACTAATGATACTTACAAGATAACATTAAAAAATCAACAATCAAATGCAAATCAAAAATATAATACACAGACGACTACTGCTTCTGATACTCCACCTCAATCACAAAGTTCAGTGTCTGTTGGTCATACAGTTAGTTCGTCAGTACCTAAAACGCCTAGTCCTGTGCCTCCTGGAAAATCAGATGAAACTGAAAAAAGTTTAGACAAATTTTGCCAAAAATCTTTAAATGATCTAATGCTTACTATCGCAAAATTAGATAGCAATGGAATTGTAGTAATACCAGAAGCTCAACGAAATCAATTAGATTCTGCCCAAGTAGATAGTTCAACTGATGAAGGGTTGAACCCAATGGCTGAGAATTCATCAGGTAATTTAATTGAGATAATAAAAATATGTAATTGTTATTCAAAATATTGGTTAAAATATGTATTTTGTATATATAAAGCATAAATGTATGTGTACAATTATGTGTTCAATAGATAATTCAAAAAATGCTGCAGCATCCATGGCAAAGGATGATCCAAATGAAGACTGGTGTGCAGTATGCATGGATGGAGGAGATGCAGTATTATGTTGTGATAAATGCCCAAAAGTCTTCCATTTATATTGTCATATTCCTAGTTTAAAATTGTTTCCTGAGTAAGTGTATGAATAATACAGTGTAATAATATCTATGTTTAATAGCTAATGTCAAATTTTGTTGTGCAATAGTGAAAGTGAAACATGGCAGTGTATGTTATGTACTAATGTACTAGACTGCTCAGATGACCCACCAGGAGAAAAAAGACCAAACACAATGAGTGCAAAAGAATTACGAATTGCACAAAGAATTGTGCTAGAACTTTATTGTCAATATGAGCAAAGCTTACCTTTCCGTGAAATAGTATCTAGTGAGGTAAATTTATTCTATCCAAATTTAAAAAATATATAAAATATATTGGAGGAACATAAAAGTTATTATTTCATTTATAATTAACAGATAATTGATTATCATCGTATCATAAAAAAACCAATTGCACTAGATGTAATTAGAGATAGATTAAAACCTGAGCATCCAGAACATTACACAGATTTAAGACAAGTAATGGCAGACATCAGATTGATGTTTAAAAATGCTTTTACTTATAATCCTGTAAGTTCTCTGTTGAAGAATTTATATAATATAAAATATGATATAAAATTGTTATAAAAACATACATACGTTTAATATAATCATATACTTTTATTTTATTTAGGTTGAATCGCAAGTGTATCAAGAAGCACGAAATTTAGAAGAATTTTTTGAAAAATTATTATTAAAATGGGCACCAAATTACGCATATGACGATCCTTTTCTTTCGGCTGACAAGGACGAAGACGAAGAAGTGTTCCCACCTAATAGAAAATATCGTCGTATACTTACAGACTAATTTTCACTTTCCATAATTAAGCACATAAACAAGTATATTGTTTTTAAAACACATAGCAGAATTATATTTCCATATAATAGATATTTCTTAATTATATTTAATATTGCTTTTCTTGTTTAATTAATTGATAAATGTTTATAAATACTTACGAATACTAACAATTGAGCAGACATTTGCAATTGTAGTATAGATTTCTTCACATTTTATGTTCAGTGAAGAAAATTTTACTCCTTGCTTAATATTGCGAGCTTATTGCATGAATTTATAAATTAAAAGTGGTCATAAACTTAGTTCATAAAATATTTGAGTGCTTTGACTATTTCTTATAAATTTATTATAAAATTTGTTAGGAATCTTATCGTTTAATTATATCAATAATTGAATTACTAAAAAGTAATTGCATTAATTTTACAATAAAATATTTCAGTAAATATATAAGTATTTTTTTACAAAGTATTACGACTTTATATATATATATATATGTATATATATGCATATATATGTATATATATAATATAATATATACACAGAGTGTTTCGTATGTGACAGTATTGTAGAGTTAAATTGAAGATATAAAAATGGAAAAACAAAAATTCAGATAAACATATGAACTATTTTCGTGTTTTCAATGTACTTCTCCAATATACTCACATAGTACGAAACATTTTGTATATTTGTATTATCATTTTAATAAAACTATAGAAAAAAATATTGAATTACTTGTTGATAAAAAATTACAGTTGACTATGTAACATATTGACTGAAAATTTTATAAACTAATATCATTTTTAAAACGTTTTGCTGTAAGAAAACCGTTTAATTGTTAATATTCTAGTGTATTTGATAAGTAAATACATGTTTGTTACACGAAAATGAACAAAAAATTGAAATATATTAACATTTGAATTTTCAAGTATATTTCTCATTTTATTATAATTAATTTTATTATTTAAATTGTCTTATATTAAAACGTTTTAATGCATTTACTTGGTAGCATCACAGTATAGACAACTATTATTAAATTTCACATTATTGTATTACACCAAATGCATGTGGGATGTACAAAATAATCTTACATAAAATATACGAAATGGATTTTTTTAAATTGTTTTATCGTTTTCATAATTATAATTTGTAATACAAATTTTACTCTTATAAGATTTAATATTAACTAAATTACTTTAGTACAACAAAAAGATTAACAATTAAAATGTATTGCATCATAACTTAAAAGATATATTACATATCAGAATATAATTTTACAATAAAGATGAAATTGATGTGTAACGATTTTATAAGTACAATAAATTTATGTAATATTGCATGATACTCTTATATATGTATACAGTTTGATAGTAATTTTTTTCATTGTGTGGAAAATTCATATATTTATATTTATGAATATTTACACCTTAATTTTATTTTTCTATTTTTATAATAAAAATGTCAATGAAAAGTTATTTTACATAGTGTAATTTAATTCAATAAATATTTTCTATTTATATTAATAAATTATTATTAATAATTTATTACTTCTAAATGATTCCAAATATAAAAAAGATATATACTATTGAAAACTTTATTACCTACTTACTTTACTACTTTTTAATGGTTGGATTGGAAGACAGTTTCATGGTCCTTTTCCATTATGAAAGAAACATTTGCACGAGTAACCAATCACATGCTTGTAGTCAGTAGTCAGTGTTAGGTACTGTCTCATTTCGTTACGAATTCAAATGTATGATACCCGCACATATATATATGCATATTGCTTTTAAACTGTCAACCGATTTTTGTAGCAGAAGAAGTATTTGTGTATTTATCTGAAAACATATTAATGAATTTGACAAATTTAATTTATAATATATCTTTTATCGCTTTTGTAATTTTTCTTTCTTTAAAGGTGAAAATATAAGTATTTTAATTTTAAATTATCAATTAATACTTTTTGTGATAATATATATATGTACGTACTTACATGTGTGTTTATGAGTATGTGTGTTTTATGATAATTTAAAGCTTTTTAATAATTTTCAGTAGTTCATAGTTACAATTTTGAATAAGAAATAAAATATTTTTTGTTAAAATGAATTTAAAAATATTATACATATCGAAAGAAGTTAATAATGTCATATAAGACTAATAATGTTAAGTTTCTAAAAATGTCATAATATAATTTACATTTTTCTGTTGTATGTGTTTATATATATTTATGTATGTAAATACTTGAAGTATTTATACTTCTTTAATATATAATTATATTATAAATGATATTTACATATTAAAATTATTATACATTCCATGCCCATTCAAAAAATGGACTTAGAAGCAACTGTAGTTAAACGTTTACAAAAACTGAGACAGTGGCAGTTAGAACAACAAGAACGATTATTGAAACAGCAAGAGATACAAAGGCAAATGTTAACTCAGAAACAAGATTGTATGTATAAAGCACTTGAATTATCAATACAAGAACTTGATCTGGATAAAGATATATTAGATACAAATAATTCAAATGAATCTAGTGAAAATATTGAAATTAATAATAAAAATTTAATTATGTTACATGATAAGCCACAAATGAAAGAAAGTTATACACAAGTAACAAATAAGAATGACTCATGTGTTAATCAAAATATAAGTGATAATTTTGAAAACATAGTTTCACGACAAAAGTCACCAACACAAAAATTCATTGAAGGTGTAATTAACATTGAAAGTCATATAACAAGACAGTCAAAAGATAAAACAGGTATAAAAAATGACATAGAAGAAGAAAAACAACTAGAACAATTTATTATGGATGGAGTAGCACCATTACCACCTGATAAAATTGTTCATCATATTTCTATTGATGATGTACCAATATTTTCTCCTAAAAAGGATTTTCATACATTGCTTGAAGAAAGATTGAAAGACAGTGAAAATGAACCTCCTGAAAATAGGTCTAGTGCTAATTCAGGGAATAAAATAAAAAAACCATTTTTAAGAAAAGGAGAAGGTTTAGCTAGATTTAAGTTGAATCAACAATTACAACCTTCTACATTGAAAACAAGATCACGTACTACATCATTTACTAACAATACACAATCTAGTTCTAAATGTTTTAAAAATGAAAATAAATGCAATAAAACTGAACATTCAAAGAATACACAGTTATCAAAAAGAACACATTGCATAAATGTAGCTCAAAAACATTTATGTCTGAAAAATGTTTCATTACCAAAGAAAAAAATTCGTAGTAAGCCTAAATCTAATACCACAACTACATATTTGAAAGATTATATTAATGAAGTGAAAAATGCAGTTGAATTAAATACTTCAGATTTTCATTCTGGAACTCAGAAAGAATTAGAAGAAGTACGAATATTTGAATTGTTAGAAGAAAAAGCAGAGAATTCTAGCTTTTGTTCTACATCTAGTGCAGTTACTGCATTCTTACAACAATCAACACCATTTAAAGTAAAAAATGCTGAATATGGAATGGAGAGTAGTATGCACAATGCAAAACAAGTTACTTCAAGAAGTAACATACCTAAAGAACAATTGGTTGTAAAATCTAATCAAGCATATAAATTTATGAAGTCCAATACTGATACTCACTGTGATTTCTCACCTTTTATAAATAAGAAGATTATTCATGATAATATGCATAAAAATATAATGTTTTTACAAAATACTAGTGAAGACAATAGAATAAAACCAAATAGAAACAAATGCATGTCATTAAGGGATCAAATCCAATCTGTACATAATGAACAAAATTTTATAAATAGAATTGATGTTCCTATTGCTGAAGACAATAAAGATGTCAGTCTTCATGTTAGATTTTCTGAATTTAATGAATACAAAACAATTGGATTAACAGATACCTCAAGTATATCAACTGAATCATTAGTAACAAAAAGCTTTTCAGATGAAAAGGCTTGGAGTGATTCTTCAACCTTAGAAACATCTGTTGTACAAACATTATCAGTGCCATTTGAAGTATCACAGTCTCCTGTAATAATGAAAAGTAAAATGCATAAGGCACAAACTTGTAAAGATATGACGGAGAACAATGATTCTATTTGTAATACAGATATGTACCAAAATGTATGTCATAAAGATGAATCAGAGTTACCAGATACTGAAGATTTAACTTCCAATGATGAAATAAGTAATTTACATAAATATGGACAAAATGATTTAACACCACAAAAAATTGATAACTTTTATGATATTGGAATATTTAAAAAAAATATGAAATTTTGTGACAACAAAAAGGTAGATAAATATGTAGATAATCGTAATAATATAGTTGCAACTGAAGATCAGGAAGATATAAAATATTTACAAGAAACAAACGAAACTATTTTTAAATCAGAACTTCTAAAAGCTCGTTTATTGGAACTTGAGCAGGAGATCAATATATTTCGTAAAGAAAATGCAGCTTTATCTATGCAGCGTAAAAAATTACGTGAAGATTATCAAAATTTACGCAAAGAGTATGCAGAAAAAGAAAAAAATTTTGAAGAAAATAAAAAGCAAGTGGAAGAGCGTTTACAAGAAGAAAGGAAAAAACTCACACGTGAAAAGTCCGCATTAGAAAATAGAATGCGAGATTCACAAGAAAAAGCTCAACAAAGTAAATTGGAAAGACAGGAAATACAAAATTTGAAGCAAGAAATAGAACAATTGGTGCAGGACATGCATATAAAGGAAAGTAGATGGAATGCAGCACAATCTAGACATAGATGTCAAATGAGAATATTAAAATTAGAAAATTCAAAACTGAAACAAGAAGTAGAGAAATTACAAAGCTTAAAGAAAAGTAACACTAGGAATAAAGGAAGATCTGGAGCTTCTGCAAATACAAGAGCAATTCATCAAATTAATAAACAAATTAACATGCAGTATAAAGAATCTCAAAAAATTAATGATGTTTCATCAGATGATGATCAAAAACTGACAGAACCAATAATGAAGACAATAAGTATAGCTAGTGAACAGGATATAGAAAAAGGTAAAGAATATAATTGTAATAGTAATACGAATATTATGAATGATCACCCACAAAAAAATCAAACAACTATAATAGATATTGTTAGAAAACGAAATTTATACGAAAATTTAATCAAAGAAGCAACGTTAGATTTAACAGAAATTCCAGAAAAATTTGATGCTCTTGAAAGTTTAAGTGAATCTAAATCAGATTCAAACAATGAATTGAAAAAAGTAAATAGTCAAACAAATGTTACAAAAGCTAATTGTAAAAAATCATATAAAGAATGTGATATAACTTTTAATCATAATGGTATTAATGACAATATTCAATTACATGTGCAAAATGATTATAAATGCTTTGATGAAAATTATACAAAAGATTTAGAATCAGCAGATAAACTACCTAATATACATATAGAGAATATATCTTCATCTTATCGAAGTAATACTAGTACTGATAAACAAGGTATAACACAAATTAAACACCCTGATGGTTCTATTGAATGTCGATTTCCAAATGGAAATATTAAGAAGATATTTCCCGATCAAGGTGTAACGAAGTTAATATATTATAATGGCGATGTTCGTGAAACCAATAGAGATGGAAAAATAAAATATTTTTATGCATCAACACATACATGGCACACAACAATGCCAGATGGTTTAGAGATTTTAGAATTTGCTGAGTAAGCTTTCTTCTTCACTTCATTTTATTATTTGATTTTTAATTTCAGCATATAAAAATTTATTATTCAGTGAATATTATTTCTTCTATTATTTAGTGGTCAAGTAGAAAGAAGATTGCACGATGGTACAGTAGAAGTATCATTTCCAGATGGTTCAGTACGAATCGTAGAGTCAGATGGTATTGAAAAATGGACATTACCAGATGGAACATTAATGCAAATTTTTACTAATGGTGAAAAAGTTCTTACTTTACCAAATGGACAACGTGAAATACATACTACTACTCATAAGGTAACAAGCAAGAATATTTCCACAAAAATAAATATTCCTTAACTTTTTCTAAAATACATATATGTACAAAACATACTTATACTATATATACTTATACTTTAATACTTTTATATATAATTTAGAGACGTGAATATCCTGATGGAACCATTAAATTAATTTATCTTGATGGCGCACAGGAAACACGGTATTCAAATGGCAGAATACGTCTCAAAGATAAAGATGGTAATCTTTTAATGGATTCCTATCAATAAAAACTATCACACCTAACAAAATTGAGGATAGTATATAATGAAACAATTAAATTTTATTTAAAATTATGCATATTTAACATAAATATATTTTTAATAATAATAGACAAAATTATAATTAGATATATTTGAAATATGTTTTAAGTAAATGAAAATAAAGACTGAATCTTTTACTGTTAACATAAAGTGTAGTGATGTTTCCAAATCATGAATATCTCTCGCATAACTAGAGTAGATCAGATCAAATTTTGATCGACGGTACATATTGCCTTTTTGAGGTGAGGGGATTACCCTGAATCATGGTCATATATACATATGTATATGGTCGATCATATAAACTCATCTCTGTATAAACAGATCTCGACACTCGCTAGGGAAAACCATCAGAAAATTGAATTGTCTCTGTCTAAGACATTCATAGTATGTCACGCCTGCATAGAACGAGAACCTTCTTATCTTCCATGTTGATTTTTCATGATTCGATTTTCGAATAGTTTCTTTCGTGCTTTTGATATAGGAATGTCCAGAGTTGTTTATATGATTGTATTATCTACAATTTTGACGTTTGAAAAATGTTGTTGATAATTAAAACATTAGCTTTATAACTATTTGTTTAATATTACAATGTGGGCATGATACAGAAAAAGATGATTGAAGAAAGAAATAAACGACATGAAAGATTCCACCGCTGGATAGCGCTACTTTACGCGAAAACTCCACGAGCGACATTTTATCGTGCGATATCGCTGTAGTTACACTTCTGCCTTTGTTGTTCTTAATAGGAAAACAAAAAAGACACATAGCAGAATCGCGTGCACACTAAAATGTTACTCGTGTACATTTAACCTAAAGCTGTGTGAACAAAAATATATTTTTATGTTGCTATAACAACATAATCCGGTGTGTACTTGGTTTCGATAATGTTGATACAAATCATTTAAAAGATCTGATTGTTAATTTATTATAGCGATGCCTATACGTCCAAGTTTTAAAAAATGGATTATAGGATTTGGAGCATTAGGTAGTGCGATATTCTTTTATCCACATGACAATGATAATAATAAATTGTTGCACACGCACAAATCCAGGATATCTTCTTCATCTTGGGATTATAACTGGGATAGGTTGTATTCATTGTTATTATTGTTACCAATAAAAATGTCACTGACTTCGCAATACGATGATAGTATATGATTAAAATTCTATTTTATTTCTTCTTTGTTATATATCATAAATAAATAAATATAAGAACTTACATGTTTCCTTAATAAGTAATTAATACATTAAAATTAAATGCATTTCTGTTAGTTTTTTTCTAAATAAAACATAATTCTTTATTCTATCCGAGATTTTGACATTATTTTATCGATATTTTATTAAATAAATGTATGTGTTAAATATTTGTTGTTTCTTATATTATTTGATATTACATTGACATTATATTCTGCTTTTGTGTATTTACTTTTCATTCATTATTTTGATTTTATTATTTTATTTGTATGATTTTATTTATAGGAGAGATCCAAAAAGTTTAGTAAAACCAATGAAAATAGACAATGAATCTAATCAAAATACATATCATAAACAATTAATAAATAAAACAGCGAAAGCTGTACGTCACATAATTTTAATTCGTCATGGACAATATAATGTGGAAGCTAAGACAGATGCAGATGGGACACTTACAAACCTTGGTTAGTATTTCTAATATATAAAGCATATTTAGTTTATTTGTATATATGTTATTATTTCTCTAACTATTGAAAATATGAAAAAATGTTTTATGTAAAAATTTGACTTCATCGGAGAAACTTAATAAAATAATTCAATTTTTTTACATTCTTATTTAAAGTGATTTCAATGCTGATATAAGTTTTTTTAATGAAACTATATATTTTTTTATATATCATTCAATATACCTTTTTAATTGTCTACAAAGAAGTACTTGGATCAAAAATAATTACTTTAGAAAATATTTTAATTTTAATCTTGTAAAACTTATTGTATGAAGACAAGGAAGACATAAACATAAAAACATTTGTTGTCTTTTCTTGCTCTCATATGATAAGCTTTACAAGATTGAAGTTAAAATTGATCCAAGTACCTTAATACTTTTTGTAGACAATTGAAAACTGCATTGAATGTTGTATAAAAAATGTACAGTTCCATTTGCAAATAAGCTAGGCATATAGTAAAATGTATATTTTTAATAATTAAAAAAATAATAGCGTGTATGCAAATAAACCAGGCATACAGTATATAGCAATATGAACTATTATAGATATAAACTTAAAATGTTATAAAGGTAGACAACAAGCTGAGGCAACAGGAAAACGACTGCAAGAATTGGGTTTCCCATATACTTTGCTTGTACATTCAACAATGACAAGGGCTCAAGAAACTGCTAAAATTATAGAAAAATCTCTTAAAAACGTAGCAGTAAAGTGTGATTCACTTCTTAATGAGGGTTCACCAATTCAACCCGAACCTCCATCATCTAACTGGAAACCTGAATTAAATGTAAGAATATTACTACTTATATTAATTTAAAACTTCTATGTATATATTTTTTAAACTTGATATTGTGTTTAGTTAAAATAATATTGAATAATATTAACACATTTCAGTATTATAGAGATGGACCTAGAATAGAAGCTGCATTTAGAAAATATTTTCATCGTGCAGATTTTAGTCAGAAAAATGATTCATATACAATTCTTGTTTGTCATGCAAATGTTATTAGATATTTTGTATGCAGGTACACTACTTTATATAACCATCCTTGTCATGGACTCGCATTAAACGTTTTTCCTTTAATATTGATACTCATTTCAGAGCACTGCAATTTCCACCTAAAAGTTGGTTGCGATTAAGCTTAAATCATGCTAGTATTACATGGATTACTATTTACCCTGATGGTATTGTAAAATTAGGGATGTTCGGTGAATCAGGACATATGAAACCACAACTTATTTTGTAACTAAATTGACCACAGCATATCATTTTATTTAATAAAATACATTTACGCTATCTACATTTGATATCATTCTAATATATAAATTTTACAAGAACGTATTTTTAACTGTTTATGTTATCCGTGAAAGCTTATAATTCATTAATAAAAAGCTGAGAAATATTTTTTTAACTATTAATGAACATATAATGTTAATTAAACATATACAATGAAGGACAACACATTTAAAGACTGATGAAAAATACATACTCTTACATTTGCAACAAGTCTTATTATTACAAACCTCTATCTAAACAAAATTTATGTCTCTTGTAAGATACTCTCTTTAAAATAGAATATATAAATCCTACTTGCAAATAAATATGCAAAGTGTATAAATATTTAGTGTAACTTATTATCCTATATATATTATTTATATATTATATATGCTACGTATAAACTATATATTACTACGTATAATAATAATTACTATGTATTACACCTATTACTCTGAAAATATTTGGAAAAATATGTACTTAATCTAATTGTAAGCTTACAAATATCTAATATACATACATATGTATGTATTATGTATGTATATCCGCACATCTTATATGGAATAAAAATAGTTAAATTATATTTCAATTATTAAATTCATGTTAAAATATAATTTAAACCTAATATAAGCTTAAACAATGAGTCGTTTCTATAAAAAAAGGAAATTGATTTAAGTACCAAAGGAATTATTTCAAATTTCCCGACATACTAGAAGGAATGATTTTAAGTGGCAGTAAGCGGTTACTATTCAAATAATTTTCAAAGTATGGGAAAAATCTCCAATTTTATCTTTTTGATCTCATTACTGATATTGAAATAGCATTTAGCCTATCTTACCTCTTATTAAAATATATTTACTCTTTTTATAACTATTATAAAAAAAGATATATAGATAGCGATCGCGTAAATACATTCCACAGATGAGCAGTATTGGTTTAAATCGTTAAAAAAATTTAGTCGCGGCAATTTACTACAATGCCTATACGTTTAAATTTTAAAAAATGGATCGGTGGATTTGTTGCGATAGGTGGTGCAGTGCTTTTTTATCCAAATGAAAACGATCATATTCAATCATCAGAAAAACAATCTTGGATAATACCTCCATCCGGGGGCAAATGGGATCATAATTGGGATAGGTTATATTCTTTACTTTTATTATAGTTATTTATAAAAATATTATTGATTCTACAAATTAATAATTATATATGATTAAGGGCCACTTTCGTTCCTTTTTCCTACGTCAAATTAAATAAATATAACAAATAAAGTTCCTGTACCAAACATACTTTGTATACACGTATATACTTAAAATATTAAAATAAATATTATTCCAGTATTTGTAAATTCTCATTCACTTCATATTCATTTGATAGTGCAAAACATTTTTTTATCTTTGTTTAGAATTTATTTCTACTGTTTAATAATTCAATTTATAATTTGTTGTGTTTATTTATAGACGACATCCAGAATGGCTAGCAAATGTAGCTAAATTAGACAATGAAAGTGATAAAGACTCACGTAAAAAGAGATCAATTAACAAACAACAATCAAATGTTAGACATCACATAATTTTAATCCGTCATGGGCAATATAATACAAATGGCAAAACGGATTTAGATCGAACACTTACAACTCTTGGTTGGTATCTCTCATGTTATTTATATATTATTATGTCATATATATTAATATTTTATAATTTTATAAATGTATTAAATTTTGTCATTTACTGTGTAAAAATATATGTTACAAAGGTAGACAACAGGCTGAAGCAACAGGAAAGAGATTACAGGAATTAGGATTACCATACTCTATGATTATACAATCAACAATAGTCAGAGCTCAAGAAACTGCTAAAATTATAAAAAAATATCTTACAAATATAACAGTTAAAGAAGATTCTGTTCTTAGTGAAGGTATGCCAATTGCACCTGAACCACCAATTGATATTTGGAACTCTGAAGTCGTTGTAAGTATATTATGTTATTATGGGAATTTTTATATTTTCCTTTATATTATAATATTATGTAATATATTTTAGGTTTATGAAGATGGACCTAGAATAGAAGCTGCATTTAGAAAATATTTTCATCGTCCAGAACCTAACCAGGAAAAGGATTCATATATTATTCTTGTTTGCCATGCAAACGTTATTAGATATTTTGTATGCCGGTAATTATCCATACAAAAATGATATTCGTGTAATATTAACGTATTTGCTGACTAGTCTGAAAATACCGTGTGGTCGGACCTTTAGAGCTAAATCGCGGGCTAGGTAGCGAACGTATTAATACACAGAATTAAGTACTTCTTTATTATGTATTTCAGAGCATTGCAATTTCCACCTGAGGGTTGGTTGCGTTTAAGTTTAAATCATGGAAGTATTACATGGATATCTATTCGATCTAATGGGAGAGTAACACTAAGAAATTTAGGTGATAGTGGACATATGCAGCCACAGCTTATTTCATCTTATTGAAGCTGAATGATATAACTTATACCTTTGTTTAATAATGAAATATTTAAGTTATGCAATTTATAATAAGTAATATAGGAACAAAATATTTTTAGTTATTCATTTGTGAAACAAATAATATCATAATTTCATCATAAAAAATTTCTGGAAGCATTTATTAAATATCAAAAATTAAATTTAATATATGAAATAGTTTGAAAATTAAGAAAAATATTTATGTTTTCATTATTGTATGTTAATATTGTGTATTTAAAGAGGTATATTATAATTATAATGTGCCATCATTTGTTTCTATGTATAGAAATTTATATTTTGTAATATTGAAAAGGCAGACGTTTTTCCGGAATACAGTGTATCATTAATGCAATTTCTATACAATTTTATATTACAAATGCTATATTAAAAAATTTTTTTCGTATGTATAGTGTAATCGTTTTCCTAAACAAACGATCGCTGAAATTATTTAGTGCTTAAACACACACATACATGGACAAACAATTCCTTCCTTGTACACACACTTTACAGTTATATTAAATTATACAACTGATAACCTCATAGATTTCCTAGCATAATATCTTTGCAATGCTGCTTCAAATACAGGCCCAACTGTTCTTTTTTCCCAAATCTTAGATCTCTCTCTTTTCTCTGCTTCTATTTTTTCTTTTGCACTAATACTTATTTTTTCAGTTACTTCATCATTTTTACTATTTTCTAATATTTTTCCCACATCCTTTGAATTTATGGGATTTTCTATTTTAGCCTCATTACAACTTTTTTCAAGTTTAGCATTTTCAATTTGTTGCTTTTGTTTTTTAACATCAGGTTCCTCTATTTTTTGAGGTTCTTTTTCAACATTTTTACGTTTTTCAGATACAAGAGTTTTTACTTTATTTTCCATTTTCTGTCGAATTTCAGTATCTGTATCGCTATCTTCTTCTATATTTCTTTGCCTATATTGCCTATTCTTTTTTATTTCTTTATTATTGACCTGGTCTTTGTTTGTGAGATTGACATTTATTTCTTTATTTATATCCTCTAAATTGTTATCTAAATTAGTTTTATTATCGTTAGTATCATTCTTAACTCCAGATTCCTCTGAAGATTGAACAACAGTCTGTTCATACAAATGTCTATAAAATCCTGAAATATCTTGTTGTTTTTTAACATCTGCAATAGCTTCTAATTTATCCATTTTATTTTCCTCTTCTTCCATTTTCTTAAATTCTTCTAATTTTGCTCTGTAAGCAGAAGTGACAAAACTTTCTTTGTCTGCATACATTTCTCCCTCTGCTTCGCGTTCTTTCTGAACCATTCTTTCTATTCTATATTCCTGTTCTTTTTTTCTTCGCTCTGCAGCTTTTAAAAGATTTTGAATATATCTTGGTTTCTTCTTTTCATCTTTTGCAGTTTTGGATTGATCTTTTGTCCTTTCCATGTCATCATATACTTCATCATATTGAAATATTGTTGGGTCTTCCTTTAAAGCCTTTTGCATATTTAATCTTACTTGCCTTTTTATTTTATTTTTTTCTCCCTCTGCTTGAAGAGCCTTTTTAACCCAATCTGTACCATCTTCCTCATCCGAATCATTATTATCGCCAAATACATTGTTTACCTTCGGGGCAATACGTTGTTGCTTTTTAGGTAAAATTAAACCATACCTGAAATTTTTTGTAATAGTGAATGAACTTTTATTTTTCTATTTTCTTTAATTCGTTATTAATACTTTTACACAACTTACTGTTTTTCTTCTTTACTGTTAGACATGTTTCGAAATATTATTCACTGAAGTCATACAAATTTTTATCTACTATTACATGAAATAGTTGTGTACATTTTGCAAGCAATCGAATAAAATTTGTAGAAGCAAGATCATAACCTCTCCTTGATAATATTTTTCAAAATAATTTCCAATGAAATTATAATGCTTCTAATATTGAAACAAAGTTTTACCACTATATTTAACAAAAGATAAGAAATAAGAAATTTAACAATGCTTTATGTGTTTATAGAGAAACTTAAAATATTTGAAATAAACTAACATGCATTTGACTTTCCCTTATCAATTATTTATTCAATATTGTCTTTAGAATCTAATTTGAATTATACCCAGATATCTTAAAACTAAAATTTCATATAAATTATAAACATCCTTTTACTGGCAACTCAAGATTATATGTACATATACATATATATTTAAAAATATCATTAGTAATTTATGAACTATTTCAACTATATATATTATGTATATATACATATGCACGTAAGTAATTAGTATTACAAAGGAAAAAGAAGAGAAAAATTATTCTTATCAAAAATTTTTATCTATGTACAGTATGTTATATATATACAAATAAAACTTTTCTTACTGTGTTACTTACACATAAACAAGAATTCATTTTTCTTTGATTAAAATTTTTGTGATTTTTTTACAAGAAATTGTTATAGAAATTTAAAAAATAATACAGAAGTTACACATGTAATATATATGTAGAATAATTGACTAATAAATATTTTTATTTTCAATGAAAAATTATACATATACATATATCTATATCATTCCTAGTAATCCTCTACCCTACTCTGCCCACGCTCGCACTTGTGGACGTCATCAGTACTTTTACGCTATATTGACACCGACATCGTGAATTGTGTAGAATGTTTCGTTAAAGTCAAACAAGCTTGTTATATTCTTACGCTAATAAATATTCAAATATGGTACACGCACGTATTATCTATAACACCGTGCTACTTTTTCCCTTAATCATTGGAATTATTAATGGTTTTGTGATAAATTCCGAGAACAAATTAGATGAGGATTTTGTCATCCCACATTATACAAATTATGAAGAGCTTCAACAGTTGTTTAATTCATTGGTTCTAAAATATCCAAATTTGGCAAGAGTATTTTCTATAGGAAAATCCGTGGAAGGCAGAGATTTGTTAGTTATTGAAATTTCTGAAAATGTTAAGGAACGAAAACTGTGTGAACCAATGGTGAAATATGTTGCTAATATGCACGGTGATGAAGCTGTTGGTAGAGAATTATTAGTATATCTTGCTCAATATCTTTTGAAGAATTATGGGAAAGATGAAAGAATTACAAAATTAGTGAATAATACTGATATCTACCTTATGCCATCAATGAATCCTGATGGCTTTGAAAAATCAGTGGTAATGTTTCTATTTTTTTGTTATTATTTTCCTTTATGATTTAAGTTAATTTAAATCCATGCGTATATTGGTTTAATGTTCTTTTGAACTTTTAGGAAGGAAAATGTGAATCAAGGAAAGATTTTTCTGGTCGTGAAAATGCAAATCATGTTGATTTAAATAGGAATTTTCCAGATCAGTTTAATAGAAGAACTAATTATCTCCAACAAGGTGGCACTATATTAGATGGACGTCAGAATGAAACAGTAGCCATGATGACTTGGATTGCTACAGAACCATTTGTATTATCAGGAAATCTTCATGGAGGTGCTGTTGTAGCAAGTTATCCTTATGATTCTGGGTAATATAATAATAAATGCAATCATGAAATAAATTATGAAATTTTACTTATTATTTTATAAAAGTTATATATTGTACTGATTTTTAGTATTCAAGGATCTTGTTGTATTGAAAGTAAAAGTCCAGATGATGAGTTATTCAAATATTTAGCACACACATATGCAGATAATCATCCGCAAATGCGTACAGGTACAGCATGCAGTTCTGATATTTTTCAGGGTGGTGTTACCAATGGTGCATATTGGTAAGCATACATATTTGAATTCTTTGTTTTTGGAAAATATTATTTATAAAGAAAATATTATTAAACTTTATCTGTTTTAGGTATGAAGTTGTTGGAGGAATGCAGGACTTTAATTATGCTCGCTCCAACGCACTTGAGATAACATTTGAACTTAGTTGTTGTAAATATCCATATGCCTCAGAAATGCCAGAATATTGGAGATTAAATAAGGAATCTCTTATAAAATATCTCGAGCAAGCCCATATTGGAGTAACAGGTCTTTAAATATTCATCAAGTATAATTATTTATTAATAACGATGATATATATTAATTTATATTTTATAATCTTAGGTCTTGTAAGAGATATAAACGGTCAACCAATAGAAGGAGCAACTATTATTGTGCATGGAATAAATCATAATGTATCCACTACACATCATGGAGAATATTGGCGTTTGTTACTGCCTGGAACATATAACATTCATGCAGAAGCATGGGCGTGAGTATACATAACGTTATTACAAAACTAGTATTTTATTTAATAAGGTTTGATGTATATATCAACTTTTTATGATTTTAGATATCATCCAAGTGAACAAATAAATGTCACAGTAAAATCGGATGAACCAACTATTGTCAATTTCACTTTAACACAGGATACTTATGATGATCAAGGTAATCAAGATGCTCCTTTTGTTCATACACTCCTACTTCCTAATCAGAATTTTGCACTGTATAAACTAATACCATCCTATGATGATATGAATTATTAGTTATATTTTTATATATATATATATATATATATATATATATATATATATATATAATCAAAGAATTTTCTTGTCTTTTATTTGTTTTTTCATAAAATTGAAAATGAAACGAAATTATTATTTTTTATACTTACATATGAATTTATTATTTGTTTCATGAATTAGTTTTATCATCGTTCTTATTTTCATTTTACAGCACTGATATGATTATATCACAAGAGTATGTGATACTGCCATTTTTATACATTTTATTATTGTTTATGTCCTTAATATAAGCAAGTATAAAAAAGATACACACAAGGTATGGAGAAAAAGATAAAGAAACTTTCTGATTTACAGAAAAATAATTATTTACAATGAAAGTTATATACTTATGAACTAATTGGAGCATAAACATATGTTAAACATAAATTTTTTAATCATTTTTATTATTTTTATATTTACGTTTATTTGTTATATCATTTTTTATTTGTTTTTTAAGTTTATTTGTCCTGTATTGTATCCAAGGAAAGATATTTTGAATGTGAAAGTTTAAATTTACAGAGAAATGTTATGCTAGTTAGATATAGAAAAAAAATGTAATGAGTTTTTAATTTTAAACAATTGGTCTAAATACTTTGTAAATGCACAATTGAATCATGTATGTATTGTAAGAACTAAGCATTACTGCACATCAAAGACATATCTTCTTGTAACACTCATATTTTTTAGCTGAATAATCTTTATGTTACCGAACAAATAGCAAATCGCGATTTACTTTTTATTTTAATGCTCTCTTTTATATTAGCGAACAATTACAAGAACAAATAACACAACAAATAAAGTTTTTAAAAATAATTATAAAAATATGTTGTAGTATCTTTTTCTTAAATTTCATATGTTCATTTAAATGTTCATTTAAAGATCTGTATTATGAAAATCAGATTAAACTTTATAAACAAGAAAAATTATACACTAAAAATAGAAGATTTATTTCATTAAATGTAAAGAATATTTTCATTTTTATGAAGTTAATGAGATACATATATAAGAAAATATACGAATTATGAAAAATATATCCAAAGATTTTTAGTATGAAACATAAATATCTTTATGTAATTTTATTAATGTTAACAAAAATATGTAAAACAGTGAGTGATGTTTATGATCATATTTGTAATTTGATGTATAGCATAATATAATCAAATTGAATGTATAATGTCTAAAAAATTAAAAAATAAAATACTATATTTGTTTCAAACAGTGAGTTAGTTTTCTCAAATGTTTTCCAGCCTTTCCCAATATTTTTTATCCATCAAGTAGTATAACATCTTGAATATTATTATGATATATTATTTACTATTTCTTTGGTCTTTTATGTTCTCTATACCTTGTGTTGTGTTGTAAATGTTGTAATAGATGCATACTTTTTAAATTTTAAGTTTCATGTTTTTAATGATTTATTTTTGTCTTTTTAATATATATGAAAAGTTTATTAAAGAAGATATACTTACAGATGTACTTTTTGTTGAACTATTAATTTTTTTATTTAAGACTTCTTATTCTTACAATATAAGAGTTAATTGTTTTGTAATATTATGTTAATTTGTAGGAAAATTAAAGTCAGATAAAGTTGAGGAATTTATTAGACCTACTGACAAATATGGTTTTTTCCATAATACGGAATTCAAACATCATAATTACATAGCAATGGAAAAATTCTTGAAAGAATTAAATTTAAATTATCCAAATATTACAAGGCTTTATAGTATAGGAGAATCTGTTAAAGGACGTCAATTATATGTTATGGAAATAACAGAAAATCCTGGCAAACATAGCCAAAATAAACCTGAAGTCAAATATATAGGAAACATGCATGGAAATGAAGTTGTTGGCAGAGAAATTTTACTGATGTTGTTAAAGTTCCTTTGTGAAAATTTTGGAAGTGACGAAAGAGTTACAAAAATATTAAAGAATGTCAGACTGCATGTAATGCCAAGCATGAATCCAGATGGTTATGAAATTTCTAAAGAAGAAAATATATATGAAGGAAGAACAAATGCTAAAAATGTTGATCTCAACAGAAATTTTCCTGATCAATATGAAACAAATAATGTACGGATTTTAACTTTTTCATTGTTTCACTTTTGATGCATTTAGCACATTTTATATGTATATTTATTAGATGTTTACTGATTTCATAGATTTAGATTACTAGTTATATTTTTATATTTTACAGTATAATAAAGAACCAGAACCTGAGACGAAAGCAGTAATGAATTGGATTGCAAGTATTCCATTTGTACTTTCTGCTAATTTTCACGGAGGAGCATTAGTAGCAAATTATCCATATGATAATAAACCAGAATACATGTATGATAATGAAAACCCAAGTCCGGATGATAAAGTTTTCAAAGCTTTAGCATTAGCATATTCAAATGCTCATCCTCGTATGCATCTTGGAGAACCATGTCCTTCATTTTTAAATGGACGATTAAATACAGTACAAAATGTATTAGAGAAAAACTTTCCAAATGGTATAACTAATGGGGCTGCTTGGTATTCTGTTAATGGTGGCATGCAAGATTATAATTACGTTCATAGCAATGATTTTGAAATTACGATAGAAGTAGGATGTACAAAATTTCCAAATGCAACTGAATTACCAGAGTATTGGTTACAAAATAGAGAACCTCTCCTACGTTTAATTGAAATGGTATTTATGTATTAATATGTATAGCATGTTGCAAAAATAATTATTTCTTTTGTTATACTAATACATTTTTATTTATAGTCTCATAAAGGAATACATGGAGTAATACGTTCATCAATTGGAAATCCTATACCTCATGCTAAGATATCTATAGAAGGAATTAGACATGATATCTATGCTGCTAATGATGGAGATTATTGGCGTCTTTTAGTTCCAGGCAAATACAATGTTACAGCTAGTGCAGTAGGGTATGAATCTCAAACGCAAATTGCAGTGGTACCAGATGATGTTAATATCGGAGAAGGAGGAGTATTGGATTTCTCGTTAATGCGAGATGATCCTCAACACTGGTATAACTAATATTATATATAATTTTATGATTTTTTAAATACTAGAAAGTACTTTAATACAATTCTTATAAGCATTGCAATTTCCAGAATAATGATACTTATATATTGTTGAATGTTAAAAAGGATTGTTTTTGATAAGGAGTCATAAAAATTTCATTTTAGGAAGAAATTTATAAACTTCACGAAAGTAAATATTTTAATATGTTATAAAATATATGTTGACTATAATAAAGTAAATTACAATTATATTTTAATAGAAGCAGGACAGATTATTAGAATACATTATTGTATAATCATTTCATGTTTTTCCTTATCATCAAGTATTTTAATGAATAGATTTTTTTTAATTACCTATTAATTTTTTTATATTTAATATGAAAACAAATTTTTGTTCCTCAATTTGGCAATATTTGTATTTTATGTATTAATTTTCTATTTCAGGTCATCTGCTTATGATTTTCGGTTAACGACAAACTTAGAAAATATTTATTTAACAAATGCCGAGTTAAGTCATAAATTTAATCAATTAGAAAATGATCAACCAAATATTGCAGAATTTCAAGCTCAAGAGGAGTCATTAATCAGTATAGATATTCATTCTTTAAAAGTTACATATAATGTGAGCATATCATTTAAAAAATATATAGCCACTTATTCCAAATTTTACGTTTTACGATTATAAAATAAGTTACAAATTTATTAATTATAGATGGGTGCACCAGAAGAAAATAAATATCATATTGGTTTGATTGGCGGACTATTTGCATCTCAACCAATTAGTAGAGAAATACTGTTACGATTAGCAACTCATATAGTGAAAGGAAATCAAATTGGAGATCCCCCTATAGAAAGAATATTGAAAAATTCTGTATTACATTTTATACCAGACATAGATCCAGGTGTTGATAATGTATTATCAAATGCTCAAGAGTGTAATCCTATTGTAGATGATGAAATAGGCAAAAGACTACTACTACAAAATAATAATGTTACATCAGATAAATTAAACATGATTACTAATGCATTTAAAACAATGTTACTTAATGAAGAATATGATGTAATAATAATATTAGGAAGTGGAGCACTTGAAGTCAGGTAATGAAAATTTAAGTTACTGCATAATATACTAAAATATATTTATGTATTTATTTTTTTGTTGTTATTTATATGATCTAAACTTAAAATAGTATAATATAATTTAAGATAATAATACCTCATATTCTTATTTTAGTTATATAGATGATAGCTTGAATGTGTATAAAACTCTGGCCAAAAATTATGAACATTCAATACAGAAAGAAACTTGCAGTTTTATTAACAATGATGTTAAAAAAGTACAAAATTATATTCAAAATCAGTATAAAATACCAACAGTAAGTAATATATTCATTAATGTATAAAATCATTTCTAGTTTATATTATTTGTATATTAATCTGTTATAATCTATTATACTTGTAGATAAGTATCAACATGGCTTGTTGTAAATATCCACTTCCAGGATCTATTCCAACTATTTGGCGTGAAAATTTATTGCCCTTGAAGGAACTTATTCAGGGTCTTACAACTGGTGTTCGAGCAGTAGTAACAGACATTGACCATGCTCCCTTAAGAGAAACTGTAGTTAAGATTGGAACCAATAGTTATCATGTTTCTAAAAACATGGCTTATTTTAAAATTATTCTTCTTCCTGGTGAATATTCGTTAACATTTGTTTGTGAAGGTTATATAGAACAGTCTATTAAAGTTCATGTAGATGATAAAAACATAACTGATCTTCACATTAAATTGACGAAACGTCATATAGAAAAAGTAGAACACCAAAAATACGATGATGATCAAGAGACAAATGTTGTAAATCAAGTTTTGATCGATCTGAACAATAAATATCCACAATTATCAACTTTACATATTATTGGTAAATCACAAACGGGCACTCGAATAATATGTTTAGAAATTGGAACTGAAAGTAATTACAAACGCATTGGTCGACCATCTATAGCCTTTGTGGCTGGTATTTCAAGTGGTGCACCTGTAACATCTAAAATTTTACTTCATTTTGCGACCTATTTACTAGATCGTTATCGGAAAGACACTAGAATTACAAATTATTTAGATAAATTTACGATATACATTGCACCGGATTTATCTCAAAATTCTAATGATAATCAAACTTGTGATTCATTCATTGTTGACAATTTACAATTTCCTATCAATGATAGACTAAGTACTGAAGCAAGTACACTAATTAATTGGTTCAAAAACATTAACGCTGTATTAGCAATAAATTTGAATATTGGTTCGCAACATATAGAAATACCATTTGCAGGAAAGTATGGGAAAATATTTGAACAGATATATAACACAGATGATAATGATGTATTACAAGATTTAGCATCATTATATACCAAATATAATATTCATATGACTTTTAAAAATCCAGAGTGTGATCACAATTTGAATGTAGATTCTAATGGAATTATTCATGCTGGCATGGGTATAAGTGGAAAAAGAGAACATTCTTTAATGGATTATCTTTATTTAAATACGAGTACTTTGATGCTTGATGTATATGTTACTTGTTGCAACACTGATGATTCAAGAAATATATGGGAAGATAATAAGGCTAGTTTATTAATGATGATAGAAAAGCTTAATGAAGGAGTAAAAGGATTTGTTCTTAATGAGAACAATGAGCCACTTGAAAATGCTATTTTATCATATAATACATCAATGCATCATGTTAAAAGTGGAATAAATGGAGCTTACTGGCTTTTATTCAAACCTGGTACTCATATTATAAGTGGTAGCGCATCTGGATATATTCAACAGACTAAATTGTTTATAACATCAGATGTACATAGTGTTTCGCATTTGATATTCAAATTAAAATATGATGACAACTTTCTCGGGATGCCTAGAATTGTTTTTATAGTTCTTATAAGTAAGACGATCAATATTTTTATAATATATATAACACATAAATCATAATGTATTATTAGAATATAATTTTAAATCATATTTTTGCAGCTACTATATGTTTGGGAATTATTGCATGTTTTATTTTTATTTGTGCCAACTGTAAATCTTCCAAAAATTTAAAAAGAAATAATTGGAATGGATATGCGTTTAGTCTATTAAAAGATGGAACAAGCTTTTTTGATGATGATGAAAAAGAAATTGAAATATTTAGAAGACCATTGAATGGTAAATAAAATAATAAAGCGATGCATATAAAAATCTTTTAAATATTTGTAAAAATTTGAAAGGCAACTATTTTCAGTTTCTCTTAATATGTAGAATGACAGAGTTTTGAAATATCTATTACAAATTATTAATACAGGATCGTATCATATTTTTATTATGATTAATTATATGATTATTTCTTTTTTTTTAGGACATATGGAACCAAACGAAGTTACAAAACCATATTTTGATGACGATAATATTTCAAGTTCTGAGGATGCTAGTGACCTAGAATTTATCAGGCCAGGTAAAGAATGGGAAGAAGAGACAAATAAAGAACAAAGATAATACAGTATTAATTTTTAAATGAGATGTTTTGTTATTACATTTAAATTATATATGAAAGTATAAAAATTGAACAAAAAATTACTAACAGAGAAGAAAAGAATAACAATCCTAAAATGGCAGCATGTACTTTTGTTTGACTTAAATGTTGAATCAATTATATTTACTAAATGGTAAAATGATTTTTCAAAAAATACTGTTTTCTGGAACAATCAATCTTGATCAAGATAAAAAATAATAAAAACATTAAAAATCATTTTATGTAGAATAACTGTTGTACTTAAAGTAATATAAGGATAAAGCAAGATATACGTAATTAAAAATCTATATATTTAACAATATAATGAACTTTGTTCCAAAAGAAAAAAAGGTATGTGTCTGAAAAACTTTAGCTAACATTTTATGTTCTATATTTTTATATGTAACATAAGATTAATATTTTATATATGAATATGAATTATACACATTCCAAAGTGCTTATTTTGTATGTTATCTATATGTGATCTTAAATTTAATATAATAAATTGATGTAAACTTTTTAATACATATATGAAACAAGAACTTTTATGCATAATATCGCATTTAAAAAAAATCATAATATTAAATTTATAAATGTGTGGAACATTTCATGTATTTTTTACAGAATTTTTGAAATATGAAAAATATGTTTATAAAAATATTTGTTATAATGACATGTACTTTATACAAGAATTTGAATAAAAAATATATCAATTACTGAAATAACTAAAATTTTCTTTTAAATTATTTGGGTATATTAATTTGTTTAACAAGAATAAAGTTATTTGTATATAAATACATATATGTGTTGTAATTTATAATATTATTGACGTAATATATTTATAATTCTAATATAACTAAAAGATCTAATAAGTAACATGACAAAAATAATATTTACATATATAAATCTTATTTACAATAGATGATATATACAATCAATTTTATATTTATTTGATTTTGATATTAAATATATATATGTTTTTGCCATTAGCTGGGTGTCTAGTTTCTATATATATAAAGCACAAAAGTACTTTTATGTTTGTTCTCTTATAACTTTAAAGCTATTGAATCGATTCGAATTGGATTTGAATCATCCGGTAAAGAAGTTCCAAAGGTGGTGTAGTTAAAATGGCATTTTATTTACTATCTCAAAATACCAAAAGATTCAGAACGAATAAACTGCACATTGACTGGTGACGCAACGGTGAGAGACGGCCGGAACAGATCAATTATGATTCTTTGGTTGTACTTGGCGTAAGTTTGAGCACTGTGTGTAATAGCGGAGAAAATAAGGCTTACATTTTAGAATAAAGATAACCACCCTGGCATTCTCCGTTTTTGTTTTGACTTATTCTTTATTACTTCTATACATTATTCATATCATTAATATTAACATCTATCTAAAAATTCAATTACTAAAGACATACATCCGGTCAAAGACCGTCAATTAGTATATATATACACTATGCATATATGTATATACATATATATTGTAAAGCATTAAAGTCATTACATTTCAAACTGCTAATTAGGTTAGGATGATGCAAGTTTTGTATGCGAAGTCTAATTATTTATACACGAAATTTACTTCTCTTTTTACGTATGATTTATAGTTAAAATAGATAAATTAGTTTTACGACAAACAATTCAAATATCACATCAAACTGTTTCTTGCAACATGATATTGAAGATTGAATAGAAGTACCGGAGATCGGAGATAACAGAAAGTTTAGACAACGTCACAATGCCAACGCTCTTTTTGCACTGATATATACATACAAAGGTTTCCTCGTGTCTTTTTGGATATCGAACGTGAATCATTCAAAAGAGATTCATAGTTAGTGTGAATAGTATTTTATATTATTTGATTAAGTTAAGAGAAATATATTAACATTAATACTAAATATCTTATACGCGAATATATTGAAAAAGTTATGTATGTGGAATCGAGTAAGAACTTGCAACAGAATTCTAGACACGTGATATTTATTTGACAATCTTCCTTTATACATTTGTGTAAACATTTCTTTGAAAATAATTGTACACAATTTTTGTATTGAAATATTTTTGAGTAAAGATTTTCATAAAGAGGTAAATTTAATTGTATAATTTTTATTTTTTAGAACAGAAATAATGAAATAGATAAGATATACTTTACGGTTTTCATCACTTTTGGATATTTCCAGTTTTTAGAGATTAAAAATGGCAAAGAGATTACAACCTTCGTGGATGCCACCGGAAAGGAAAAGCAGCTCTGTTCTCAAGTTATACAACAGCTTAACTAGGGAGAAAGAAATATTTGTTCCTCAATTTGGAAATCATATATTATGGTACAGTTGTGGACCTACTGTTTATGATGCATCACATATGGGACATGCTAGGTACAAAGTTGCATATAAAATTATGTATTTAGAAAATGCGTATTATCTTATTAAAATGTTATAGATTATAATATTTATTTTTTATATATTTGTTATCGTTTTTGTTACTGTTTAGATCATATATATCTTTCGATATATTAAGGCGTGTCTTATCTGATTATTTTGGGTACGATATTTTATATGTGATGAATATTACTGATATAGATGATAAGATTATAAAGAGAGCTAGACAAAATTATTTATATGAGAAATATATAGAAGAGAATCATACTCTCGACGAAATCCTGGATGATGCAAAATATGTAATGTGTATTTTTGAAGATACAGTGAAGAACACGAATGATGTAGATAAAAAATGTATGCTAGAAGCATTGTTGTGCAATGTGGAAAAAGCTGTTGAAAATCTGGAAAACGTAGTAAAGCTTAAAGATGAAGAAAAGATAAAGGAATATCAAGAAGTATAGATATCTTTTTCATATTATTAGAGTATAAGTAATAAATTTATAAGTAGCGATTATGTCATTGTTTAATATTAATAATATTGTTATTAATTTTATTTAATAATTTATCTAAAGATACTATCTTTGTAACTTCTATGGATACAGTTATTATTAAAAGAGGCACGAGATCCTTTGGCAGAATGGTTGGATAAAACGAAAGGAGCTACAGTTACAGAACATTCAATTTTTACCAAATTATCACAACATTGGGAAATGGAATTTCACAAAGATATGGATTCTTTAAATGTAATATTAAGTACATTTTCTTGATTTTAATTATATATATTTATTAATTATATTGAAAAATTCATAATGAAATTTTCATTAGATATTAAGGCCAAATGTTTTAACAAGAGTTAGTGAATACATATCTGAAATTATAACATTTATTGAAAAAATTATAGAAAATGGAATTGCATATGAAAGTAATGGTTCTGTATATTTCGATGTTGCTACCTTTGATAAACAGGATAAACATTATTATGCTAAACTCGTCCCAGAAGCATATGGTGATACATCAAGTTTGCAAGAAGGAGAAGGTAAAAATTCTTTTTTTTTTTAAAGACGAATGTATTGATTTTTGATAACGTTTAACATTTTTATTAGGAGATTTAAGTGGTTCAACGGTATCTGAAAAAAGATCACCGACTGATTTTGCACTTTGGAAAAGTTCAAAGGAAGGAGAGCCTTGGTGGGAAAGTCCTTGGGGTAAAGGACGACCAGGTTGGCATATAGAGTGTTCAGTTATGGCATCTATAATTTGTGGAGAAAGTTTAGATATTCATACTGGAGGGGTAGATTTAAAGTTTCCCCATCATGATAATGAAATGGCACAAGCAGAAGCATATTATAATAACTCTAATTGGGTTAAATATTTTCTTCATTCTGGTCATTTGACTATATCAGGATGCAAAATGTCAAAATCGCTAAAAAATTTCATTACTATACAAGATGCGTTAAAAAAGCACTCAGCAAGACAACTTAGGCTTGCATTTCTTTTGCATTCATGGAAAGATACATTAGATTACAGTGATGATACCATGCATATGGCCATTCAATATGAAAAGTTTTTAAATGTAAATATATAACTATTTGTTATATAATATTTTATGAATTTTTTATATATTTAATAATGTAATGTATGTACAACACCTTATTTGTATTATAGGAATTCTTTTTAAACGTAAAATGTAAAATTAGATCCTTGGGTTCAGAGACAAATATTAATACTTTTACTAAATGGACTAAATCTGAAGTGGAATTAAATGAAAAGTTTTATCATGCCAGGGACTTGGTACATAACGCATTATGTGGTAAGTGAACATTTATAAATATTGTGCACTGTAATTGTATACCTAATATATATTTTGTTATTATATACACATTTTATTATAGACAATATTGATACAAGGAGTGCGCTTGATGCTGTTAGGGATCTTGTGACGCATTGCAATATTTACATGAAAGAAATAAAACAACCAAATACATTGTTACTTAGAGATGTCGCAGTTTATATTACAAAAATGTTTATTATATTTGGGGTTATACCATCGCATGATAGTATTGGTTTTCCAGTTGACAGCAATACCGCGAATTTAAACGTATGTTTTATATACATTTATTTTTTCATTATTTATGTTCTGCCTCTATTACAAATTTTATTAAAGGTTGAAGAAGTCGTTATGCCGTATCTTGAAATTTTGGCAAATTTCCGTGAGAAAGTAAGAAATCATGCTAAAGCTTTGAAAGCTAGTAGTATTCTTGAGGAATGTGATATATTACGTGACGATATTTTACCAAATATTGGAGTTCGTTTGGAAGATAGTAATGAAGAAGTTTGTAAAATTAAATTAGTAAATAAAGAAGAATTATTAAAAGAGAAGATTCATAAGAAGCAAATGGAGTTGGAAAGGACGTTAGAGAAGGAAAGAAGAAAAGCGGAAGCTGCAGCAAAGGAAGCGCTGAGAAAAATTCCTCCTTCTGAGATGTTTAAGCTAGAAAAAGATAAATATTCTCAATTCGATAGCAATGTACGTAGATTTACTTAATAATAATATATTCCATTTTGTAACTAGAAAATTGTCTTGTTTAGGGTGTACCGACGCATTATATCGATGGTACAGAAATCAGTAAAGGACAGATGAAGAAGTTGCAGAAATTGCAGCAAGCCCAAGATAAGAGATACAACGAATATCTTGCTTCTATCAATGATGCTTAACACTTTTTGTTTGCATAGCATTAATCTTGTACACTGGAAAGTTGATTATTCAAGAAAGATATTGGTTTCACCTTTTTAATATATTTATTTCAACATTACTTTTTTTTTTATCATTGCATTGTTCATTAATTTATTACTGTTTATGAACGTATTTATGCTTACATAATGTTTATGTTTATGTTTGTACGGTACTTAATTAAAGAAATTAATTTTATTTTGGCACATGTTTTCAATATTCTACAGGTTGCTTATTTGTCATTATACGTATACTTCCAATATCAGTCGTACTATTGTATTAAAGTAACATTTAAATTTTATATATGATACGTTGTATTAAATCAAAATTTGTTAAATAAATTCCTTTTTAATATTAAAAAGAATCCACATGAATTGATAAAAATAGAACTTTATATGTACTGCATACGATTAAACTGCTAGCTACATTTTGTGGTAAAAAATCGTTTCGCTGATATTTGTAATAAATTAATGTTATTTACTTAGAGATATTTTTTGACATTGAGTTAAAATATTAGTGAAGGCATAGAGATAGTATAACAGAATATGTATTTTTTCGTGTCCCACGTTTTGGGATCACTTAAGCTCTTAGCATTTTCGTCACATGCGACGTCATTATTCAGTATAGTAATCGTATGAAAATACTACTGACGAAATATAGAAAAAACAATGTTATAAATTAATAGTATAAATATTATAAATTAATTGTCTCGATCTTCGCCGATGTCACGAAACATAATTTTTTCATTGTAACAATCAAATTTAATTAAATTTAATAATTTCTAAATTTTTATTGTAAATTTATGCCTTCAACAATTTATTACAATAATCATTTTTATAATTTTTATGCTTTTTTACAAGTTAAAACAAAATGTACACTTCTATAATACTAGTTTTTGGCTTAGACCTATGTTAATCTGCATTAAATTTTAATTATGATAAAAATAATTGTACTATAATAGCCAATTATCAAGTTGACCAGTGGTCAAGAATGATTACTCAGCCTAAAGAAAAAATGATTTATCTATGTATATAGTATTTCAACTTGTAATAATTACAGGTTTTTCGGAATTGTTTTACAAGATTTTTAATTTTTACGAGCCATTACAATATCTTATAACAATTTATAAATTTGTTTAACTTAATTCTAAGCATATACATAGGCAGGCGCACAGACAACTTTGTTTTACTTTCTGATATAAGATTGTATTAAAGTATTGTTTTAGTTGAATCACTAATTTAATTACTTATGTTATTTTATTTAATAACGTCTGTGATTTATTTTTAATATACGATAGAATTCTGTTTATTTGAACCTGTCGCGGGATAAATAGATAAGTTCATATATGTAATAAGATCATACTCTGATTTTCTTTACTGCTTACGATTTATCGTTCATGTAATAGTAGTTCATATTCAGATAAATGAATTCAATTACCAGAAGTTTATTTAATCGAGCATTAATTTTGTTTCAATAACAGAGCACGTTCAAATGGACTAATTACACTCGGCATCATGTTACAAATTGTAAGGAGCGTAACAAAACCTGTGAATAGTCGATATTACAGAACACGTGGCACAAGGCTGCGTAGATGCCAAGTTCATTTTTATCGTTGAGTCGAACACAATTCTCATATTCGCCGCAGCAAATCGCAGAGGGCGTAAGAAACGCTGATCTTTTTCGAGGTCGGTATTTCAGACCGTGAGACACGAAGTCCTATATGATATTAAGTCTATCCTGCATTTAGTCAATGGCGAGGATGAGGGAGTAAAGAACAATCGAAAGATATCTTAGAGTGCAAGCAGATAATGTCATTCCTGCATTTAAAATTATTATTTTCGATCGTGCAAAATGTTTTGTGACACGTTGCGATTGGATACACCAGAGTCCTGGAACAAAATAAACTTTGCACCATTTCCATCCAACCGGATGAATCTGACACGTGATGCTGTCCATTATTAAAGCATAATACCCCTTTCACAATGACGCATGAGTCGGTGTGTGACAGCTTTATAAATGTAAAAGCGATAGATATAATGCCCGCCCGACTTGCGGCGAACCAGACCGATATTCATCCCGTATTCAGAAAGTGTGAAAACGCGTGGCGTGGCGAGGCGAGGCGAGGCGAGAAAGGCAAACGGGTCGTGTATCACGCGCTTTTCCAACTCGGGAAAATACGTCGTCCGATAATGTCTCGTATCAAAAACCTGACAGAATAATTAGAAAATATCTTTCTATTTTTCATATTTCTCATAGTATATATATATATATTTTTTTTTTTAATTAAAAAATGGTGAAGCAATATATAGAGTGTTCACACTATTAATCTCTAATTCTTTCGTGTAACAGGTTTTTGAGAAAAATACAAACAAACAAAGTTTTACTAATTTGTACGCGTAATACGATCACTTGAATAGATTTTTTATATTTGTCATAACCTTCGTTTAATGACGAGATTGTGAATGTTTTTAAATTGGTAGCTACAATTTTCTCACGCATTAAATAAAAGTGGATATAGAAACGTTTCTAATGATTTATGACACAATAGAATTTAAGGTTGCTGAAATACGAAAGTTAAGCGAGTGCTTTGAAGATTTTACTACGTTATATCTATCGGGAACGGTTATGAAATTTAAATTGTATACTATATTGCTGAATTCGTTGCTAATGATCGAATAAAATAAACGAAATAAAAGAAAAGATATAAATGAAATTATTCCTGAAGCAACCAAAACATATCTTCCCAACACTTCGAATCGTATTGTTCAAAATTCGTTCACCGGGAACACGATATTCTAGCGAAATTACAAAGTTCCTGTTAGCGTGCACTGGATTTTACCAGACGGTTTTCTTTTCGTGGCGTCGCATGAAAAAAAAAAAAAAAAAAAAAAAAAAAAACAGAAAAAAGGAAAAGAAAGCGAATGAGAGAAAGAGAAAGTAAAAAAGACGAGTAAGTTGACGTTAACAATGCGTGACGGTTGGCGCAAAAAATATGCTCTCGAATATGAAGTCAAGAGCGGTAAAAAAGCAAACAGACTTTTCGCTCGAATTCTTTCTTTTCCACTCGCCCCCTCTTTCGCTCTCTTTCTCTTTTATACTCCATCTTTTTCCAATGGTGGCGGCGTGAATGAATACGTAAATTTTTTCGGGAGAAGTCCGATTTTCACACCCCAAAGTCGAAAGGTCTCGATTCTTGATTGACACCTGAATGTTCTCGTATGCATATATAAAGCCACCCTCTTTCTCTATTCTTCACCCTCTTCGTCGCGCTCTCGACACGCGGTTTCGTTTCGTTCGTCGGTTTCTCTTCACTGCGAAATCGGAGTTCGGTAACTGTTGTAATTTAACGAGCACCACTTTCCACTCGTATTACCAGCGTGTTCATACATTTTTTTTTCCTTCGCCTGATTTCTTTCACGCGTTGCCATTTTTTCTCCTCTTCCTCCACTTACGTGACGCCACTGATCAGAGTAACCGAACGATATAAAAGAACAAAAAAAAAAAAAAAAGAAAGACGAAAAAGGAAGAAAAAAATACATATAGAATGGTAGAAAGGTGAAACGTTATTGTATCGAGAGATCGACTTCGTACGGTGAATTGAATCACGTTGGTAAATTAGAATAGCACCCTGGTCTCTGTAATCTGAAAGACTGCTGTACGTTCTGCTGATCGCGGCAACGGTTTTCTCTAGAATTCGTTATGTAGAAATTTGTAAGACTGATTTCGGCGGCAATGGCGAAATTAGTAGAACAAGGAAAGAGCAGACTTCTCGGGAGAATTCTATACGTAGAAATATTGTTGACCGTCGTACACGTAACGTTTCACAGGTTTCGTAAAATTCAGTTTTTAGTTACTTAGTTTACTGTAAATTAAAAACCATTGGAAGGTTGGCCAAGATACCTCGAAGTTATTTGAAGATAATTCAGAATGGAATTTATCAAATTTCAAAGTCGTTAGAAATTGATAAAAATCACCGACGAAAGTATATTGATAATATTAATAGGTATTTTAAATACTAATTAAATACTAATTTTATCGAACTCAAACTTTCCTCAAACAACCTGAGTGGTTCTTCTAATTTTTTCTAATCAATTTGTTTCCTTCTTTTTCAATTTGTACAATTTTTTCTCACCCAAGTACACGATATATGCATATATACTTAAATGTTTCATTGATTAATATATTATATGTAATGATAAGTAATGATGGATTAGAACAGAAGCGTCAGTTTTTTGGTACCACAAACGAATTCCGATACTAGGAAGATAACTAGGAGGAGACATAAATAATGCATTGTTCGGTATTCGAGGAAGGCAACACAGTATGTGCTCGTGCGGTATCGGGGTGCGTTCGAAGGGGTGGCAGGAGGCCACGGAGCCCACTTTTATAACTCTATCGACGATTTTCAGCTACCCTCTCGTCGGTTTTCGATTTACACCGCAGACTCCGCCATGCTCTTATCCTTTTGTTTGATTTATTCCTTTTTTCCCGCGGAGGAGTGATTTTCGAAACTTTCCCAGTAGCCTGGCCGATTATTGCTATTGTTGCGCCCTTTCGGCTGATCGGTCACGTTGAAACGTTTGAAAAGTCGATGACAAATTGCCGATAGACTGTTCATCGCCATCGGCCTCCTTTTATTTACGTTACAGGTTTTCGGCACAAAAATTATTACGGACGGAACGGAATTGTTTTTGGAAATATTACGATTATATTTTTCACGAAATATGTTTCGTCGTAATTCCTATTAGATTTCATCAACTTCAATCCGATCGCAACAACTAGCTATTTGATTTTCCGTATTAAGATCTCTACAATTACGTTTACATATGGACATAATAAATGTTTCCATTATCTACGTTTACCATGATAAAGCCATGTCGTAGAAAGTTCCAATATCATGGAGGAAAGATATCTTCCATGTAAGAAATTACCACTATCCACTTAATTAAGTTACTGTCGTACGATCTTTAGCATAATTACTCAGAATATCGGTATATCTTGAAAAGCACGAAACGGTTGTTCGAAGATTGAAAATTGAACCAAGAAATTGAATTTTAACCGAGAAGACCGATATGTATAGTGCATGCGTAAGCGTTAACCGTGAGAAGCTATCCGACGAAATCGACCGTCCACCATCCACCATAATTACTCCAGAATTGCTTTAAGCGGCTATAGACGCTACTTGATCGTCTGTATCCGATCTCACGGGCGAGGGTCACGCCACGCCAGTGTGTGTTTTTGCAGCGCAAAAACAGCGTATAAATACGGCTTGTTAGACGAGTTCGCCTCGAATCCGATTGCGTCTCGCGTCGTGTAATGGTACCCTTTTATGTTAATCGGTAACCCTTCCGCGTTTAACCAGCTGCGTTCGCGCATTGTCTCGGCCAAGTTTTTCACGTGCTTTTTTTCTGCCCGCGTGTTTTTAACGAAACAAAACACACGCGCCTATGCTTTGACCCGACCCACGTGTCGACTCGCAGTTAGGCTATGTTTCAGGGGTTAGTTTTTGCCGTAGACCGCGATAGTAAGAATGGAAAAAAGAGAAGTAACCAGAAAGAAAGGTGGCGGAGGGTGAAGATTGGCTGGAATTAAACGAGAGAGAGAGAGAGAGAGAGAGAGAGAGAGAGAGAGAGAGAAAGACAGAAGGAAAAAAATGTCGGGCTTGATGAAAAGTAAGAGCGGTTGCAAATGAACGTAACGCGCTTTCTCGCCGCCTATAATCCGCTCAACCCTTCGAGATACTTATTTATTTTTATTTTTAGACTTGACGAGGCGTTCCTGCGAGTACCGTTATCCGATTAATCGCGAAAGGATCGCGCATCTTTTTTCTTCCAGTTTTCCAGTGCTTCGTTGGTTGAGACTTTTATTAATAATTTTGGCTGAGACGCGTTAAATTTTCGTGAAACGATATTTTGTATCTTCATGCCTCTTGCATCGATGTTGTCGATATCGATTTTATAAGCAATAATAATTAATTTTTAATTTACGTTTTACAAACTCGTTAGGAAACTGTTAGACGATCCAATAAAAATGAACAGATAACCGATACGGAACGAAACAGTTTGTATGTGTGCGACGGTATCGTCGTGAAATAAATCGAAGCGAAGGCTTAAACAATCCCAAAGCAAAGTTTCAAAAAGGCAAAAGTCCTACAAAAATTCATAGCAAACAGAAAGTAGATTAAAAAGAAGAACAACGATTCTCTAAGGGAGAAATACGGTAGGGAGAAATTACAGATCTCGAAGACCAGCCTTCGAGCAAAGGGTGGGCAGACTTTAACCCTTTCACCCTGGAAGGCATGCGCACAGGAAAGTCTGCAATGCAACCTCGGTAATTGCTGCACCCGAGACAAAATGGTAGGCGCTCGTAGCGATGGCGGAATCGTTGAATCTGTGAACCTTACCAACACCTTAGAAACTGAAGATACAAAAACTGTTTTCATCTTCTGTTTTCATCGAATTCACCACGTTCCCATCGATCCTCGATATACGTACAACACATCTATATCTGTCTTCGAGCACACGAGCAACTTTGAAATTCAAATTCGACGTCGTTTGACTTTCGACCGAGTCTCGTCTCGTCCGTTTCGTGGTTTCTGATAGGCCGATAGCGTCTTCGAGGTTGCACTGCCACGCGTAAAGTCATGCTTCGTTGAAAGGAAGCAATTACCAGAGAGATTTAAGGAGGGCAAAGAGGATCACGGCGTCTTTCCTCTTTCTTTTCTTCTTCTTTCTCCAAACTCCTTTTTCTTCCCTCTTCTTGGTCCAGTCTTCTTCGGGGTTGATGGCGCGGCTTGCTCCGTAGTTAGCGGGGCGTGTCTTCAGTTTCTTTGAATTAAACATCATGCCTGCTTCAATCAGCCCATCCCCTTCGCCTCTTTCGCTCCTTTCCATTCCTTCCTCGCCGGTCCACGAGCGAATCTCGTCTTCCTCGCTTTCTCGTCGTTCGAAGCGCGTCTTCGTCTTCTCTTCGTTGCACAGGCCTCCGTTCGACGACTCGTCTTCGTTCAAGAACGCTTCGAGCGGAGCAGGGTGAGAGGTCAAAGGTGAATCCAAAGGGCAGCGGACCCCTCCCTTTCCGAGACACGCATCGCGAGATATATCTCTTTATAAATTTGTAATCAGTTCTTGCACCGGATTTCCAGTTTTACGTTCGTTCCTTTCGTCGCGTTCCTCTGCACTCGCGAAACCTGTTTTTCGTCTCATCCACGCGACTCTCAGATGTTTCAGTCGTTATTAAACGAGATCGAAGGAAAACTGTTCGGGAGGAACGAACATTTTAAGTTTTACCGAAGCTTCTTTAGAGCAAAAGGTTTGCTTGTTCGTTTGAATATTTTGCGTTTCAAGTTTTCATAACGGCTTGGATTTATTTAGAGCGTAAACTATAAGAGACGCAAGAAATACGGAGATTTTCGTTAATATTTGGACACCACGGCGATTGAGAGATTATTTAATAATATTATTATATTAACCGTTTTTCGATATGTTGGAACACTTGTTCCAGTTGGTCGAAACATTAATTTTATTTATTTTGCTTGGTAACCGTCGAATTAAATAACGACAAAATACGAAATCGTCAAAGTATTCGGACAGTAAATAAGTTACGTTGTTTTCTTATATCTTCGTTTCTTTTCCTATAATCCTCATTTATTATATTTTCTCGAGTTTATCCATCGCAGAATTCATTCCACGTTTCACTCTTTACCTTTTTGCTTATCGTTGAAACGCATTGGCATCGCGTTCCCTGTTTATACAGATCGAAATGTACGTGATTCGCGATTCTTGTTTTTCGTTCGACAAAAATATCTAAGTAAAAGAATCACACGGTTCTCTCATTAGTACTAATACCAGGCTTTTTATAATTTACCATAGTTGGAGTTACTTAGGTGGCACTTTCTCGAGAAGAATGGGACCGTGTACATAAATTCAGCGTTAGAGCTGCAACGTCCTTCCACAAGCGTACATAATTCTTGGACTCAGGTGGTGCTGGCGCGGCAGGATGTTCATACCGCGAGCTTCTGGCACTCTGCTTTTACCGAAATTTATTTTGTACCGCGTTTTACGGGTCTTGTAAACGGGAAAGGAGTGGAAGCAACGTTAGACGCGTCAAAAAGTATAATACAGGGGATGTTTCGATATTTAGACAGTCGTTAGAAGAAAGTTTCTTAATAAATGTGGATTCAAAAGGTTTTTCGTTTCAAGATACAATTATTTAATGTGGGTCGATTTAATGAATAGAGAATCAGATGTTCTTTGAGTTTTTATTTTGAGGAAAATTATTAAACACGATTTTAAGAATTTTCGATGCTAAGACGTCCTGTTAACGTAAAAACAACGTTCTCGATTGATCTTGAACGAGATCGATCGATAACGCAGTGAATTTTATAGTTACTTTCTTGTAAAAAAAATTGGAAATTATCATTGTTCATGCTTTCACGGTTTTCGCGTGTAATGCGAAACAAGAATGTCTTTATTAAGGAAAAAATAGACTCGTACACGGCGTCGTTGACTATTATCGAAATAGCGTAGAGCAAATGATTAGCCGCGTCGACACGTGTTATGGAGATGAAGCGTCGCGAAAATGATTTCAGGGTGGCTTTCGAGAGGTGTACGCTTTCACAGGATATCAAGCTTTTTGTGTCAAATCGATCCGCACTCGATTGAGCGAGGGTGTCACGGCGGTGGACGGATACATAACACTTGGGGCGTTCCAAAAACGATGTTAAAGGGTGTCTGTTGCCGCCGTGTGTAAATTTTGTTAGAACTACACACGTAGATTAGCTTACACACGCGTGTATATACCGTTCATCGATCGGTTCTTTGCGTTATAGAATTTTTAAACGGCGATCGCCGTTCAATCCTCGCGAGGATAAACGACGCAATGTTTCACACCGACGAGTTCTGTCAATTTGTATACTTACCGTGAAAACGATGATGCGAGCGAAGATACCAAAAAATATATATACGGATTATCTCTTTCGAAACAGCGAATATTACACGATAAATGCAAAATAACAATTACGTATTTGTTAATCTCTCCATTTCGAACAACTTGCTACATTCGAACACGAATATAAGTCTCGTGAAAATAGGTGATAAATTTATGAAATTTTATTTATTGAAAACCATCGAATAAACCATTGAATAAAGAACCATTCCTGGAATGTTCAACAGCGTTCAAAAACACGCAGGACAAGTATTCGAACAATAAATATCTCGTAGTTCCTGTATACATTTTCCAAATGATTTTTAATTCGACCGACGTAATCACGATGGTCGTGTTTTACCATAGTTTACCGTATTTACCATAGTTTTACCAAATTTTAAGACGTTTTATACAATACGTACAATACGGACGCGAAAGGCAATTTTTTGATAACACGGAGTTGATTGTTAAATTTTAAAATCGCTCGTCGTGTTTCCCGCCTGTAGCCTTCGTATAAAGGAAACGATCTTTGACAATGCTTTAAAGAAATACGAACGAACTTATCCATCGATGCGATCGTTCTTACCGTTACCATTTACTATTTCTATCGATAAACGAGTTGACGAGGAACCTTCGCGTAGAGTTCGACGAACCCTTCTCAACGGAAGCGGCAAGGTACAAGGAGCAGGCACGAGGCGAAAGGATTCATCCCTTCCAGCCGCGGACCCACGGATCCGTGGCACGGAGGGGTTGAAAAAAATGGGTTGGGTGATCGTGGGTGAGTCACTACTATCGGCTAGGGTGATAGCGGCTAGGGTGGGTGCAGACTTTTTATCTATAGGGATTTGTAGCGATCCTAGGTCCGGTTGCACCCTTATACCTAAACCCCGCGAGCTAACGTCCGATCGACCCACAGAACTCGACCCAGAGCGAAAGAGAAAGCGAGCAAAAACGAGAAACAGAGAGGCGACGAAATTATTCATGAGATGCGCGTAACTGCTGCATCTCTCGATCGACCACCGATATTGGGAAGGGTTGTCGGAAGGAGGGAAAGGAAAAAAAAAAGAGAAGAATTTGTCCCGGGGACACAGAAACACGTTGCATCGTTACGTTGACACGTTGCAAAATTCAAACGACACGGCGGTTCCAATTATCATATAGATGGAAAAACTAGAAGGCTAGCTGGTACGTTTAAGAAAGAAAAGGGGAGGAATTAAAGCCACAGGCGCGGGGGGCTTTCACGTGCCAGATACAGTACGGAGCCAATGAAATTAATGAAAAAAAAAGAAAAAACGAAAATCCTGGCAATGATCACCGAGGGGCGGCAGGACGGAATAAAGAGGATCAGAAGAGGAGGCTGGCTGTGATTGCCACTTTTCGCTGACCCAGCCGATTCTTCTACGACCTTTGCTCCGGGGCCAATTGCCGGCACGAATAAAATTTAGATGAATAACGAGATCGGAGATGCCATTTAACATTTTATAATCAAAAGTAATCCTCCTCGCGTGTTTTAGAACGACCACTGCCTCGAACGAAGAAGGAAAACCCACTTCCCCATTTTGGCCTCTCTCTTCGTTACCTCACCAGAGCCTTCTTCTATAATATATTCTATTCCCGTTCAGTCAGTGGAGGAAAAAAAAAAATTAAGAAAAAAGAAACGTGCACCCCTACGATATTTTACCCCGCTGACGGCACGAGCATCGCTGACACCCCCCTAAGAGCTGTATATCCCTGACAGGTCTGAACCGTTAGTATCAGGCGCTGGTCGCGGTGCGTTTGCTCGGGTCTCGCAAGTAATTTCGCTTAAAAACGTAATTAGTGTGCGTGGAGATGGGGTTGAAGAAAAAAAATCGTTAGGGGGTAGCCAAGTTTTTTTCATAGCGCTTGGGGTGCGGCGGGCCAGGCGTTTCGCGAGGCCACCCTCTCTGCTCCGGACGAGAACTAGGGGACCCACCCCTCGCCCCTCGGGCCACCCTTCGCCCCTCGACCCACCCGGGACCGCGTATCTTTTTTTCCTGATCAAATCTTTGGGGTGGACTTCTCGAGTGCTGCGGAGCAACTTGGCCGTAGGGTATCGAGCCGTACATCTTCTCGCTGCTCTGAAGAAGTTGAAAGGATAAGTAGGAGGAAGGGTGAAAAGAGAAAAGGGAAGGAGAGATGAGGAAAGAAAGTAGGAAGGATGGTCGAGCGGATTGATAGGCAGAGAAGGAAAGAAGCGTTACCGGGGAACGGGAAACGAACCAGCTTCTTGTAGATAACCTCGCTGTGTTATTTATATTTGACTTTGTGCCTCCTGCGAGGAATCACAGACGTATAACGCGTGTGATTATGCCGCGATGGTTTACGGTGGATCGTGAGAGTAGATCGACCATTATCATAGAAAAATTTGATGTTACATCTATATTGTCTGTGTTATGCGAAACGTCTTGAAATTTCATTAGCAAGGTAGCGAGACACGGTCGACGTATTTCGTATTGATCAAAATTCGAAACCAATACGAAAATATGTATGAAACTTGCAAACATGTACTTGTATTGAATTTCTTGTAATTTCTATATATACTTTCAGATTCGTTGCAAACTTTATCAACGTAATCATGATAGTCGAGCTTCATTACAGTGCTAATGAAATTTCAAAATGTTTTGTACAACACACGTAACATATAGATAAGACATTTCTACGAGTGTTCGAATATTTCTAGGAGCTACTGTATGTGCAGTTAAAGTTTCGTTTGAGAAACAACATTTCGCGTGTGTTCATAAGTTGGGATCATAGAACAGGAAGCTTTCAGCGGAAAACGTTTCGCTTAGCCAGCTGGGAAGACAACGAGAAGCTTAACAGTACATCAAGACGCGAAACGTTCGAAAAGTGAATCGAAGTCAAAGACGGACAAAGTGTTCTATAATTGAACACCTTTTGTATCTACTAGGACACTTTTACCAAGATATCCGCTAATGGGCTCTCATCTGACCTCGCTCGTCTCGCGTTACTCCTTCGGTTTATTATTCATGGCCCGTTACTAAACCGTGAATATTTTCCCTCTGCCGTACCCTTTTTTGGTCGCGAAAGCGGGCGTCGCCTTTTTACGCGCGCATTATTTTTTATGCCTTATGCCGAGCACTCTCTTCACCCTGTTCTGTCGCCATTGGCTCACCCCCTGCTCACTCGGCTTCGTCTTTCTTCGCTGCCTTCTCGTTTGTCTCTTCCATTTCCGTCTGTCCTGCTTCCGCTTTTCTTCGCCAAGCAGACACAGTTCAGGGGAAATTGTAATTTTAATTTTTAATTTTTTTCCACCGATCCAGCGCATTTACCGAGTCTTTGGAACAGCGACAAGGGTGAAAAGACGAAACTGTTCATGGTTATATATATATATATTTTGGTCATTGTTCGCATAGTCTAGTCAATTATTTAGTCTAATATGCTGCGCTGCAGAGGAGATCCTTTGTTTTGCAGAAGAACGATGATATTGGAGCGCAATGGAAAGTGAAAATTTGACAATATTATAACGTGTTATATATTATACTTGTTATTAATTTGTTAATTTTTCTACTAATTAAAAACCGTATTTAATTTAAAAACAATATTCTCAAATACAGGGTGGAGGAAATAAATCTGTATATATACAATACACAGTATATATACAACTCGATTTACTAATAACCCAACAAGTCGATAATTCAGCTTGATCACGCGCAAGCTATAACAAATAATTTTACCAATAAAACTTCGATATAGTAAACACCCCGGTATCTCTAAACCAACAAGTTTAATTATTATTTACTTTACATCTATTCGACATTTAATTAACCTACCAACGTGTATACCGCGAAAGCATCCAGAAACAGCTCCACTTGCCCTCATGTAACCCATGTCAACCACACAACCTCGTTACGACAGAAAGTAGAAACTTGTGTAAGATAATTGGCAAGCCGCGGATCCGCGAATGTATTTAGTCCGAAGGACGGCGTAGCGAGCGTTAACAAACTAATTTCGCTTCTTCTTTCGACCCGCGAATCTGTTTTTGTCATTCTGCTCGTCTGGGCTGCAGCTACTCGGCGAAAGACGGAAGATTCCTCGAAGCGGAAGGAGAAGGCGAGGAAATAAGGAACGAGGAGGAAATATTTTGACCGTAGCCCGTGGTGTTCTTCTCCTTCTGGTCCCTTAGCATCGACGATGCGACGTTGGGTGGGTGTGGGTGGTTTGTGCGCAAGGATAGAGCAGAAAGAAGGGTGAAGAAGAGGAGGGAGCGGCACGGTAGCACGCGCGATCCCCCCTCGAAGAAGTATCTTGCGTAATTAAGCAACGCAGCCGTAATGTATCCAGTGTGCAGGGGCGGCGATATTGCCCCCGGTGTGGGCCGACGAACCGAGGAGAGGGAGGTTGGAGGCCGCGCGAATCGAAGTGCCGAGGGTTGCTACCGGCAAGAGAAGAGATGGAAGGGTGAAGAGAGCCCTGGAGAAGAAGCCGAGCAAGACGGGAATAGACTGAGCTGGATATAACGAGGAGAAGAAAGAGAAAGAGATAGAGAGATAGATAGGTAGAGAGACAGAGAGAGAGAGAGAGAGAGAGAGAGAGAGTAATGGTAAGTGGTACGAAGGGTAAGGGGAGGATCGTTGGTTAGAGTGAGGGTAATGATATGCCGGAGCACCAGCGACGACTCCGACCCTTCATCGGCCAGAGTAGGAAGAGTAGAGACCAGGAGGGGCCGAGTCGCAGGCTCGTTCCAGCGGCTTTTTCTTTTCTCCTCGACCTCGTCTTATTTTCTCCTTCTTTTCCTCTTTTCTCGCTCTCTTCCTTTTTTTATTTAATTCGGGAGCAGCAATTACAGCCACGAGACACTCGTGCCGCGATACCTTCGTCTTGCTTCTCCTCTTCCTTCTTTCTCGCTTCAACTCTGGCGTATCCTCGCGTCGTTTTTCTTCCCTTCGTTGTTTCCTCTCTTGTCTAACCCCTCTTCGACGATAGATCCATGGTCGTTGGACGTCGTTGATGTTGAATCATTCGCGGAAGAATTGTAATCAAAGTTCCTTGGGAACCGGGGGATGCTTAAAGGGAAATAGGTTGAACGAGTGGACCATTTAAGGATAGGGATCGATCAGTTAACAGGGTCGAGATTTGTTTCGGAAACTGTAGCTATCTGAAGGTTTAATGATTTTTGGGTTAAATTTAATTCCATTGAAGTCTGGATTTGTTTGGAAAGTTAAAGGGAATGGAAGTATTGGATTTGCTTGGGAAGTTAAAAATAATGATATATTCGAGCATGTTGCGTATCCTCTTAGCTAGATAAATTTAAACGAGAGAGTTTAGTTTAAAAAATACTCGAAAAGCTATTTTCGCGTATCTAAAAAAAAAGGAAGCATTCTCAGTTGTATTTATGATTATACGACCCTTCCATCACGATTACGGTAGTCATCAAAACTTAGGCGCCTACTTCTGATACATTCCACTTATATGCAAAATACTGAGAACTTGCTTCGTGTCTGTTAAAATCCTAGCTGTTCCACTGACCAGTGAAATCGAACACTGTGTGATCGAACCGTGGAATCAGTCACCAGCTGCACCGAGTTTATCTAATTTATGATGCTGTTAAGGGTGGTGATATTTAAACGAGGCCACCTATTCGCTCGTTCATGTTCGCTGAATTAATCTCGGAATCATTGGGCGTGAGAGGCAGCGTCGAATCAAGTTACATCTGCTCGTCGCGCGCCACGAATAAATCACGCCCTTGATTCGTTTAAATGATTTGCATACGATTAATTATACCGGAATAACGATCGACTCTATTCGTTCTTCGATTAATCACGTCCCACCGTGAAATGGTTTGTTTGTGTTTCGTAAGAAGAACGGCGAAATTCAAGAAATTGCTGGCTGTTACGAAATAGTGGAATGTGTCCGCGCATAAATCACGATGAGTCGCGGTTACGTATAGGTGTTCGTGTAAGTCGTATGCTTCGGTATCGGACACTATTATGTAAATCAGCCTTGGTACACCATGGTACCCACCCATAAACGATAAAATATCCGCTATACAAGCGTTCCATTGTGAGGAATTCATAGCGGGCCTTCGAGATACGCTGCAGAGGAGAGAAGACGCGGGAAGGGTGTGTCCGACCAGCGATCACTTGCAAATCACACGTAGCGAGAATTTATTTAAAAGGAAAGAAAGCTTCTGTGATCCGTGACTGTGGAAAATTTGAAATTTGCATGGATCGCGGAATTTTATTCTTTTAATCTTTGGAAAAGTTTGAAAGCTACGCTTAGCTAGTGCGATTTTATTCTTTTAATCTTTCGGATGCAAACGATCTTTAATCTTTGGCGTGCAACGACCGCAGAATTTTATTCTTTTAATTCTTTGGTGAAACTCGAATTTTCCAACGATTTTAGAATATTATCTTTTTTCCTTTTTTTTTTCTTTTTGCTCTTTGAAAGTTTGAAAATTGAAGGATCGCGGAGCTCTATTCTTTTAATCTCTGAAAAATTTAACGCTTGCGACGATCGTCGCATTTCATTCGCCTAATCTTCAGTAAGATTGGAAATTTTCAACGATTGCAAAATTTTATTCTTCCAATTTTTTTTTTTTTTTTTTTGGAATACTACTTTTTTTGGACTACAAAAGAATGAGAAAAGTGTCTTTTATTTTTTTGTGTTATATCTGTTTTTCGTAATTCTTTGATATTCGTTAATATCATTACGGTGTTTATAAATATTTGTTGTCACTTGAAACGTTTTAGATCAGCACGTCGCTACATTTATTGCATTTTACGAATCTCGAGTACATACGAAAACTCCATTTAAACCATTTAATAAGACGAAGCTTTAGTTAATGTCCGATTAAATAAGCTACAGACTGAATCTGCTTATTTCAACGTCAACTTCTTGTTATATGGACGAAAAATCGAACATACACACGGTGAATATATATATGTATAGCGAATATATAGTGGGGAGGATCAGGAATATTCGTTCGCTTTACAGACTCATAGCTGTAGTAGTCCCGCAGAAAAAAAATCAATGGCATCAATTCCATCGACATGCACAAATGTGTTCAAGTCCAAGGTCAACAACCGTTTTGAAATCAATCTCTTCACAGCGAGAACTACAAGGAATTTCTGCTCGCGACGTTTCCTTTTTATTTCGATATTTCATACGTTCTTCCCTTGTAATCTTATTTTAACAACGACATAGTATTTTATCGAAGAACACGTTCCGTGTAATATTCTTCCTCCTATTTTCAAACGATTGATATAATTTTTTTTTTTTTTTTTTTAGTTATAGATATAATTACTTGTTTTTAACGCGAGGTGTTTAATATTCTTAATATATTAGATATTTTAAATATGTTGTTGAAATTATTAACGGGGTGAGTGTTTGAGATTGAAGTTGCAGAGTTTCAAAGGGAAATATTGTAAAGTGAGCATCACCCCTTTATAGATGGATACGCGTTAACCATTTGAAGGTTGTTGTTGTTTTTAAAACCGGCCTCATGTCCTTTGTTCATGGCCTGTGGCTTCGAAACCATGCCAATGTCGAATGAGAAAAACAATGACCTGTATTCTGGAAATCAGGATCGTTCTATCTGAACGTAATAGTTTACTCAATTCGAGGTTGTAAAGTATAACGCATAGTACAAAGTAACACAGAAATAATATCAAGTTAATTTACCTAACTTTTATACAATATACACGTGTTGAACCTCGAGCAAACTTTCCTTAATAAAAGGCATACACACTCTAACACGCATGAAAGGAATAAACCGTGATCGTTGTAGCATCTGCTTTCGTTATAGCATCTTGCTTTTATTAATAAAAACTGCCCGCTGTGGTATATTCTACTGTATTTAATACTCGAACTATTTAGGATCCTTTACGTGTACCTATCGTAATCTGCGTTTAATGTAAGTTTATTGTATGTCTATCGTACAAATCGCTAGAACTAAACTGGTACTTCATCGTAAAAGGCAGGTAGATATAGCAATGTTTCAATATTCCAATAAAAGTACAGTAGAACCTCAATCTCCTGAACTAATTATGACCAAAGAAGAAAGACGACTTTCAAGCAAAATTGTAACTGTAATTCTGTCCTCCTGAGAACAACAATTTTCCTCCAATCAATGCTTCCATAGTTGATCGTACCTTTATCGCTCTGTTATACGCTGCACGGCAATTACGCGCGATAATTATAAAACCGACAATGTAGCTTCCGTTTCCTATACCAAATCTCTATACCCTGGTCAATGATTATAAAACTACTAATCCGGGTCTCGCTCTTCTGTTCAAAATCACAAGAACTGTTTACCGGTATATCAAACCCATGACTCGTTTCTAACAACCAATTTCATTCGCGCGTCTCACTCATATCGTCCTCTCCTTTTCCTTTTTTCTTTTTTTTCTCCAACAACATTCTATCCTCAAATAAATTCCAACGCGAGGAACAGCAAGAGCGGTGAAAATTCGCATTCTGTTCGATTATATCAACGAGGCGAGGCGAGGCGAGGCGAGGCGAGGCTAGGCGCTGTGGCACCCCTTTCCCTCCTCCCCCATAAATGTAATCCATAAAAAGGATGCTCGTAGGGAACCGGCAAGGAAATAGATCAAAACTAGGCCACGCGTGATCGCGCGAATTTACTACATATTGCCTCTCTCGGTCTCCCGTTTCTGCCGCGTAGCGCGTTCGCGTTCGATTTCGAGACCCCTGACCGATTTGCTTAGCGGTGCTCGTTCTTCAAGGTGGAAACTCAAAGGCCGGGTAGTTAGTCGTTGGTCAACCCTGGTAATTGCGCGTAACCATGGAAATGCCTGTTTGTTTGGGGCTCTTTTGGTCATAGAGGCGAGGGCGCGCGCAGGGTGAAAGGGTACGCTTTTCGAGGCCACTGAATGCAAAGAAGGGTTGCAGAGGGTCGGCCGCGGAAGTCAAGGACGCATTCGCTGACTTCAAGAAACTCGGCCACCGTTCTGCTCTCATTTTTTTTTCTTTTTTTTTTAAGGCTGATGCCGCGTTACAGGATGACGAATGTGCGTCGAGGGTGTTTCCACTTCGTCACGTGGATTTCTCTGTTTCCTTCTTGCGCTTAACGCTTTGATGGGATTTAAATTACAATCGAGAGGCTTTCTGAAAGAAGGCCGTTTAGATCCTTTTCTTGTCAAGTAGCCGAATCGTTACGAAGTTTTCGGTGATTTCGTACATACGAAGAACCAAGTTCTTTAAGAGGCATTACCATTATGAATTCGAACGTGGCTAACATTAAATAATTACTGTAACTAGATGCGATGGGATTTACTCGATTCGTTTGAAATTCACTTTGTTTCGTGAGCCACTTTTGCAGAAAGTTCCTCGATTTTTGAAACAAGATATTTCAACGTGAGAGAAACTTTGGAGTTTTCGGTGTTGAAGACGCGTCGTATGAACGTGAATTTACGACTATTCTTCTTGACGTTTAGGTTCCTTGACGCAGAAAGGGTGGCTTGAATTTTTCAAGCGCGTGCATATGAAATGCACATCATTTTAACAAGTCTCTGATTAAATAATTTAAAGTAGCCGGAAAGTTCTCCTTACGTTTGGTAATTCGTAAGATTATCAAATTCGTGGATTAATCACTCGAATTGGTTGTAGCGGAGACACGTGTCGTTATATTTAAGAAACGAGGAACAAATTGTATTTCACTATTTGTTACATTGATAGGTTCTTTGTGCGCGAATCCCTCGGTGGCGGAACATCGGGATACCAGGCGATACATCAATCTTTATCGAGTATTTTGGACTGCGGCACACTATTAAATCGCCATCATTTACCGCTTAAATACGTGTTGCTCGATACACAAATATAAACACATCGTTCCATGCGATCGCATTTTTTATTCTGCGCTCGCATTAAAATATCCCCTGCTTTTCCCAATATTTAGAGAAATTACTTTTCTCTATTTGAAGATAATCGTGCAGTTCCAACGTTGGTCAAAGATTTAACTTGCCAGCTTTCCCGAGCTAACTGTTAGCCCAACTTTCTACCAAAGAGAAACCAATCTCCAGTACGATAACTGTACTTATAATATATAATACTATATATAATACTTGTAGCACTTAAAATATATAATGTATACTATAATAACGCACATGATCAATTCTCGAGAAACGCCTATCAATCGCAGCATCCGCCTACAAATTTCCAAGGAGTCCCCCCATAAAACAACGAATCGACGAAATGAAATTACCTGAAAACCTTCAAGCTCGCAGCTTGAACCGACGTAACGATCAAATTTTTCATCAACGACATTCCGCTCTCAACGGATAACCTGATAACCATCCGGGGCATAACAAGCATATCGAAGCCGTGTCGAAGGAAAGTGGAAGAAAATGGAAGAGAAGGATGTTCGTGCTCGCTAATTTCGTATTCGTGGTGTTCGGCCTGAGGAGGAATAAGGAAGCGGTGCGTGTCGTTGGTGGGACGAAGAGGACCTACGAAGACCCATTGGAAGGGTGAAAAAGAAAAGGGTCGAAAATGTGTGGCAAGAGCGAGGGAGAGCAATGTTGTAACGAGAGAGAGAGAGAGAGAGAGAGAGCGCGAAAAGGTTAGGAAAAAAAAGAGCGGTACAGAGAGGGGTAAAAACCGAGGCATCCCCACCCGGTGGGCCATCCGCCCCTGAAAAAAGAGTTAATATTGATCCGTTTTTTTATTTGAGTCACCCCCAGGTTTTTCACCCTCGCTATTTTTTCTTCCCTCGGCTGCAGGGATCGCCAAGCGCGGCCCGCTGGCACGACAGAGACGGAATTAGTGTTTCTATAGCAACTCTCTACCCCGTCCGTTCGTTTCTACGTCCGTCCGTCAGTCCGTTGGTCCGTTCGTCCGTGGAACGTCCGCTGCTCCGAATTATCCCTCCTTGATTTCGAGCTATCCTCAGCCTTTCCCATTGCCTGCGCGATAAGGACGCGAACTAACTGAAGAAAGAAATCGCGGAAGTACACGCTTAGGCTACGGTTAAGGACGAATGTACAGGGTATGATTGAGACGGCAGAGTCAAATACATAGGTTCTTATGAGAATTATATCGGTCTTGGGATATTTTATTCGTCGAGACGGTACGAATATTATTATCCATCTTTTGATTTCGTTACATTCTCGTTAGAGTACACGATCGGTGTCCGATACGGCGTAGAGACGAATGATTCGCGTGTATGAAAGATCGCAAGCAGATGACACAGGGGATAGCAAATTGTAGGAGAAATTGAAAAGAGTAACGTTTGTTGTATGAACGTGGCTCCTGAGGTGCTCGTACGCGTAGAAACGACGAGGTTGCGATAGCGTTCGGAAACTCTTGAGAACGAATCTACGATGACACGAACGCGAAGATCCATGGTTTCTGCATCTGTTGGTTTCTAACATCAGTAAGTTCGATAAAAACTCGATAGTTTCCTTTATTTGCCCGATATCCAGTATCTTGCATTTATAAAACTCAATATGAATTTAAGAGACACGTTTGTAAAAGAGACGTATGATCGAATGGAGAAATCTGCGGGTACAGAGGGGCGATCAAGCATGGCGAAATAACGATAAATTACAAGTGTCTCTGATCCGAGCAAGCAATACGGATCGTTTATAGGGACTGATAGACGCGTAAAGTCTTACCTCGGATATCTGGTGTACGCAGTTTTCTTCCCGATGGAATGCAACCTCTCGCGATTCGGTACAGTTAAATTCACCCTAAATCAGGAAATATGAGGCTCCTCCGATCATGCTTTTCGTATATATTCTCGCGGGAGGGTTGGTTCCGTTGGAATATCCTTCAGACTGGTAAGTCGATGCATATTTCAGAGACTCAGCCACTCTTTGTTCCGGAATATGCTCTGGGCGAACGTTCTTCTCTTCTCCTCTCTCGTTCTTTTGCATTCCCTTTGACCAGTTCCCTCCAGCCTAATAACACCCTTTTACCACTCCCTTTCTCTTTCTTTCTTTCTCTCTCTCTCTCTCTCTCCATTTCTTTGATACCCTGGAATCTGTTTAATGCTCACGATATCGGCTCTTCTGTGATGAAAGCGGCCTCAGAGTTTTTCAGTCTCGCGCAGTCCACAAAATCTAATTCACAAAGGACGAGATAACCTTTTAAGCAACGCGTCGAACTCGACAGTCTTCACCGCAGTGTCACGTCTCTCTGTTTGCATATTTTCTTTTCCTTCTTTTTTCCCCTTTTCCTTTCTTTTTTCTTTTTTTTTTGCTGTTAAAACGTACTCGAAGCTGTTTGTACCGTTAATTGTGAAGCAAAGGGAGAAAAAAAGGTAACCAGGTCTTGCCGGCCTGTTTGGAACAAAAGGAGGCTGTAAAGTGCGGTATAGTATCGATTAACGAAGCAACGAAGAGAAACCGGGAGCTCTTTCGAGGAATTTTTGGATATTCGATTGGATTTCTGAAAATTAAAGCTATATCGTAAATTTCTGCTACAGATTTGTATATTTTGGAGATAGGTATAATTATTAGAATATTCGCGTCGCTGTAACGTTATTTGTTATTCCGCTATATCAAAAATAGTTTTCTATTTCTTACCGAGTTGTTCTTCAGTTATTTCTCTAATCAAATATATCAAGCTTTCTATCACGTTTGAAAATACATAAAAGATTTCTGGATAGAGTTGAATCTCATTTTACATTACTCTATTCTACGCTTGCAAATTCCTGAAAAATATACTTATCCAGTACAAAAGCACAGCTTCGCTAAGACGTTCCAAAAATCCTCCCCGCAAATTCAACAAAAATACGTCCAAAATTCGCTTTTAATATTTTAGTCGATCTTTCCTTAGGAAAGTAACCGCCGAACGAGGGGTCACGCGAGAAAGTTATCGAAAACTAAAATTCCACACGACAACGTCGAATATAAATTTTCGACGAATCAACTTTTATCAAAATCACGATCAACGAATCTTTTCTCATTAACAGAATCGAGTCCTAAAATCCACTTTCGATGTTCCAACGCTCGTTCTCTTAAAGGACGATAAAAAAAAAAAAATAAAAACGGGGGGACCATGCAAGAACATTATCGAAAAATGAAATTCCACATGGAAAAGACGGCGTCCAACGTTGGACACGGGTTCGGCGTTGCCATCTTGTGGAATTCGGTTAGTATAACGCGATAAAGAAACGCGTAGGTCCATTCGGTCCGATTCTTATAGGGGTCTCCTTGCACGGAGCCAGCGGAGGAACATCGGAGCGTACTGGGTTGCAGGCTGCAGGGGTTACTTTCACGGGGGTGGATCTCGAGGGGTTTGACAACCCTTGGCACGGTGGTGTCACCTAAGCGGCCAACCCCTTGGATCGTTTCATGTTCGAATCCTCCTTTTTACGAGGGCCGAGCTTACTTTTACGCCGAACTTTGTGGAAGCTACTGGCGTTTCCCACAGCTACGTGATTGCGTGGCCAAACTGTGTTGTAACGCGTCCGGGATGTCTTTAAAATACAAGTCTTTACGATGTCTCTGGTGATTCCCTGGCTTTTCGAGTCTCTTTCCGTTGATTCGTGCGGTGAATTCGATCGGACAGCGATCGAACCGCCAGAGAGACGACGGAGACGATGGGTGAGGTTTCGAACGGAAGACAGATACCTACAGGGGATGTTTGGTTATCGCGATAAGAATTATTCTTTTTCAATCAGCTTTCTATGAGAGGGATTCGTTGAGAATTGCTTTTTTTTTTAATTTTTTTAAGGATCCAGCGGAACAAATATAGAGCCTCTTTGAAGAACGAAGCGAGTAACAGGAGGATATGAGATTTGTATTTATCTAGACGATTGTTTTTTTATGAATTTATAAGTTTTTAAGCGTACTTGGAAAGACAGAGATTTTTCTTATCGAAGTTTAACTTTACCTGTGTTCGCCTCAGAATGACAGCGTTTACTACTTGCACAATGTTTTTCTACTACTGCTCAGGAGGCAACATTTAATTAGGACGAATGATAATATTTTAAAGGGTTTTTGATAGACGATATCTTTCAAAAATGCGAATGTCACGATTAAATATTTCGATAATAAGAACAAATTGGCATAGATGGGAAATGGAAAGAATCTCGATTAAAAGTGAAGCCAATAATAATCAACGGATTCTTCGTTAATTTTGAATCGTGTTCAGCAGTTTCCATTGGTTCTTCGATATCGGTTCGCGAACACGTCCGATTTGATGGATATTCGTTATGCATTTTCATTGTAAACGAAATTAAAGCTTATTACCTGTGTGGTGCTATTTTCGAGCATAACCGAAACGATTCTGTCTAGAATGTGGCACCTGTCACTTAGAAAGGTGGATTCTCCGTGGGCATTAGCGGACTAAGATGACAGGCGATAAATGCACACACGTACATAAACTAATACAGCGGTAAAGATAGGAAAGCAGGTGAAAACCAGTGGTGGACTGCGGTAACCAGGCGTTTCTCTGATTTTATCGGATGAATTTTCTACGTAAGTGGAAACCGCGCGCTTCTCTTTAAACTCGTGAAGCGGACAGCAACCGTTCGAACCTAATTTCCTGAGAGCGTTTGCGTTCGAGCCATCAGATCTTGCGGAAACGATGTTTTGGATTTGATTATCGGCTCTTGTGAAACGACGCTTTGAATCCGATTTCTCCATATCCAAAATAACATCTTCGAATCTGCAACATTTTTGCATTTCTTCTGGACATTTTTTAAACATCGATCGCTATTTAATCGAGTTAGAAACAAGTTATTGAAAGTACGATTAAGAAAATTAGTCGAGATCTATTTTCTTCGCGGAAGTTTACTTCGTTATATCTTGACGCGTAATGTAAATGTAATGTGACTTTGTTTTCCGCCAGTATACGAAGGAACGAATGAAGTTTGCTCGACGATACTTTCTCAGTTGTAATTATTGCACCATGATGTTACGTATACTGTATTTCTGCGAATTGTTTTATCGTTTATTTTCCTAGTTTCTATATAATACTTCCTCGCACAGTCGAATAAACCTTCGAAGCAACTATTCGAGTCATTGTCTCGTTACTGATTTTTCCTCTCGCTGGACCTAAAGAAAGCGATATTTTCCTGTTCTTTATTACGTTGAAAAATAATCGCGTTTCACGATGTACGACAAGTTTGTTTGTTCATAACTGAATGTTAAAATGACGATATTTACACGACTCGAATCACCCTATAACCACACTGTACAATGTCAGGATCGGTTCGTGACGCGAAGAGTCCATCCGAAGGTCGTGCAACTTGGTGCCTGGCGATTTTGACTGGTGGCAAAAGGATTCGCCATATGGTCTTCTACTTATCATTAGATGTGCTACGAGAAGCCGAGGAGCATTCGACTGCCGAGAGGCAGCGGTGCTTTCGAGGAACGATGCCCATTTATTTGGCGTGTGCTGTATAATTAGGACTCGAGACCGGGCCTCACCGGAGCAGCCATTGTCCTCTTTTTTTCTCCCGCTAGCTGGAAAACGAGTTTCGAAAATATATTGCTTGGCTCCCCGTGCGGTCGTTCGAATTCGAATCCGCCACTTCTCCATCGTCCACTCGAAACGTACTTCCGGAAGTATCCGGTCATCAGCAAATGAAACTACTTCGATCGAACATATACCATATATTTCTGCCCTTTTCCTCGATTTTATTTTTCCTTTTAGTCGTGCCATTCTCATATATATTCCTTACGTTTCTATTTTCTCCGGTCATAATCGATAAGAACAGAAATGTTCTATATATTTGTTATCGGATCGTGCAGATATCTATGCAAATTCGTATTTTATTTTTCATTTTATTATACATTAATTATTATTAACATTTATTATTATTAACATTATTAATTATACATTCGTATTAATTAAGAGATCAGGATCCAGGCAGAGGCTTGCTGTATTCGTTAAATAACAATTAACGGCTATTTTACGCATTCTTGCGTATTATTTTATTTCTTACGGGAGAGCGATTTGACGATTCGGTGCGTTGTTGAACGCGTTACCAAATGCGTGTTTTTATTTGGTTTTGGAAGCGAAAAAGTTTCGTGCAAGCAACTAAAAATACACGGATCCAGAGAATTCGTAGAAGCTCGGAATGGACGTAAAATTGGAATATATTAGTCGGAGCGCAGCGTCACCCTCTCCACCTTCTGCTTCGGTTCGCCTCTTAAATTCCGTAAACAGCCTAAATTTAAATGACTTCCCGTTTTACGGAAGTCGGCTTTATTCTCGACATATGGCCCAGCAACAATGAAAAAAACGATCAACGCCGCTATTTCGAACATCGCACGGAACGGCGATCTCCTTCGGGCGTGACTTCCATCTCCGGGCATTAAGTTCGATTTCCATGCAAACGATGCCACGGAGAGAACAAAAAGGAACAAACGAACGAAATTGGTGAAGTTTTTGGATGTTTATTGCCCTGAATGGCTTGTCCATGGTTCTCTATACCTATTAACCCTGCTGTTCTTCTTTCGGATATATAGCTCGAAACGAAAATTATATTTTAATAGATATACTGGTTCACGAAGACATTTCAACGCAGACTACGGAAAACTTGTATGTACATATTACGCGTGTTATATACCATAAAGCATTCCAAGATTTCATTATCGCCTTAACGAGACACGACTGTTGCGATTACGTCGTTCGAATTTGAAAGCAATCCGAGAATAAAAGTTACAAGTTAAAAGTTACAAGATATCTACAACGAACTATATTTAATAAAAAAATAATACGCAGCACGAATATCGAGGCTTACTAATATAACGAACAATTGACTGTATGAACGATAAACATCTTTCTGATCTCTGCGAAATATTTACTTTCGCTAAATATTTTATAGCTTTTGTGCACGTTGTCAGATTTATTCCAGGCTTTGCCGATGTAATCGTGATGGGCGAGTCTCGTTACAGTGTCAATTAAATTTCAAAATATTTATATTTTATAAGTATTAAAAAACTTTCGCGAACCACGGTGTATAAGAGACACGGAAAATCCATTCGCAGATATTAAAAAATGCCCTCTGGAAGGTTCGAAATAACCGGCTAACTTCCTTAAAAAAAAAAAAAAAAAGAGGAAACTGCAAAGGAGGGGTGGATCCGGTAGCTCTCCATTATCAATGTTGAAACATCGTTAATGGAAGTCCTCCGGCGATATTTAAGAAGATCGAGAACGATCTTTGAACTGACGTTAATGGAGACAACTGGACGAGGAAATTTTCGGGAAACGCGCAACTAGTTCGCCATAAATTTTCCATCGGTGCACTGGGGGTAGCGAGGCATTAGAGAAAGACGTGAAATAACGACGTCGTGTGCACGCCACGCGTCCTTTTAAAAGCGCACACGATGGACCGAGTGAGAAGAGGGCAGAAGGAGACGCTGGTGTAGCCCTTCTTCCGCTGTTCCATCGGCCAGCCTCCTTGTTTTTTGTCTTTCTAGTAAAAAAAAGGGAAAAAACGCTCCTTTATGGGGGCAAAGCGCGCGTGCTGTCACGAAGAAAGAGAGATGAAAGGGATCGTGGACTGGTGGCACCCTCGGTCCTTAGGTGGCCCACCGTTGACAATGCGCCAATCCGATGCAGCGCCCCAAGAAATGCGATACCATTTACTTTTCGGAGAAACCCAAAATTACGTGAAATCCAGGCACGCATAAAAGTGTACCGTGGTTCACGGGCTTACGATTATTTGGAAGGTGGAAAAGCGGTACACAGAGTAGATTTTCCTGTGGAATTAGAGCATGGAGTCGGAGAATGAGGCCTGGTGAGCCGGAATTGGGAGCTATTTATTTTCTGTTGTTTCTTTAACGTCTCGAGTACTGTGGTTAGAATTTTTCAACCGTTTGAAGATTTTTAAAGACCTTCGAAAACAAACGACGAATCCACAATGTTTCGTAAGAAACGTGCAACATCGGTTCAGCCGTCAAATCAAATAAGATGACAGTATCGATATGGAATCGTAATCCTACTCTCTCGCATTGTATTTGACCATTGGTCTATTCTAAAAACCAAAAGGTGTTTTTAATGACTCGCCATTACCGTCCTCGCCTGTTGCTCTTTCATTTAGATTTTACGATTGTAAGTATTATAAATATAAGTATTCTGTAGAAAATAAGACATACCATTTCTTCCTAATCCGAAGAACAAATATTTTCATGCCAGTGAAACTGAAACGTCTTTTGGCCTGCGGGTCTAAAAGGGGTAATATGATTGCGCTAATAAAAGATATTGAAGGTATTTTATACTTAGTTTAATTGCTAAATAAGGGACAATAAGGTTTATTTGGTCTATTTCGGTGTGTAGTTGTTACGGTACAGCTTGCGTATGTTTATCTATATTGTACCGGTATTCAGGTAGCAACATAGCGGGCCAGAGACCTTCGAGTTTTCCGGAGTACGACCTCGAAAACAGTTTTTCTCTGAATGCGTTCGAAAAGGAATGCTCAGCGTTTACGGAATTTTCTTCATGCGTCCATGGTGTTGTTCTTCACAAAAGCTTCGTAGCGTGAATAGTCTGCATGTTTCCGGTAATATACAATTAGTTGTCTTCAGGATGAACAAAAGATACGAGGCAACTGTTATGACTTCGATAAGAGCAATAGGTAGATATAATCTACAGATGTAGCACCGTTACCAATATAATAAACGTGCTCTAGCATAAGATTTATTTTAGTCTTTCTTGTCGTGACATAGGTATTGACAAGCTACGTTTCTGTATTACGATGAGAATGATACGTTACTTAACCGGCTATAATCGGAATTTCACTTGCTAACGAGGAAAGAAATTACAAATGAATCGAGTTTCTTCATTTCAGCTGCGAGCGAGAAGTTGATAATTGCTATCGCGATGTAGCAAGACGATGACAATAACGAGCGAGTAAAATTGTAAACGTTTTGCAAAAGTACTTTCTTTCTAAATCTTCCTACTTATACGTACAAATAGCCTAGTAAACTTACGATTTATCCATAGAGCGTGAAAATTCTCGAAATCTTATTCTGCAAACTCGAATGTTTCGAAGCGTATATAATATCTATTATGGATATATATATATAAAAAAAAAGAAAATCAATATACCCGCAAATTTGCATACATACACGCGATATTTTTCATTCGATATCTCCACGAACGAATGCAATCGATATCCAATTTCATCCCTCAGTCGTACATTAAAGCGTCGTTTAGCAACTCCCCGAGGACAACGGTAACCAATACCTAGGAACGTGCAACTAATCAAACGAAAAAGTCTGTCGACTCATCTGATCAAAGGTAAGGAGGAACAAACATGTATCCAGACGAAACAGACGGACACGGGAAAGGAAACTCGGCGCTGACGGATTTCACCGATCCATCGAGCCAGACTCGATCCTCTGCATCTGCCACGTGCCCCCACATTACGGCATAATGTGTCACTGTGCCACGGCCGGCTCTCTTCCCTTCTCTCTCTCGAACGATTTAACAGCGCCCGCAGCCACTCTTCTCTTCCTCGCGCGTGGAATCCTAGATTTTGGAAACTGGTCGAATTGAATGGCGCGCAGCTGAATGCAACTCGTGCAGCAACGTTTCGCTCGAAAAACGAGCGAAAGAGACGCGAGCATCGGAGGTGGAAGAGGGACGCGATGGTTTACGGGTGCAGTTTTTCAGTATCCACCCATTTTCACCCCCTCTCTTTGATTTTTTCCCTCTTTTTTTTCGTTTTCCTACAATATCGGGCGTTGTTGTTGCAAGATGCAACCTCGGATGAGTTGTGAAAATATTGACGCTTTGTGGGCCGCGACAGTTTATTCGGGTCCTCGTCTCGCGGTCCTTCAGGGGATAATAGACACCGGATTTTTATCGATGGGTCCCCGAGAAACGTCGATGGATCGTCGCTTCCTATGGAATCTATTAACTTTACTCCGCTATGGTTGCACGTTTATATCGACGATGATGGGTTTCGTCGATGTAGACTTTGTTCGTTGCGACCAGTTTCAGCTATATCGAGCGAAACGCATCGAATAATACGTAACATCGATGTTTGGGCAATCGAACGATTAAATTTAACAAATTTGCGCTTTAACCGGTGAATAGCGGAGAATTGTCTACTTACTATGGCCGTAGTGATTCGTCATCGTGAATGTAGTATTTCTATATCGTGTGTTGAAAGGACGATTAATAAATAATTCAAATGCCATTCAAATGCTCACTTTTATTTAAATTGTTGAATATCGAACGAAATGTTAATAGAACGAGTTATACGAACTGTTGCTATAACGTGATGATTCTTTCTATAAACTATCGATCGGCATTGATATTTCTTAATACTTACGCATTGGTACCTGGTTGTAGAACTGCAGAAAGTTTCATCTTGACGATCTATTTAGACAGATAGGTGATGTGAGAATAAGAAGAAGCACGAGAACGATTAAACAGTGAGTTTTTAATAATAAAAATATTTTGACAGACCAGTCAACTCGATGGGAACATTCATTACAATGAGTGTCGGTGGTATGCGGTATGATTCGCGAGAAACTCGGCGTAGACTTTCGGTGAAAGTTAAAGAGGGGGTTCGTGTGGTTTGGTAGGATCGATAAAATTACAAGTAAACACCATTATGATACAAAGAATCTCTTTTTGTTGTTCATTTTTCGTTTCCTTATTTCCAAGGTAGGAATTCGACGATCGACAGCGAATTAGCGCGGTATGATCATGACGATGATAATAATTAATAATAATTAATAATGTTGAATAATAATAACTACAGGTAGAGTACTATGATTAATTATATTACTTAAAAAACGGTCTATTCGTATTTGTACGCGCAATATCTTTCTTTATAATACCCCGTTTCGTCTTTTCCTCTTTTCTCTTTCTTTATTTTACTTCTTTCCACTTTAGATTCTCTTTTTTTTCGCCCTCTTTCCTTATCTATTTAGGAATACTATTTAAAATCAGTCTTGTGGTTGAGATATATTAGGTGTCTGGTGAGGTAGTGTCAGTTTCATAGTATACATCGAGTGCCACTTGATTCGCCGATACACCACGTGTCTTCCATTTTTTTTTTCTTTTTTCTTTCTTTTTTTTTTTCGAAACAAATCTTCGATCGATCGTACACGACGTGTCTCTTAACGAACAAACTATCTTCTTCTCGCTTCTATTCAATGACGTGTACAGATTCGCGAACATTGTCTGCAGGCATTTGTTTACGCGTGCAAAATTTCTATTTCGAAAGATCTCTATGACAAACAGTTGATAAATCGAGTTAGTAAATCTCTGCAAAGCTTCACGAATGACAAAATATCGTAATTTTGCAATGACGATGTTATGTGGTTCGACAGCTTTAATTTACATGCGACACGCGCACACACCGTATATATATATATATATATATATATATATATAATATATATATATCGCGTGTATATATATATATATATTGTATGGTTCCGATACTAAAAATACGAAGCAATCAAATTGTACAGTTCCATCAGTGTAAATGATAATGAATATGATACAAGGTAGGAAAGATTTGGAAATGTAAATGTAATTGTGTTGAAAGGCGTTATAATATATAACACAGACTATAGTAATTTAGATAGGATGTTTATGAACGGTGGCTGCAGACTGTTTGCTGTCATTGAGAAACTTTGTATGCCTTGGATACACGCCTGCGGACAATGTTAACTTTAAAGCAGGTATTATCGTTAGGTAAACTTCACAACAGTTTGGGTCAAGTTTCTTGATCTTTCAGTATATATTAGGTACGTAAATTAATACAGTGGCGCGTCGAATAAAAATACAAATATAGATTTATATGTCACGTGTTAGAACTACGTTATTAAAATTATTCGCTAAAGTCAAACAAAGTTACAGGTAGTGTTCTTTTGAAATTGACATAAGACAGAAGAATAGTCGTCTACCAGAAACTGATGTATCTATAGACAACAAACCAATTTACCTAACGATCATCATTGATATTCATCGCGTGCGACATAGTAAAAACAAATAGAAAATAAATGAAAAACAAATGTAATCTCAACTATTACATTTATCTGTAACATAACAATATCAGATCCCAAGTATTCTACATCTTTCGATGTATCAAAGATCAAAGAAGGTCCGTAAGAAGCGTGCACAACGATCGATATTTCGAACGGTATACGTGCATCGGCCGCCCAATCTCAAGTAGCCTTCATTTAATTAGAGTAGCGAGAATATCATCCATCCATAAATACCGCGGAACACTGTTAATCAACGTTTATAGTAGTAGTTTATAGGCATAAAATTTGAATTTGTACCGTGTGTATGGCGACGTTCGCGCGCGTGTGTGTTCGAAGCATTTTTACATGGTGAAAGAATAGAGAAAGACGTTCACGTTCGTTTGGACACCATAGAGAATAAACAACCCGCAATAACGAACATCGCGACTAACCGTATTTGAATTAGCGCGCGAACGGTCGACCGGCTCGTGCATACGTGATTAGCGTCTGCGTTGACTGTACAAAATTATAACTATATACGTATAATTCTAGTTACATAGATACAGAGAAGTATACACCATAGGTACATAATTTTTAATCGAGTATTCGAGCGATCGGAAGTGACAAACGTAGGTAGGACTCGAATACGTTCCACTCCGACTTTCTCAATCGAGTAATAAATATTAAATCTTCTCGTTTGTCATATCGTACAGATATTACTACGCGTTTAATAGATAAATCGATAATGATATACATGGTCGCTAATAAAGATTATATTATACAGATTAGCTTATAATCGTGATAAATATCGTATTGATTTTTCGTAATGTACATTGTATTCGAGTTTCACTTCCGTTTACTCGTGATTCCCGACGCTTTTCTTTACGATATACATCGTATTCGATATAACGTTATAACTTGACACAAACATATAGTAATCATGTGTATACGTATGTTCTTTTTTTTCCCTTGCACATTAAGATTAAAAGGACAACAACGATAATGATTATTACGACAGTATGTAGGACAAGCGATAATTCTATCTTTTCTTTAAATACAAATAGGTACTCGTCGCGAGACTTCCGTTTTTAATCCTTAATCCATTAGTTCTTTCCGTTTAATCTTCAGCTATTATCTTCGGTGATTCTGGTCTGTTTACAAAGAAACATAGAAAACAATTGGCCCGTATATATGAACCGATATATATCGCGGGCCGACAGGAACGTAATTTCACCAGTATCAATTCGGAACTAACAACCATTAACTAGGAATCGATCTCTTTCAAGGTACCGTGTTTCAGAAATTGTCGTCGGGTAGAATCTATCGTCCACGAATGGAAATTGACACGCGAGAAAAGAAAAAAGCACGAATTATTCGATTTTACTCCTTGTTCCTTTTTCTTTTTTCCTTTTTTATGGTATCAATTTTTCGCCATTTGCTTCGTGGATTTTATCTATTCGACGACGTAAATTCTACAGAATGACTTATATAAAAACTAGGATAGAGCATAGTTTGCCTCTCGTTACGTTATATAAACTTCCATTTAAATTCGATCGTCCAAACGATTGATCGATGTGCAAAACAGAATCGACGAGCGTACCGCGCTCTTTTAGCTTCGGCTATCGAAAGACTATTTCTCTTTTGCGAATAATGTGATCTACAGATTGAGACATAACTATACGAAAAACAAATGGCAATCAAACGAGGAACACGGTATTATTGCGGTACTGCGTAGTTTAGTGAAATCTATGTTTAGTATACGTTTATTTTAACACGATCAATAGTGTGCAGGTGGTGTAGATGATTTCACTAAGATAGCTAGCTATTTTAGCGATTGTAAAAGTTTCCTAAGAAATATTTCAATTTTTATACTAATCTTATGAAAATGTAGCTTTTCAATGGTACTAAATTAATTCAATTTTAAATTATTTTTCTGCAAATAGACTCGTAATAAGAAATTCAAGAATTCGATGTTGATAATAATTATTTTGATTCGATAATTATTTTACCTCTTTATTTCTCCTTTTTACCTTTTCTTATTATAGAGAATTAACCACCTCACATTAGAAAACATGTTAACAAAAACGAGTTATAATACAAGCTATCTTTCTAACTATTACCATCACAAGTCACTGTTGCAAGTATAATCTTTATATTCTATTTTTACGTTTGCCTTTCGAACTGAGATACCATTAGATAATTAGTTTATTTATGTTAAAAGCTCGCGTTGATTTTCAACGACAACGACGTATTTTATGCTGCGGTATTTTATGCGGATTTATATTTCTATGAAGAGATCCATAAAAACGAAACATAAATAGAAAAATATCGTTTTAAATTCTACGTGCTGTAACGAATACTTATACTCTTGTACGTCGTAAAAGTTGCAATTTAGTTGTTAAATAAGTACATAAGTAAATTCAGTCGAAAAGCGAATCAAAGGATTAACGGTACGCTCGTACACTACGAAAAAAAGTAGCATTTTATAATATTCTTTTGTCTTGTATATCGCTTTATTTTGGGTATGGGGCTCTATATGTACAACACACCTGGGATTCGGGGTGGTTTTTGGTTTTTGCCGGGGTACGAGGTCGGAGCTTACTGACCTCTGTCGCTGTTACTCGAGTAACTGTCAATGTTGAAATCAATTGACGACTATTTGAAAGACGAACGAACGAACGAACGGATAAGAAAAATATTTTTTATTCAAAGTAAATTCAAACATTCTATATTCGAAGCGATATATAAACAAAAAAACAGGCTGATAGAGTTAATAGATCGCAGCAGTGATACCGATCAACTCGACTTTTTATGTAAATTTCTAAATTTCGTTGTTTGAATGCAAACATTTATATTGGATACAAACATACACTTGCGCTTTTAGAAAGCGTGACAAGTTCAGAAATATTTATCAATTTTTGGGATAAATATTTTTTCTTTAAGTGAATATTGGAATTTAAAGGAAGGTAATTAAAAAAGGATATTTTTATATCTTGTCAAAGAGCAGTAAAAGGGTGGAGTTACTTAAGAACTTTACGATCCATTTATTACTTATACTTGTTTCTTGCCGAATCGGTCAGTAAGGTAATTAGTTGTTTTCTGAAGCGGTTTGTGTACATTTTTATCCAAGCGTACCTAAAAGCGATATCATTGTAACTATATGTTGAAGGTGAATATGCGTTGCATCGTTAAAAATATAAATCCTTCAAGTGTACGTTATAGTACCGATTTATCAAAAAAATGTATAATACGAGAAGTATCGCGTCAGTCTACTCTAAATCGTGATTTGTATCACGTGTATCGTGATAATCTTAGAACCAGAATGCGAAATAAAAAATAAATAATGAAAGATTTCAAAGTTCGTACGTTACATGTACATTCTCTTACACGCCACGCCGTAAGTTTTTTGTATGATTTCCAAAGGAAATGAAATTTTTGGTACGTAGAATAAGCGTAACAAGCGATCAGAACGTTTAGCTGGAAAGAGCTCGAGAGATGCTTCCTAACACGTGTATAAAAGGGCGAAAACGCGCGGTCTCAAAGAGGGAGGAAGAGACAAGTGGGCTGGAAAATGCTCCTCGAAAGCTTGGAACGTGAATAACGAGTGAGAAGTGCGGATGAGTCGGGACCTTTGGAAAAGAATGTGGTGAAAGTGTAACGCAACGGCTATGGATTCTGTTTCCCCGGTACGACCCTAGTTATATTTTCTCTTTCGGAAAGAGAAAGGCCACCGATTAATTTCCAAACTTACTTTTCTTCTACGTCGACGTAGTTAACTGTTTACGTTTGCTTCGCGCTTCGATTACCGTGTGTCGCTGATGATTATGATTTTAAAATATAGATGTGAAGTTGATTCGATTCAAAGTTTAAATTAAAGACACACCTTCAAAAACGTACGTACCAGTAACTTTTATACAACCATCGAGCAAAATCTCGCTCTTAATATGCTAAATTATCTTCAAACGCTATCTTAGATGATTCAAGTTAATTTATCGAGAAGAAGGAAAGAGTACTAACGCGCACTCGGTTAAAAAAACGATTCTTTAAACCCTTAGAGAATCTGCATCTTGGTTTATATCCTAGGAGGCGAAGAAAACTTTGGCATTTTTACATCCAAATAATCCTTAGTAATTCCTATCAAGATCGTGTTCGATCACCTATTAATCGTTATTCCTCGAGAATCTAATTCTCAATCACGAAACATTTCCAACACCCTAAAGCGAAACGATCTAAATGCCAGATTTAACAAAAACCTGCACAGAGTAGAACATTCAGTGAAGAAATTGTTCTTCGCACTAGCCGGACCTTCTCTCGTTCCTTTTCTTACGAAATGGTCGTACGAATCGAACGGAGGCGAAACGAGGGCAATTTGTGTCGCCGGCAGTGTTTCGTACGACACTTGCAGAAAATGCAGACGAGGATACTACTACCTCCTTCTATCGTCCTTTTGTGTCATCGAAAAACCCAGCGGTATACAGAGCACATCGTGTTATATTACGAAGCTTCACTTCGTCGTTCTAGTTCGAGAAACAGCAAATAGGGCCCAGTTAGACCCGGAAGAGGGAGGATGAATGACGTTACCACGGTTGCTTCTCGCGTCCCCGAAAAGAGTCCTGGAACTGACCCATGGAACAATGAGCCGAAATGGCCTCGAACCACGCCGATGAAATTTGCATGTTGACCGGTGAACATAAATCAGAGTGCCATTGAGGCAAAGTTAGCACAGGCTATCCGCTAGAAAGTCGACGACGGATGCTTTATCTCGTTTCGAAGACGACCACCGGCTGCGAATTTTCGGCACGCGGCCGTGTGTATCATCGCGAAAACTGGTTCGCGCGAAACAGACGGCCGCCGTAGCCTAAACAACAAAAGATCGTCATCCTTCGAGCAACCGGCTGCCTGTTAAAAAAAAAGAAGTCGAAGAAGAAAAGATGGTCCCCGATTGTACAGCGAGAATGAACAGAGAACACGTATCCTTCATTTCATGAAGGATTCTCGTTCAAGGATCCACTCGCAGGCTTCCATCATTGTACGGATTAATGCGAATCGAAATCACGCCGGAGGATCGTCTTACGAGTTGGATTTTTTGCGAAGGCGAATGTAAATCAAGAGTGACTCGAGTTTTTTTATTCCTCGTTCTTGCGACATGATTTTTGAACTGCGACGTTGTGTATTCGCGTATGAGGAATACGTCAAGTGATCTCTGCTACGTTTCCGTAAAATAGCGTTTTGCTATTTATTTATTGCCACTGAAAATTCATTGCATCTTTTTAAGTTACGAAGGCGTATTGTAACGGAGAATAAAATTTAATTTATTATGAAGCTAGAGTACGTCGTTCTTAAGAATAGAAACCCGAAGATTTGATTAGAAGATTTTTAAGGAATTAAATTCAAATTCTCGAAATCCTAACTTACATCGCAATGACTTTTAATTTATCGCATGGAGCGAAAATTTGTGAGTATTTTCCCGATCGTTAGTTGGAAATCGAAGAAGCGTATGTAGATAAAAAGCTTGTGGCAATAGCGATTGATATTTCATGGATTTCAATATATCGAAGCCAATCTTCTGTGTCATATTTCTCTTATTTTAATATGAAATAAAGTAACTCGTTAGCGAAAGGCATAACGCTAGAGTTTGCAGACGCTGCAAATAAGAAAGTATCGAAGACATCTCGAGCTCGTTCCCGGTGCTATATAATAAAACATCATGCGATGTTCTAACAAGTTTTTATCTCAGTTCCATACATGTACTTTAAATAACTTATTTGTATGTTACCGTTATAAACAAAATTCACCTAATAAGTAACAGCGTGGTGTAAAAACGGCTTATATAACGTATAAAGTTATATTTCTCATGAAAAAACAAAACGAAAAAAAAAGAAAAAAACAGAATTAACGAAAGAAAGACGAGAAATTGAAAATCGACAATAAAGAACGCTGAGAAATATAAAGGAATTAAAAAAAAAAAAAAGAACAATGGCATCGACAGCTTGACAAATCGGTGAAGTGCGAAAGCGACAGAGGACCGACGAACCGATGTCACTCCCCCCCGCTACTTTTACTGTCAGAGGAACTTGTATACCAGTACATTCATTCCGTAATTTCTAGTTTTATTCTTCCATTCTCTCTCCGCTCATTCACGCGTGCACATATGTACATATGTGTCGAACACAATCACGCTCACATTTACGCGAACGGAGATACATGTACCTGCAAACTACGTATAGTTTGCTTTTCTCTCCCATATTTTTATAGATACCTATCTAAGTAATAATTAATATCTATCTAAACTCATTGTCATGGCTTTCATTGAGAAACGAAACACGCGAAACTACAGCGATTAACTAAATACACAATTATCTTTCATTATTTTTTCTTTGTTGCCGTCTAATTATGTACACGAAAGAAATAAACCGACAGCTCAGAAAAGAAAATCCTGGCTGTTTCTCCTCTCGTATCTATACTCGTACAAGTGAGTGTATATATATATATTTGGCAATGAGAAAGAGAGAAAAATGAATCGATATTATATATATATTTATATATAAACATATATATATATAATCATAATATACATAATATCATTTTTCTCTTTTTCTCATTGCCAAAAATATTCGCGTCCCTGAATGTTTGTTCCATTTCGCGGTATTAATTACACGTTTTACATATAGGATATACGTAGACCTGTCAATACGCTTTTCGACATCTATCTTTCACCCTCCTTGTCTCGTTTAGGTACAATAATAATTAATAATCATCTGTAATAATATAATATATATATCTATAAAAAGCATCTTAACAATAGTGACTGTGAACCGGTGCATGGAGGATTCAGTGTGAGGATTCAATTCGATTCGTGAGCCTGTCGGGACTCGATTCGGCTTGCTACCCGATATAAACGAGAAACTCCATTTTTCTCCCTTCTGACGATCTCCTTCTATTTTTTTCTTCCCTTGTATCTTTCCCTTTCCCCACCCTAAAAACCTTGGAGCAGCGTTTTTCCTCGGGTAGAAGCGTCGAACCGAGTGAAAGTACAGGGTGACTTTTCTACAAGTATTGAGTCTACGTACCCCTAAAGACTCCACTAGGACGCGTGGCCGACATTAGCCGCGGCAGTGTTTCCAAGGGTTGCGAAGTGGTGCGTGTATTTGTTGTGATGATTTTGAAGGAAAACTGTGTTCGTGCTGGACGTTTCTGACATCATATCTAGGTCTTCCTCGTCTTCTTCGTGGATGGTGTCGCTGCTTGGGCTGCGACTCAGTGGTGAGTCGCCGATGCTGTTCGACTGAGAGTGTGGTCTGCACTGAGAATGCATACCGGTTGACATAGATAAGTCTTCTGGTTCTGTTTGCTCTGGTAGGCCCACAGGAATACCGGATAAATTCAACGGTATGGGCATAGAATTGGCGATGAGAGGACTTGCTAACTGACCACTGAACTGATGCACTGGTCTAACTGAAGCACTCGTTTTTCTACCGATCAATGATGTTGCTTCGGTTTCCTCCATTTCCACGTCGATATCAATGTCGATATCCTCTTCTAAATCGTCGCTTGCCAAGGACGGAGAGGCAACTTGTGACCTCGTTACCTGTCCAGAGTTCATACCGGTGCCGCACTTGTGATGTATCAAGTGGTGCCTTCGTCTGAATCGCATCTGACAGTGCTCGCACTCGAACGGTTTCTCGCCCTTGTGGATCAGCAGATGAGCCTTCAGTTGATTCGAGTCGCTGAACTTGGCTGAACATAACTCGCACGCGTATGGACGCTCACCAGTGTGCACGCGCAAATGGCGACGCAGGTTGGCTACTTGGACGAATTGGCGATCACAGTGGCTGCAATGGTAAGGCTTCTCGCCCGTGTGAAGTCGCATGTGGGTCTTTAGATGATGGTCCCGTGTGAATCTGCATCACAAATGTAAAGATTTCCTTTTTAATCTTGGTAGATTCGATTCTTAATCCTTTATTGCATAATTGGGAATTACGCGTACTTCTGCTAAAAGGTGATAGGATGCGGTTTATTTTTCATAAAGTTTTAATATTTAACGTAGATTATGAACTTCAAATTATACGCGTTGTACATTCCTGAGTAAATGTTCATTTACATATACACATAGTACGAGTGTAGTACATTGGGTCTGTAAAAATATAGACAAATTTTCACGTAGGACCGCATGTTGAAAGGGTTCGGATCAACGGAATAAATATCTCGATACTGTGCACTTCAAAGCTGATACCTTGACTTTTATCTGTACCGCTCTGCAGATACGTTTCAAATGGAAATATCGTACCTGTAGATTTGCATGTTCAGAATTCTGAATAAAGAACAGTAGCACAAAGTAAACACGAGACTAAGAAATAAGCGAGGTACGTCAATAGGAAAGAATTCACGATGAGTTTTATTCTTCAATGACTTTAAGCCTGGTTCGTTTTTATTAAATCATGCAAAAGCCAGCTAACGTTATGTTATCTCAGAGACACGAATGGGATTCTGTTCGAGGATAACGTTGATTTAATGTCATATCTCCGTCGTACATTAATGTCATCACTAAGCATTGTACAATAATGAATATTTTTGAAACAACTTGAAAATCAAGCGAGAAATTTATATCAAAATATATAACCACAAAAAACATTTCTTGTTAAATGTTATCGTACTATGTTCTTGTCATTTCAATTTTCTTAGTAATGAAATCTTTATTCTTGCTTTCTGTCGTGCGTCATTGATGACGCAGTACGAGACACATTAACACGATTGCTTAACTCGTTTCACTAAAAATAAGATCTTTGCATGTGATATTTTATATCTTATATTTTATACCAATGCCAGTCAACGTTTTAACATATCAGGCTCACAATTTTCCAGAGATCCTATTGCGTAACGAAAATTCTAATGTTTCAACGATACGAAGCGTTTCGATTGTTACATAAAAATTGTATAGCCGCAGTTAAGAAAATATGACCTTAGAAGGAAATGACTTTCAGAAAAGAAATTCACAATATTCGACGTTGCGGACCAATCAACTTTATCCTGACATAATCTTTCACACCGATAAGAGTACCTATATAAGATATCAAGTAATTTAAAATAAATGAAACACTCGTTATATTAAATACGTATGAAGAACGATCATTCTCTGTCTCAACTCACCTTTTGTGACATTCTGGACACTCGAAAGGTTTCTCACCGGTGTGGGTGCGTTCGTGGTTCTGCAGCACGTGTTTATAGCCAAACGATCTGGAGCACACTCCACAGGTGAACACCTTGTCCCTACCGTCCTTGCCCGCTTCGGGACTGATTGAACTAGGTGGACTCAAAGGCGCTGAGCCCTCTAACGGTTGTTGTACAGTATCCACTTTCGACTTTTGCGTTTTCCTCTTGGTCGCTTGACCTTTCTTCGTGATTTTATCGCCATTACTACTTACTACGCTGTTATTATTGTTATTGTTATTCGTGACACCATTGTTGGCGCGTCTGGACGTAGATTTGGTGCTCAAGGCGGGTGATACGGGTCCTGGTGAATGATGAAGCGGTGACGGAGGTGATGATGCAGTAGGTGGAGCCCAACCACCGAATAAAGTCTGGTGGTGTCTGTACAGAGACGGGCTGGAGGCTAATGTCGCGTGCAACGACACGGGAATCCCTGCAGCCATCAGAGCTGCTGTTCTACTTGCAGCCAGCAATTGCTGAGGCGTGAGCATAGATAAACCTGCCGAGGTGTTACCCATTCCAGGGAACATCACTTGCGACGTGTTGTTGTTCAACGGCGGCGACAGCGGTTGCTTCTCCGAGTCCTGTTTCATGTCGAGATGTTGCCCGGCTATAAGTCCTAAAATTGTTGGTTTGAAAAGTAACATTGATCGTATTTAGAGGAAATTTCATCGGTTTTTACAAATATGGATTTAATATGTAACATTATGACTATAACTGATATTTATAGCAGTATCGTTTGTGGTCAGTTTTGACAAATGTTTTCGCGACTTTTCGTTTGTGTTATACAATTCATTAGCAAAAGGAGAAAGATTTCTTGAATGACGATTGATTACAAATGAGGCAATTATGCGTTATAATAGAGAAAGCTGAATACTAGTCCTGCACGCTGTCACAAGTAATTCTGCTTTAATCAGGACATGTAGACTTTCAAGTGTTCCTTATCTCTACTCTATCAATGTTACAAGAACTTCAAGAAACAAACATGACCTTCGTTTTAAACAACCACTCTACGATTAACCAATAACCATGAAATTACAGGTAACAAATAGTCGATAGAATGTTAAAATGTGCAATTAGTACAATAGAAATGCCTGTCAACTATCATTTCCTACACCTCTCTCATAATATATCAAACAAATGGATAAAATAATTTTAACCCTTTGCGCTCGAGAGGCGGCTCTCAGTCTCACCACGGCGTTCCTTGTGGCAACTCGAGTAAGAGTCACCAGTCCCCGTTTATGCTAGATTTCGACCTCTCCAAATTACGAGAGCGCAGTATTGGTTCGTAAATAGATTCCTTAGCTCTTTATATTGTTCGTTATGAAGCGTAAAGTGTTACTCTTTAAGATGCAATTATAAATTACATCAATCGTTACATATATTTATGTTACTTACAAGACACTCATCACATACGCGCAGAACCATCTCGAGTTGCTGCTCCGCCCAAAAGGTCATCGAAAGGTCATCTAGCGCAAAGGGTTAAAAATGTGGATTTTATAAAATACTAGTACAAGATAGCTATCTTGCTAGCAGTAAAAATTAAAAGAAATCGGCTTCTGGATACAGATTTCCGCAAGTTGCCTGGCGTTCTGACGAATAGCGTGGCGTTTCACAACAAATCGCGTGGTGTGGCCCGCTGTCTACGAGAGACGCGAATACGATGCGCGAAAAAGGACCAGCGTTTGTACGTGTACGGAATCGTACGACGATCTTTCCTCCCGCGTGCTCCACAGTGTGTCTGTATTTTCTTCCTTGTCACTCCCTCGCAGCCCTCCCACACACGTTCCTCACACGTGAGCGAGAAGCACGGTCCTCCTCCATTCACTCACACTCTCGTACGGCGGCGGTTCATTCATAAGCCTCGACTTCCCACCCACGTCACCGCGATGTACCCGCCTCTCTTCGACTTGAGGCCAACGACTCTGTGAAAGTGCAGGCCGTGCCTGCATTCTACGAACCTCTCCACGTGGTTTTCCGCGTACACGTCGAATTTTCCACGTTTTTTCCTTCACGTACAAATGGAATTCTCGTAGATTTCCGCGTAAAAATTGAATTTCGAAGAATTTTCAGCGTAGGAATTTCTTGGCACGGGAAGCGAGTTTTTTTTTTTTTTGGAAGATCCAGAGTAGAAATCTCTAAAAACGAATCTCTTGGGGTTTTCGCGTAAAAATCGAATTTCGAAGAATTCAAGCAGAAAACCAAATTTGTGGCAGTTACCACGCAGAAACGAAATTTTTGGAAATATTCAACATCGAAGAATTTTTCCTACAGACGACCAAACTTCATCGAAATTTTCACGTAGAAATCGTATTTTGAAGAACTTCGGAGAAACTATACTTTCAGAATTTTTCATATAGAAATTGTATTTTTGGAGGCGTTTCCACGAAGAAATCGGATTTTTTTCGAGGTATGAAATGTATATGATCGTGTAAGAACTCGGAGTCTCATTGTTTGTGGAGAAACGTGTTTTCTGTTTGAAAAACAGTGATATTGGAACTCTGAGTTTGAATGTTAAAAAAATGAAGATTCTTAGTATTTTCTTCTTTTAAAATGAAGCCATTTAAGCGAAGAAGATATTACGAAAGATAATTTTAACATCCTCAAAAAAAAAAAAAAAAAAAAAAAAAAAAAAAAAAAAAAAAAAAAGAGAGCAACCCTCGTATTAGGGTTACACCTTCCGATGATTGCTTATTCGCGTGATTGGCGAGGCTCGACGAGGTAATTGAATTAATAAGAGGCTCGCTTTACGAAATTAGCGGATGCAAGAGATATTATGATAACGACGAAATAACAATACGATGGTGCATTTATATCGGAGAGTGATCGTTTCCCTTCGAAGTTTTGCTTCTTATTCGCAGAAGGAATAAATCAACATGGAAACTTAAATCGTAATTATTCGAAGACTACTGTCTAACTGGCCACTTGCAATCTACATGCAAGATGAGACGAAGTTTAATTTAAGGAAACAATGAATCAACCAGCCATGGCGGTACGGCCCGGCACTTACTAATTAATGGACCGTTTAGAAAGGGGACTGTAATGAGACCCCGTTGAATCAATAAGGGCGCGTAAGATCTATTCTCTTTTCTTCTCTTACCCTAAAACCTCCCTTAACGTGGCCTAAGATTCTTACAGCCTACAATCGCCCGTTTCCCGGCAACACGACCAGAAGTACCGCCCCGCTCGCATCCCTTCCCTAATTGGTCGCAACCCCAATATTCCATTCCGAATCCCTTTCCCTTAGGTCCGAATAAAAATTTCTTTTTCGCTACCAGCCTTCTTTACTTCTGAACATGAAACGTAATTTCAATAAAGAATGGAAAATACATGGAATTTATAGGAATAAAGTAGTATGTAGTTTTCTGTTAAATCGTTATCTTCATTCGAAGCTGATCAAGTACGTAAATCGGAAAATAGAAAAATGCGATGATATTACAAACACTATCTCATAAAATTTTCCTTTAAAAGTACGATCGTTTTATTTTCTTGCGACAAATGAAATTACGAAAGTAATTTATCTTTTAAGAAGTTCAATACCAATTGTGTTTATTAGACGAAGAAGTATGAACGGAAATAGTCGAACATGAAAATATCCAAATGTACTTGATTCCTGGGCAATTTTTTCTCTTACGCTAGTCTGTTTATCTTTCTGCATATTCATTAAGCAGTGATGAACGGCGTTGACGTTATACGACGTTATATGTTGTGAAATATGGTACGTGAATTGTGACATAATCTCTACAGAAAACTATTCCTAAGAATAAATTAAATAAATGGGGAAATATAAGAAATTGTTTGCTATATATGGTAACCGAATAACGATGCTATAAATAAGTCCGTTTCATTTATCCTTAAAATAATCATGCTCTTTTCATAATATTTTCTGTAAAATATACCATTTATATTATAGATTAGCCAATCATACCTGTTTCACAAGATCATACTTGGACTAATTGGAACGAGGAATCACATATTATTATATTAACAATGTTTTTCTCGTATTTCTTCCTAACTGAAGAATTTTTTATAGAACAACAAGATTGGCTAAAGAAAATATAATTGGTTAAAGACTTACCTTAAGATCATACTTCGATTAATCGATACGAGGAATCGCATATTACTACATTACCAATTATAAACTCTTTCACAGAAAAAGACGATTGGCTAAAGAACGAGCAAAGATCAACTTTCGACTAATCGAAACAAGAAATCACGTACATATTACCGTATAACAATTTTCCTAAATTATTTCTTCAAATTTAAAAAATTTCTTCAAGATAAAAAAAGACAATTATATATGTTGAAATAATAACCAAAAGAATACTAAGATGTAAATCTTATCCGAAATATCATTTATCTAACAAACTTACATGCGAATGACCGTTAGCTAATCGAATGTCGATTCGATTCAATCTGATTCTGTAACTAAAGCGCGTTAGTCGAATGCGCAACACAAGTTGGCGCGCGCGCGTAGAGCAAATATACCATTGCACTTTGTTTATAACCTAGAAAACGTGTTCACGGCGGATGCCGGCGGTGCACTTCGCGTTTTCGAGCATTTTCGTTGCAATCACACGGTAGCATGGTTATTTTCGGACGACGGTTGCAAACGCGAAACTCGTCGAGTCTCATTTTCCTAAACCGAGCTCCTCTCCCTTCCGTCGAGCAATTTCACGTCTTCCTGGCTTATCGATGTTTACAATGTGTCACAACACGAGCGTGTCGCCGCGGGCACTTTTAGACTTTGGCGTTGGGCCAGTTTGTCGTTACCGTGTCCCCCAAACTAGAAAAACTTTATTCATTCGTCTTTTTTCACGATCGTATCCATCTCATGGAACATGATAAATACATAACGCGATTGTGTAATTGCACCTTTTTTTCGGTATAAAACAAAGAAAAAGTGGTATCACCTTGGCCGTGCGTCAAAACAAACGCGAAACGAGAAACTGCGAATGCCTTTTGTTTTCGACCGGATGTGACGCGTGTTATACGCGATGAAACTCGTATTTATGAAACATTTAGATTGGGAATTGGCTTGCGCGGAAGATGAAATAAACGTCGGTGTCGATTGCAATATCTTTCCAACTTGGAAATTCAAACACAAACATTAAACTTTTTATGGGCACAATTTAAGTTTTTGCCAAATAATAAGACACGGTATAAAGCATTCGATAGAACAGTCCATTTTAGGAAATCCGATTTACTTTTTTTGTTGTATGAATTGGTAAATAGAGATAGTAATGGTTAAGATTCTCAAATAGAAAATATTTTTGGAAATTGATATTTGTCAAATTTAATCCTTGTTTTTCTATGTGATGTAAATTGTTCGTCTTAAGTGTTGAGTTTTAACTGTCGACAAAAATAGTTTCCACGAACAGTGAAAGAGTTAATGGAGGATTGTGTAATAGATAGTGCAGTACCAGGATAGTGGGCCCATTCACAAGTGGGAGATCATACCTGCGTTAATTTGCGCTTCCTGAAGATAAGACAGTGCCATTCTATGATCCGTGTTACGTGCTTTCACTATGACACTCCATCCACTTCTGTGCACAATGCGTAAACACTTCCGACGATAGCAGAGAACGAGATGTATAGACGAACGCTTATACGTATAACCTAACAAACATCGGCACTGCACAAACAGAGAGCGTGGTCGAACGAAACGAATGGATCGTTTCTGGATGTTGTTCCTGTTTCCAATATTTCTTCAATTCTTCCTTTTGTCTCGAGGCGGTTAAATGCGGAGAAGCGACGCGAGAGATCACCGAAGTTTTATTCATTGAACTTACAATAAATATGATGATATATTTCTCTTGACGACTGTTGTCTCTCTGTCGACGTTCTCGGCAAAACTGGCGCGTGTCCGACGGAACCAAGCGACCTAAGAGAAACGAGGAGGAAAAAAAAGGAGGAAAACAAGAACAGAAGAGAAAACAAGGTATGTAAAAATGTGTTACTACTCTACTATAAACAACAAATGTCGCCGTCCGACCACGAGGAACGACGATAACCAACGACTTTACTCCGGGCTGACCTAACCCAATACTAACTGACAATCGAGTCGCGCTCTCTGTAGTCAAACATCCCCCACCGTTTTGCTTCCAGACTCCCCACTACGTTTCCTTTTCCCCTACTATTCACAGACTCTTCTACCCTCTCGAATCGCAACCCTAGATGCGCGAGTCGCAGCAAACGTGCCTCTTTGGGGAATAAGACGAGCCTAACGCGTGTTAGACGAAGATACATAGAATGGTAGATATAAAGGGTGGTGTGAGAGAAAAGATATACACTTGGAATACGTACTCGGTAAAACGATGGACGAGGATAGAACGTTATATAGACAGAGAACGTTATATTAGAGCGTTACGCTCAGAAAGAGAAAGGAATAGAGCGAACGAGGAACGAAATAGGGTGAACCTGCGACCGTGATCTTTAAGGGTGGGAGTCGTTCGGAAGTGTAGGGAAGACTGTATATTTCTCTGTCGTGTCACGATGGACGAGGACGGCCACAGAAGGCGGGTAATCGGTGAAACCTGTGCGAGAAGAGATAGGGAGTGGACGTGACACGAAGGGGAGGGGGTAAACAGAACGCAACGATATTCTGCAACTATAAACGTCCTTACTCACCCTTTCGGATTGAGAGTCGCAAGAACGATAAAAAAACAGGTGAAAGGGTATAAAAGGAGATTGTTACAAAAGGTGATCTTTTCCCTGTGCGATAGTCATTCTCTTAATGCATATTCTAGCTTCTCTTCTTGTCGTAGAGAGTCGTCCGCGAAGGAAAAATATTCGAGGAAATTCTTTTTGTTTCTTTTTGTTTATCTTTTCACGCTTACTTTCGCTTCGATTTGGAAAATTATTACTTTTACTCTTTTTCTATGGGAAGCGTATTTTTGGTTATTTCGTTCTCTTGCGATTAATTGTGTTTTTTGTAAAATTTTTGGTAAAAATATTACAAGTCTGGTTATGTATTATAAATTTCGAAACAGAAGAGGCAAAAGGTAATTCAATATTACAGTTTTGGCAATAATATCTTGTTTCTTCGTATCTACGTTTCACGTTGATTTTTCACGTTATTATCCTCGCAACAACGTACACAGGAATATTGAAAAGGGATGAAAAAGCGATAACAAAACAACTCGAACGTATTCGCGTTTTTTATCCAAATACATCAAAAATATTTATGATATAATTAAACAATTTGACGATGTATTTGAAAAATAGCAAAACTTTGTCCTTTTCTGAGATACAGGTTGGTGTATTAAAGGATCAAAGGGGTTAAATATTTCATTGCCACTTTTCGAACCTCACAACATTTTACTTATTCTTACTTGAGATTCGCAAATCCCATGTCGTTCCGTCTTTACGTCGAATACTAGTACGAGTTTCGTGGGACTTTAACGCGAGTCTTAATAATTCACTGGCGGCCGATAAGGATCGCATCGCAAAGTACGGTTTGTCTACAAACTGCAGTATCTCCGTTGAAGCTCGCGTCTCGCGACGATACACGACAGATGACGTTAAGTATTTACGAACCACGCATTCATTGATTATGCGTGCAATATGAGAACACGCGCAAAAAGAAGGTGAAACGTATAAAATTAAATCATGCAAATTACACTCCCAAACATTCTCATCGACCGCACTATATAGCAGACTTTCGACTTTCCGTCTTTATTTAATCGATCACTGATTTAATCCATTACATAGATTTTTATTGAGGCGAAATAATTGACCACTGGGACAGAATCTGATCCTACTTTAACGGACAAATTTAAATTGAAACAGCGGAAAATATCGATCCTTTTGAAAAAGAAAATTATAATCATTATAAATATTCTTAACGACCGATAAATGACAATTGCTCGACTGTATATTAGTTTATCAGAGTCAAGTTAAGCGTGAGTCTACCGTACCAATAAAAGAGATCGAGAAAGAAAGAAGAAAGAAAAAGAGGCCCCTCTAACCGATGAAAAAAGGAATAAACAGAAATTCTCGTTATTCGTTCGTTCACGGTTCCTCGACGTAGCTTTCCACGTAGCGCGTCTCTTTCAACAACCAAACGCGCGCGGTCAACAATACGATTTACGCAAGCGACGCGACTCGACGCGTCGGTATCGCAAACGAAACGCCGGGGATTTCTCGTCGCTCGCGACTTCCGTCCAACGATAACGCGCACCGTACAAACGCACAATGGTCCAGAAAGCACAGAGATCCTACTGTTTTCCGAAAAAAAAAGAAAAAACGAATTCTGTCGAAACACTCCCCTCTCTTTTCGCGTTCGAACACCGCTACCCCCAGGGTTGGTTTTTTTTTTCTTTCTTTTTTTCTCTCGGGGGTGAAAAGTACGAGACACGCGTGCACTCCTCTCCTTCTCTCACCTGCCCGTGTCGAGCGCGTGCCTGCAGCCAGAAACTTACGGGGCCACAGCACACGCTCGTGCGCGATAAAAAACTAGAAAGAATGCCCCTTCTGTATAGGCGCGGCCTTTCAGGTGTGTTTACATGTGTACGTTTAGCGTATATATATATATATATACGTTGGACGTTGTGTAAGTATATTTGATACGTGTACGTTCGCGAGAGCACGCTCTCCACCCTGTCAGTCTGTTGTCGTCGTCTGGATAGAGACGGAGATCCGAGATATACCAAGGGTTGAAAAGGGAAGAGGGCCAGTAGTGTGTTCCGATCGAAAGACGGAATCACGATACGTAGTCGACGAATTAACAGAGACTTCTCTCTTTTATTCTTTTTCTCTCGTGATTTGTTCGTCTTTTAAGGGGGATGTATAGCATTTTTTTTTCTTGGACGTGGTTATCGGTATTGGGTGGGGTGTTTGAATATGCGTTGTAGAATCGTTAGGTCGTGGATGGAGATGGAAATTGTATCGGAATGGGAATATACAGTAGTTGCGATCGAATCGATCGGTACTGCATTTATGTTGGGGTGAAATGATCTCCGTAAAGTATTTTTCGATTATCTGTGTTTTTATATTGCTATAGGGCAGAAAGCGAATGGATTGATTTTGCGTGTGCGATGGTTTCGATAAGATGTATTATTTCTCGAAAACAGAGAGGGCAGCAGATACGTTACATCGCGACGTTGATCTGACGTAGAATGCGATTCTTTCTTATAATTATAGATACTTGCATCGATTTCTCTATTCTTAGTATCGATGCTAATAGACAGAGAAACGAAGCAGACTTTGTCCGCAAATAGCGTCAAATAGCTTAATTCCTGAAACAGGCTGCATAAAATTGTAACGAGAAGGCTATCGAGCAAACTTTTCGACGAATTTCACGGAATTCGGCAATGTGAATTGACCGGAAAAAAGCTACAAATGAAATTAAATAAGAGAAAGGACGAAGATAAAGGAATGAGAAAAAAATGAAAGATTGTTCGTTGCATCTTCGAGACCCGGAAGAATGAGCAAATATTCGAAATTTCTTAAAACCAAAATATTATATCATTCTTACAACGGTGGAAACAAAAAGAACAAATAGAAAAGGGGTGCTTTTTAGGCGTTTAGATACGGTGTTGGCTGCGGGCGCGATAAAGCACTATTTACAATGACTAAATTATTTGCAATTATTACGATGCTTAACCTTTGGTCATCCAAGGTGAAAGCGTTGAACCTTTACCTGATGCTTGGCCCTTGTAACCCTTTCAAGAATACCTGCTACGCACGTTATTCCGTGAATCGGTACAAAGCAAAGAGCAAAAGTTATTTACTACACGATGTAATATTTATAACCGTAACCACTTCTTTTTGTATTTCGTGTTTGAACACAGTAGTTCGGTCTGTACGGTTTGCTTTATAAAGCGTATTTAAAGTAGTTATTGAATTTAAGTTTATTATTATCGTAAGCCTTTGATTACTATTGGCGCCTAAAAGCGCTTGACAAATTTGCGCTTGTAATACTGAAAAGAATCGCTTTTATGATACCGTAGGCGTCCACAGGCGCTCGAAAAATTTGATCGACCATAATTCCAGCAAATCTCGTTTGAACCAGATGTAAGTGAGCGCCGATTCAACGATTACACGTTCGTTAGCGATATATTATTTAAATTACACAGTTATTTTTCTTTTATATCCTTGAAATGAAAAATTAGGATAACAAAAGCTTCAGAAAAAGAAGTGCGTGCAAACACGAAACAACAAATAATTCGTATTCCGAGTCTGTGGAAATCGCAACACGTGTCCCTCGGCTTTAACCTTCGCCGTTTTAAAACGTCCTATATCACCTTCGTTTTTCAATGCATCTTGCCAAAAACTCTCACGTAGAACCAAGCGATTAATGCAAAAAGAGCGAATTGGTTCATTGTAGGATCGGAGAGGTAAAGAATTTGTAAGATTCTAAGGTAAACACTACAAAAAAAAAAGTTTGTTCCAAAGTAAAACAGCGATTGGTCAGTATTTCGTTGGCAGTAAAACAAACCGTAGGGTTGTTAAACTGTCCACTATGTACAAATGGAATACGCCAAATGTCAACGTAGGTAGGGCACCCTGGTTTCAACCTCTATGAACGTTTTACTCTCCTAAGGTTCGTTACTGTTAAAGGCTGTATGTATACAGGAATGCTTGGCCGAGAATTTCAGGCAAAGCGCGTTGCCGATAAACACAACCTGGCAATTAAAATTACGAGAATTACTCCAGTTTTGTACAAATAATGTGCCAGTAAAAGTGTAAGGACCTTTTTCTCTCACCACGAAATTTTCGACGAGGGCGCGCCAGTTTGACCGTATTCCAGACGAACTAAAAATATTGGGGGTTCTTCATACTTTTATAATTTTACGAGTACAAATCATCAGGTATGACAATATTTGGGGCTAACCCAGGGTCTCGAAAATGAAGGTTTTCTATGGGCAAATGGCGATCCTTTTTCTTTTCCGCCATTCTTTCTTTCTGACGCACGTAAAACAAAATTGGATTCCTGATATAATTCTTCCGGTGGGTGACGGTTGACTATATTGCACATCTTTCTTCGTCAATAAAGATACTTTTACGAATACTGGTCACCTTACCGTTTTAAAATCTCTTAAAAATTGTGAAAATGCGACTTTTTCAATTTTCGTTTCCGCCAAATAAACCTGTCGCCTAAATACCGTCACTTGAAACTTGACAGTTTTCGGTTGGCCTCTTTGAATCTTTTAATTAGATTTACGATTACTTTTTGCGAGGATCCCTTTTTTATTTTGGCCACTTTTTACTGATCTCGTTGGATCGCGGACATTTCTGCATTTATGAGAAACGTAAAAGTTCAGGAACGCACAGAACGCGCAGCACGCGCAATACTCGTTAGAGCGTTTAACAGATAAAACGATTTTTCAATGATATTTCGTACATACAATCTTTTCGCTATCGAATCAACGATAAAATTGACGAACCAAGAGGATATTGTTATTGTCACGAAAGACCCATCGGATATTTACGTTGTAAAGTCATAAGAAGCTTTGCGTTTGATTCTTGGCAAGAAAAAACCGCGGTATAGTTTGCCGGCCCCTTTTAAGAGGATTTCTTCCGTGCTCGTGGCGACCGATCGCCTATCTATTCGCATTGTGCAGTCGTTGAGATTGATGCATTGGATCGGGTATATCTTTGTAATTTTATTACGATTACGATTTTACCGAGATAGAAAGAAAGATAAATATTGAATATACGGCAGCACTTGCACTTATTTCTTACTTGCAATGTAATATAATAATCGTATGAATTGAATTATTCCACTAGCAAGTCAAAAATTAATCAACGATCGCAATGTAATTTCCTTTTACCTTTTGGTTCTTCTTCTTATCTTTTAGTATTTCTTCTTAATGTGTTACGTAGACAAAGCGACACGTTCCACCGAATACCCGTTAATGCGTAGCTCGATGTTTTCCAAAAATATCTGCTCCGTTTGTCGTGCCACAACATAAACAAACTAGTCTTCCGTCCACCTAATCTCGATAATCCAACGAGCTGGGTGAAAGCAACGTACACTTCGTCTCCGATAGGGGATAAAAATACGCAGTGTCTTCTTCCGTGTTCTTCCATTCTCAGATTTTTATATACGTATGTATACCAGAAAACAACGTACCGCGTTCGTTACACTGTTTGAAGGTAAGACCTTCTATCGAGGTATTGCAGTATCGTGGAATAATCATAAGAAAAATCTCGCCAAGAGTACGAAAACTGCGATGAAGGGATGTCTTGGTGGAGAAAGTTAGTTGGCGATTAGTTGTCGAGTTGCTGTGATTTGTAAGTTGTCGCTTAGAAGTTGAGTAGTTGTACAAATTTAGTTGTTTTAGTCGTATTACGTTACTATTAGGTCGTTCCAAAAGTTTCTTTCGTCTTGTAAGGAAATAATGGATGCACCACATTCTCTGTTTTCTATTATTTTCGTCGAATCACGTATGATCATAATAAAGGAGAAGAAATAGAAGAAAATGGATCGTACACGATCGAATAAAATAATATAAAACGAGAAGAGGTTGTGCATCTATTATTTCCTTACAAAAGGAAAGATACTTTCGGGACAGCATAATACGTTAAGCTCTAGGTACATACATCATCGTCTTCCTGTTTCAATCGCTGTAAATAAATCCATCCGTCAAATAAAATAAAGTCACTATACTGTTGTGTCTTTAGCTTGTTTTTAATCCTTTGGCAGGGATAATTCTTAGAAGATTAAGCGCGAAGAGTCAAAACTAAAAAGAATCAAGACGGTTAAAAACCAAGAATCAGTGTGAGAAAAACGCAAAAATAATTATCCTCCTTTGGTTTCAATAAATTCCTGTCTGAATAGATTAAACATGTCAACATTTTTATTGCTCGGCATACCTCGTTAGAATTTGCTACAATCTTCTAGAATTGTACGAAAAATATTACCACGTTCATCCTGCACAACTGTTCCAAAAGAAAGTGGACAAACTTGTAGAAACTATCAAAGTTAAGCATCGCGTTTCCCGAAGAAACGGGTCGACTGGTTTTTGCGAGAGTTTTTTCACGTCGAAAACGGAAGTTCTAACGGAAACTGGGATACTAGTGCTGGTCCAATTTATGCAAGCCAATCTACCTTGAAATCTGTCCATTGTCAGACCGGAACCGCTTTACATAGGTAGCAGTGCTACAGATTAAATCGATATCTTGATCTGTGGTTGACGAGTAACCGTTGGTCATGGTTTCACCACAAAGAGCTGCGTACGAGTCAGCTCGGGAATTTTCGGTTGCGTTTCTCGAGTGGACTTTTCTTTTTCTCTTCGATCGTGACCGTTACGACAGATAAGAATCGCGCAGCTAAACTTTTTCCATGTATTTAAATATGTCATCTAGGATAATTGAAACCCTACTATTTCGCCTTCTTAATGTGGCAACGTCGATTCGAACGCGATTCGAATCTTCGAGCGCTCATCTGCCCTAAGAAAAATTCGTTGTTGTATTTCTTTCAAAAAAGTATCTTTTCGTTTCTGTAACGACTCTTTGCAACGGTCAGAAAGCACCTGTATTTTTTTGTGTACGATCTAAGAACTCGCATTGCATGAAATTTGGATTTTTTCGCTCGGCTTTCTCAAAGGTAGATCGAACGTTGCGATAGAAATTGAAGTAAGCTCGGGTGAAAAGATTAGAATGTTTAATCAAAGATACATGACACGTGTGTTGGATTTCTGATATTTGGATCTTTACTACTGTCTGTCTATCTTACATAAAATGTGTACCGAAAGATATATACCTCTATTTGTGTAACAAAACTACTTTGTCCCGAGTGATTGCTAAAGACTATGAATGGTTCGTGTGGTAGAAGTATAAGTATGGCTCTTTATCGTACACCAACGTTTTATCGGCACATGAAAGAAAGAGTTATAATTGATTACAGTTCCTGATTTTGGAAGACCTAACTACCTTGGTCCATAACCACTAAGATGTACTCTATGAAATTCTAGAAGATTCTATTTTTGCAAGTAGATTCGGCAAGTAGATGCCGTTAGTTAATATGTAATTTAATGACTGCCAGTGTACGTATAACTAACTATACCATCTTTTGTGAATTTCTGAACGTTTCTGTTCGCACGATAAAACGACCATCGTAGCAGTTACAGAATAATAATTATTATTAAATACTTAGGAAATTCTTTAACACGCCGATAAACCACGATGTATGTATACTAATGTATAAATAAAATAGAAGGTAAAAAATACGTTATAAGTAGGTATTAGAATACATACTCTTTTAAGACGAATTTCCAACCACTCCAATTGGATTCTTCTCCAAGCACAAAGAACGACACAATGAAGTCCAGTTAAAACCCACGATTCACTCGAATAAATATTTAAGAACGGACTAATGGCAGTCCATTGATAAACCGCATGTTCGATAATGTAAAAAGTTGTCGATTAGGGAGACGGGCTAAAGTCCCAGGTCGAAAACCATTGACGACGGTGGACGAAACAATTTTATAATAAGAAACGGGCGTCACAATGTGTTTACTTGAACCTTAGATACCAAGATAGGAGCGTGTGCCGTAAACACGGGATTCTCCGCTATCATCTTATTGTCGATCAAGTAATATTTAGCACAACCTAGTTAGAAAGTCGTCTAATCATCCGGTTCCGATACCGCCTAATGACCGTACCTAATAATACCGATCCCGTATTAATTTCGTGTTCATCCACTGAGGAACATGTGGTGTGCGAATAGGCCCGAGGAGGCGAGACTGGACACACCAGCTGGTCTAGGAGGAGCGTCCTAGCTTTCATTTTTTCGCAGGGCCTTCTCTGTCGTCCTTGTATTAGGCGCACGTTAACTCTGCCGCAGTTTTCCAATGTTTTCGTTTAATCTTTCAGAGTCTTCGACATTTACCTGTTAGAAAAATCTTTAACGGGTTACTGAAACGAGAAATCATATTTATTATATTTATATTATTAGCCACGATTCTTTCATATTTTCCATAAATTTCTAAAGATACGAGCAATTAAATATTCGTAGCAGTATATTTCCTGATCCTCGTGTATGTCGTCTGTACTGCTGTATCGTATTGCCGAGGTATTGTGTTTCTTCTCCTCGATCAAAAATGACGGTACGATTTCAAAGAACGAAGTTATGCAAGATTTAGCAGGAGCAAGTATAGGAAGAGGAATAGGAAGTAGTAATAAGAACTTAAAGGTAAAGCGTAACTATACAGTGGTATGAAACTACCTTTGATAAGAGAATAGAATATAAGAAAGGGGTGAAATAAAAAAGTTTCAAACAGAAAGTTTCTTACAAAAGAATCACCGAGTCGACATAGAAAAGGGAAAAGCAGGAAGCTACTTGTACTTCGCTCCTCCTAGTATCTGGAATCATCCAGTAGTTAAATACGATACACTGATCGTTAAATTAAAGGTTTCGTAGCTTCTTAAATAGCTTGAATTTTAACCAATTTCTTACGACCATTTTCTTATAATCGAAGAATCGGAAAAGAGTAGAGAAAGGTATCTACAAAGTTCAAGATACTTTCATGCGCAGGCATCCTCGGTATAACGATGCCTCGAGGATCCACAAAAGAATTATTCCGTGTTGGTTTACGCGGTGTGGCATCGTTCTTTAAGCGGATAGACGCACCCTACATATTTCCTTCAACCCTCGAAGATCCCTTCGTTTTTCCTCGCGTCCACTCGCGACTTCCGATTAACCAGGAATCTGTTCTATGTAAAAGACGGGTCAGGGGGATGAAGGTACGCGAAAAGGTCGCATAAGGTATCCAGAAACGTAACAGTTGACCGGAGCACACCTGGCCGCAGATCCATCGATCTGGATTGGGTTTTAGCGCGACGGGATCGTTGGTCAGTTCTGTCGTTTCGCTGCCACGAATTCGTCTAGAAGGAAGGCAAACAAAATTGTACGTAGTCGAAAGAAGCACTTGGGTTTTATAGGAAGGGATTTGAGTTTTAGGAAACGATCTGTCTATTACAGAGGATATCGGGTAAAAGAGTTTCGATTGTCAAGTTATTAATAATCAGTTGGGTTCGTTGGTGCCTCAAGTCGATGCGTCACTGTCCGATTAACGTCGAAACTTTGTACGAACTGGGTGTCCTAATCAATCTGTTTGAAATTACAATCGGACTGTTGTTTTCCATATTAGAGTTCGCCTTGTAACTAATCGTCTTATCATCGGTACACAGTATGTAGAAAAGATCAATGAAACGGACGAGTCTCCTGGGAACGATTTAGTTTTTCTCTTCGTCAACGACTCTACAGACAATTTCTTTTTTTGCAATCAAAAAGGAATCGAAAACTTATTTTTCCATGATACTTCCCTGTCTCTATGTTTACATCTTTTTCTCATAGATTTTTCTGTTCGCGAGCGTTTACCCTCGTCGGTCGAAAGCATCCACCGAAACGAGCTATTTTCACCCGGAAACGTATGCAAGACGGAAAGAAGTACGATTAGAATCGTGCGGCCCTCTCTTCTTCTTTTCTCCCTGCTCCAGATCTGTCTGTCTGTCTCTCTCTCTTCTTTCCGGGGTAACGTGCTTCTGCGTAACAAGGGCCTAACAGAGCTGTCAATCCGTCGATAAATTGAATGGAGGACCTAAAACCACCCTACATTTTCTGCCGTCCTTCACCCCCTTTCATCTCTCTGTACCGCGTGCTCTTACACCCCATCGGCGGTGGTGGCGGCGACCCGAGGCTCTCGCACGATATTTTTTTTTCTCTTCTCTTCGTAACAAAAACGTCTGTCTCTGCGTTTGACGTGTGATTCGGCTACCCCTGGCGAAGAGATTTAAGGAAGCAGAAAAGTGACCGAACGCGAGCCGGTGCGGTGGCATCGCTCCGAGGGAATCAGCCGGGTCCATCGGTACGTTGGACGAATCTCAATTTTAATTGTTACCAGTGGCTACAAACTTTCTATTAGCGTATATCATATATAGCATGTAACAGGACGAAACATTTTGAGGTTTCATTGATACAACGAGGGAAGATAATCGTGGTTATATTGGTGAAATTTAGAACGTATGTGAAAATGCGTATAGAAGTTACGAGATATCTATCGCAAGCTTCGTGAACAGTCAGTTGTTCACCGCATTAGTAAGCCACGATATCCAACGAGGCTATCTTTAATTGTATGTTTAAGACCGAGAGTCGTTAAACGTAGTATTGCAAATTGTGAAATTTCAGTAATGCACGACTATATATGTATACATATATTTCGCAGTGATCAGAAAAAGGTAGTTTTAAACAGTCGATTATCCATTACATTAACGAGCTTCGATATCTAACGAAGGCCACCCTTAACATTTATTATATTCTTAAGATGGCTGCTCGTGCCGAATACCAATCTTTTACTAAATATATACGTATACGTATAGCAAATATCCCGCAACTCTTGCATATATATTTCCAAAAGTGTCGAGATACTTTCGTAAGCCACTTAAATTCCAACGAATCGTCATCGAACGAGTCCTCCTCTCATTCGTTCCTTCGCTTCCGCCGCCATCGCAGCTGTAACACGACTCGCACGAATTAGTCGTTGGCGTGGCACGAATAAAGCGATCTCGCTCTCCATTCCCCTTTCCTTTTACCTTACCCTTCGGAAATATTGGTCAAACCTGCCCCACCAGGGAGGGTGATCGGGCAACGGGGGTGGAAGGCAGGGTGCTGAAGGGTGCAGATCCTAAAGAGCAACCCCTGCACACGAGCCCGCACCCCGCCTCGAATTACTCACCAGCCTTCCCTTTACCATCCCGATTTTACCCGAAAAATCCAAAAACGAGGGGATTTGTTCGTGTGTGCGGAAGGAGCGTTGCGTGGGGTCGTTGCCTACCTCCTCGTCTCTTTCTCGCTGCCCTGCACTCTACAAGCCCCCTCAGGGACCGACGGTTCCTCACGTAGCCGGGACTCTTTCTCTCCTGCAAGTTATTTCGGATACGAACTCGCTATCGATGACTCTTTTTCAACGTGATCGCGAACTTACGTAGAGTAGGTACATGTATCGTTCGATAAGGAAATCGAGAGTATTTTTTCTTTTGGAAGATTCTACGGTATGTGGAGAATAGCGTGGAAATAGAGGATAGAAGAGAAAGGGGATGGAAAGGATGCGACGATTTTAATTTTTCCAGTTAGTTTGGTTGAAATTTCTCTTCGGGTTGGTAGATATAGAAGTATTCAGGGTTTATGGGCTAGTTGGTCACATACGGTTCGACGTACGTACAAATTAGAAAGGTTATTTTTCTCATAAAAATGGTTGGAACGTCTAACTGAAATTATAGTTTTGCTTAAAACTGTTATCCTGACAGATTGCATGGAAATCGGTAGGAATTAAATCTTTAATTTGCAACTCTAATTAAAATCCTGCATCGCTTTCGTTGTAAACTATACACTCTTTACTGCGATCAATCACGAATTTTTGCCGCCATTCAATAGTTTATCGAACACCAATTAGCGTCAATATGACGCATCGTTCCATAAAGACCGCAACCTTCTTCCATCAACACCTGTACACCATCTTCATTATCGTACCCATCATGCTCGCTCAGGATTAAATTCTATGAGCTTTCTAACGATGGTCGGCACGAAATTATGCGGTGCCTGTATTCGCTCCCATTGACTTACGCCCACGGCACAATAAATTAGATTCCATAGCGGTTTCGTTGTGGCGTTTACTTGGATTTATGCGCCATTAACATAAGACAGGTGCGTGCCTCGTTGCACAGAGGCCCTCTCGAAACTATCGTATATTTTCATCGAGAATTAATAACACGTTTCCGTAAGATTTCAATGTTAGCAACGTCGAAAAGTCTCGACAAGGTGCAATCGTATCGTCGTGCTCTTTAACGACTTAATCGGTGGTATCGACTCGCATGATCGATGCTTTCACCCGCAGCGAAACGGTGTCACTTGTGTGGTCCACCCTTGCGTTTTTATCCGCCTGCGTTGTTCGTCTTTCCATCGTCTTTTTCTCTCCCTTTTCGCATGGTTTCTTTGGCAGGCTGCCGCATTGTCGCACATCCATGGGAAGAATGCGAACCCGCGGACGAAACTGGCATGGTCGATTTAATTTCTCGCTGATTTGGAGTTTCGAAAGGCCTACGTGACCGGCCTCGGGCTTTCGACTATGTAACGAATTCGCGCGAAATCGACCTCTTCGAATTCGAATTCGAGGAATCGTCGATGAAACTTGTGGAAACGATGGGGCAGAATTTTATTAGCTTTTCGTATTTTCTATTTATTTATTTGGCGTATTGGTATTGTACGACAGTAGTGATACGATACCGTCGATACTTGTTAATTCGAAGGATCATTGATGGAATTTGTGGCAATGACAAGGTAATATTTCGCTAGCTGAATATAGCGTTATATAAGAAAAATATAATCAATATCGCATTATTAATTTCGCTGTAAATGTGTCAGGAAAAAGTGCAAAGATTTAACATTTATCATTGAAAATGTCTTGTTAAGTACTCGCATCGACGATGGCCTTTTGAAACACAGGAAACAAATAAATATTCCAGAGTTTATCCTGTCGATAATAGAAAAATCCATACGTAGGACTTTACAGTTTGTAAAGAGATCCACGAACATAACATTTTAAAAATGAAGAGAGCAGTGAAAATAGATATTTAATATCAAAACCAAGGTGCTCGATTTCAAAGTAAAAAAAAAACAAAAAAAAAAGAAAAAAACAAAAAAGAATTGCATATACGAGGAATAGTCTGATATACTTTTATTCGTCTATCGGGTGTAACGTTGATAAAATTAAATGGTTGAATGGACACCAATGAGCCTCGTCTACTTCGCTTCCCACTTTTTTTTAATTTCAACGATTTCAATGAGTGACGGCTTTAGAATGAAGCTTTCAAAACGAGAGAAAAAGAGGGACACGCAAAAATTGACTTTCGAGGGAACTCTATTATTAAGTTGGATCGGACAATGTTGGTGTAGTTGCGCGAGACAAGTTGTCACTGTCACGGTGTTGCATGGATCGTCAAAGATTCAGCAAGTAGGCGAGGCAAAAAGTATTTGAATATGTTGGAATTGAAGCGGGAACCGGCAAAACGAGTTCGATCCCGACGATCTCTTCGCCTTTGGATGACTCTTATTGAAGAGAGAATCGACGTTCGTTATTTCAACGTTCTTCGAAACCGGAACGCATCGAAGTGGGGAAACGTTTTCTCCCATTTACTCTATTCGACTATACCTCGATTAACTTTAATTATAAAACTTTGAGCAGTCGAGATCCTTGTAGAGTCTAATCTCCAAAAGGTTCGTGAGATCCTCTTCGATTTATCAGAAGAGAGTATCATTGTCAAAATCATCTTTCTACGGCGAAACGTCCATTACAAAACCCTCTTGAAACCATTCTTTAGATACTATAAAAACCACGCAGCGAGTCTACTCGACGAGAATAACGCTGACAGAAGCAACGACAGAGCCTCGAGGTACAAAAGTAGAATGCGAAGGTGTGGAGGACCAAGCCCCGGAATCCTCCGAGACCAGCATTTGTCAGTGTCCATTAGTTAGCTTGGCAGGATGACGTTTAACGCGACACAACGTTAAAGAGTTGTGTATTTGCGAAGTTAAATGAGCCTTGCACCGTGGGCGACGATTGTGCAGCTGCGAGAGTCGGTTGCCTCTTCTTTCCCTTTCTCTGCATCGTCGTCGCGAGAAGAGGCGCCTCTTGAGGTGTGCCCATGCGAGAAAACTGTTAAGCATCAAAGGTACCAAGTGGAAGAAAACCAAAGGGCAAGTTCACCGGGCGCAGCTCTTTCGGCGTTTATAAATAAAAGTAACTTCCACCAGAGTGTATGGCCACTTTCTCCGCCTTAAGCATCGTTGAAAGAGAAATGGCAGATCGGTCGAAAGAAATTGTTCGTGCATAATAGAAGTTTGATATGTTCGCGCGTGAAACTTTGTGATATTTGGATTCTTCAATTGCTAGCTGTTCAAACAGTTAAAAGATTTCTCAAGCTCGAGGAGAACGTAAAACGATTGTTGCTGACACGACGTTTTACGATCCTGACGTTTTTTTCAAATATCGCGAGTCTTTACATTCGTTGAAACGAGCGCACGATTAACGCGCCAACGTCCAAATATCTCAGCAGGGCCGAAGATTCGTACTGTTGTCAACGGTTGATACAGTTTGTTACGAATTTAATGGAGTCGGCGATGATTTGTCTGTCAGTGCCAATGACAAGTTTAAAAAGTTCACTTCGATTTCTTAACCCGCCTCGAACCGACAAATCAACTTCGATTCAACGGAAACTGGCGACAAATTGGCCAATGTTCGTCATAGACGCTAACGGACAGATATCAGCGTATAAGCGAACTACGAGTCCTGGTTTCCGCATCGTCAGTTCCGAGCTGAAATTCGATAGCGCAGGGGTTGCCAGATAAAACACGAAACGCGTTTCTTTTCGAACGAGAGAGAAGAACAATATACATGGTGAGAGGGACGGCGTTCCTCAAACGTTGGATCCTCTAAGCAGCTACACGTTGTCGGCCCTTCCCATTCACCGACTCATCCTCCGAGTCGTTCTGTCGTGCAGCCGGTGCACACACGCGCGCACCCGACGATCCACGCGACCAGCAACAGGCTGTCGACGTTTCTTTCCCTCCTCCAGGATCCCGTGGCCGTATACTCGTGCCGATGGATCATTTTATTGCGTTCGTGCTCTCGGAAGCAGAAAGCCGCTGGTTCTGTGCACGCCACCGGTTATCGGCTCTCTCTATCCTCTTCCTTTTTACATGGCTTTCTTCTTTTTCTTCTTCCTCGCTTCCTTCTCCCTCCTCTCCTTCGACTATGTACGTAGTAAGACGGCGCTTATGTCGCGTGAACACTCTCTGTTTTCACGAATGGGACAGGATAGGACAGGATGGGATGAGATGGTTTTTCTGGAGACAGGATGAACTTCAAACGAGCCGGACCACGCCACTTTCCCATCAGGAAGAAGTCGAGTGGCCGTATGGATCTCGTCGAACTGGCTGATTTTTTGGGCAGATCAACTTTCAGGAAACTTACCGGATCTTCCATGATCTTATGGAAGGGGATGGAGCCAGTATGCTTCGGGACGACTCGTTTCGAGTTCTTGCTCTTGGTATCTAATGATTTTTCGTTGGATCTTTGAAAGCAATTGTTTCGGACGATGAAAACGGCACGGATTACATTGTGTGTGTAGACTTGCGATGATTCCATCAAAGGTGGTTTGAGTTGATTCAGTTAATGTTGGTAGCTTCAATTGCAATGTTGGGTTGCACTCGTTCTATTCGTTGAATCGTGGTATTGCGCGCATATATTCTCTTGTCTCTATCAAATTTTCTCAGTAACGAAAAGTTGAATAATCGCGAAGTCGCCGCTGAAGGAGTCGAAGGATCTCTTGAAGAAGCGAAGCTAGTCGATAGTATAGTAGAAAGAAGCGATCGTAAGAAGCATATAGGAAAAAAATAAGAAATAAAATATAAAATACAGAATATAAGCTGGCTCTGCGATAATCCTAAGAGAGGCATGACGTTAAACAGACTCGTAAATATCGTTACTCGTCCTGTATCCTCTACTTTGCGTTTCACTTTGAATCCCATTTCGACCGCGTCTTAAATCCATCAAGCCGTCGCCCCCACAAAGAAAAAGGAAAAAAAAATGTAACATCACAAAGAGAACCCAAATATCCAGAACGATGGATGGAATACATTGCACACGCGTTGCATAAATATTATTAAGTTTGATCGTCGAAGCATGCCGGCATCTGGCTGATCGGCGGATTTTCGAATCTTCAGATCGGATATAAATTTGACAGTATCGGGGATGGACCTTTGTGATGGTTTTTTTACTCGTTTCTTCCTGTATTGCGGGCCACGGTCTGTACACGTGCCGCGAATATACTTCATTGTTAGAAAAAGGTCTCGAGAGAGAGAGAGAGAGAGAGAGAGAGAGAGAGGGAGGGAGAGAGATAGGTGGAACGTTCGATTCGGTGACTCGAGCAATTCCTTCGAATTGAAAAACCACTTCTTCTCTATTTTCTCGTTTTTTGACCGGGTTTAACTTTCGTCTTTGGGATTAAACGTCTGGGTATAGGTACGTTCGCTATATATTATAGTTTACGCTTTAGTCGTTTGCGACCGATCGTTTATTCGAACGCCAATCTTCGTAAGAAGATAATTTCTCGAGAACGGATTATCGAAATGTCCGCGTTAGAGCGGAAGATCGCGCGAAAGAAGATTTTGTTACAGTGGCGATCTCGTTGCAAGGGATAAATGTACTTAAAGGCAGTGACAGATTTTCAAGTTGTTTCATCCACTAAATTATAACGAGAACTTGGAGTGTTTCCTGTACTTTTGCATATTATGCGCGTTTTATACGCGTTTACGCGTTTCAATTTCCCATAAACGCGGAAAATTCGCAGCTTAGCGATTACAATGCCATTAACAATCCGCAATACCGTCACGCAACTCCATGAAAGGATCGATATACAGATTTTATTCTCGACCGAATGAAATATTCAGCGCGATACGTGAACTCCGTCGTTAAAGAAAGAAATCAAAGAGCGACAGCTGTCAATTTGCCAAATACAGACGTCACGATCCACTGTCGACACGCGATTCAGAAACGCGACTCGTCACAAAGGATCCTGCAACGCGACCTGGCATTACGTGAAATTATACCAAGCCGGGGACAGGATGCGGAAGCACGAATCACCTCTGGTTAGATCGTAGATCGTAGATTCCACGTGCGTGGGCGATTCTAAATCCAACACAATGCAGCCCTTGTGGCCAACACCTGCTTAGGTGCGAATCAAGAAACAAATATTAACGACTCTGTGGAGAGACTCGTGCGGCGAATGAAACGATGCACGCTGGTTGCGTTCGAGTTTACAAGAGGTTGCAACGTGTTCTGATAAGAACTTGGAGACAAGAATCTCCTCGTTTTTCAAGTTGGAGTTACTTTGAATGCATATTGAGTTTTGAATAGCGCGTTGCCCATTTCGGTCATTAATAATTCATGTTTGTGTCTGTTTCGTGAAACGATTTTGTAGCTCGAGATGGAAATTTCGATTCTCGTTATTGCTTTTATTACAATCCCTTTGTTATCGATCTTTTCTTGTTCTTTGTTAATGATATGTTTTTAATCCGATCGTACGTATCTTTAAACAATTTAACCTGCGTTTTTATATCGAACGAAAAAGTGATCTCGATCAATGAAATACCCAAAATGATCAATGAATGGCAGAACGATGAACACGTTACGTATGTATTAAAAGACCGTGTACTTTGTTACGATCGATTAATAATTAAAAAATACGATAGATGTTGGTAGCTTTCTTCCTCTTCTTTTCGTCTCGTTATATTTCACCGGCCACGTTGATGACATCAACATTGATTTTTACAAATCAAACAGATTGTCAAATCTGAAATAGACGAAACAACTTTCTATTAAAACAAATTCTAACGAAAAAAAAAAAAAAATAAATAAAATGAAGAAAAATGATATTTTGTATTAGAAGGGTTGTTTCGTAGGGAAACATCTATAAAGCACTATAGATAGAGTAATCGATTTTAAGATGGCCGATAAGCAACGTCGACTCGAGCGAACCCTTTGCTCGTGTTCTCTCGTCCACCCTACTTTGCTCGACCAATCAAAGCGCCTCGATTCAGTTAACCCTTCCTAAATGCGTCGATCCCAACTTTGGCGGCGCTCTCCAACCCTTTGCAGCATCTGTCGAGCTTCTTTTCCGATGTAATTATGCATGCCAGACGAGCTTTTACCGTTGGATTGGCTAAAAGAAGGTAAAGGGGCGTGCACATTTCACCCCTTCTACCTGCTGCAGCGGCGCCTTTCATTTTAGTTCCTACCACCGTTAACCCTTTTAATGGCAAGCCATTAAATAGTTCAGCATTCCCACCTTCCAAAGTGTTCATCCGCTAAAGAATTTTACGGAAACGAAGATCTACTACGTTTGTTGTAAACGATTCTCTTTTACTATCATTGTCTGACCGTGGAAAATTAGTTCTCCTTCGGCGATGCGTCAAAGTTTTCCTCCGAAACTTATTCCCTTCAAATTTTCAGATCTCGAAGTCAGTTTGAATTTCATTCGAAATTTCTTACGCAAGTCTAGTAATCGAAATATAGAAAGTTAGAGGCTTAACGCGTGTTGTATAGCAACGATTATACCTGCGAGTCACGGTAATTTGAAGAACTATCGAAAATATAGAGGAATATCGCGGTTTCGTTTGATTATGCTAATCTTCGTATTTCATCAAAGGGATGTTGGTTGTCGTCTCTACCGCGAAAACGGCGGGGAAGCTCCATAAGCGAGCGAACTTACAGAGATCGAGTAAATGGTGCTTTAAAAGTTTTCGGTATACGGCGTTGCAAAGTTTAAACCCGGGCACATGATTAATGATGTCTAGATAATCGCGGCTGAGCCACTGGATCCGAGAAAGCCTTTAAAATAATCCCCATAAAATTACGCCCTAATGCCGCGTCCATTAATCCTCCGTCTTATTTTCCGAGAGGCTGGTATCTGGCGCGAAATTTCGTGTCGAATTGTGCTCGTGCCGGCGAAACCGAGATTAGGGATTTTCATCCGGGAACAATTTTCGGATTCCCTTTCTTCATTCGCCTTATTACGTTCGCTAGAGCGTTACGTTCGGTTATTCGTGTTTCTACATTTAGTTTGATTGTACATTTTTCTAATAAGACCAACAATCTCTTGTTCGTAAAGTTCGAAGCGACGGCCTACTTCTCCATACTACGAACTATTGCTTCAATGAAATATCATAATTTAGCAATTTGTCAGGAATCGCGTTAACGTTAGTCGAGACAGATAATGGATATCACAAATGTAACGTTTATATCTAAAATGATTTTTATTTCGATGTACGTATGCGAAAGTTTGTACGACTATCGATAATCCGAATTATCATTTTATTTCTATTTCTCCTTCCACTTTCTTCGTTAGGATGAAACAGCTCGCTAGGTCCAATTCTTACGAGATTTAAGATAACCTACAAGAACATATATTATCTTTTAATGGTCGAAAGAAATCTTTGTCCCATGTAAGTTATATCTTTTAACGTTCGTAAAAATATAAATTCGCGTAAAAACTGTCAATCTACTAACGACGATCGGAAGAATTTATACGATCAATATCAGTAGCGATATTGAAACAAATTGTCTATAATTCTGTGCAACGAACTCGCTAGCGTTGAAATATAGCTCGATAATGTTCTACGACCATCGATTAGAGGAGCGTTGAGCAGCGTGGAGGTCGTTGGAAATGGAGGAGGATCTCTAGACACGTTTCTGGCATCGAAGTTTTTCCTCCCCAACGCGTTTAAGCTGGCGGCACTGCCGGAATTAATTATTTAGGGGACAGAAATGGCACCCCTGTCCACCCCCTCGATTCTTTCTCTCCCTTGTCCCTCTGTCTCACCGTTCTCGACCCTGAAGATCGTGGATCGAGCCTAACCCGAGGGCGAAGATATAATTATGGGTGGTGGGTGGCCTTCAAGTATTCATGTTTTCATTACGGCATGTGCCTTCTCAGTAGCGTTCAAGACGAAGAAGACGAACTGGAGGAAGAAGGGATTTTTCCACCCTAACACCGGCCGCTTTTCCTCTTCTTCGTCCTTCTTCCTTACCTAGAGGAATTTCCTTCTCTTTCTCTCTTCCTCTGCTTCCAGTTGGATTTCTTTCGTGTTGACACGCGTTTAATCTGCCCGTTTGCAATTAATTCCTGTAGAGTTTGTCCGCTGGATGAGAATCGGTGTACATTACGAACGAATTGCAGAGGGTAAATGGCTGGCCGTTTAAAACAACCAGGTCTCGTGTTTCTGGGTAATTTGCTGGGATACGTCGAGCACTGTTTATTTAATAGGATTTTGATGTGCGGAATCAACTTATTGAACAGAGAGAGAAAGAGAGAGAGGGGGGGGGGGAGAAAGAGAAAGTAAATTCGCGCGGATAAAGTCTCGCAATTACGTGTTTTCAGCGCCATAATTCACGTCCAACTTTCTATCCAATTATTTAGTTCAAAATAAACAAAGACATCTGTTCAGCGAGTAAATTCGTACGAACGAGACCATGTAATTTTATTGAACGTTATAATTCACCTACGATTTTCTATCTAATTATTTAGCTTGAAACGAATCGACGATAAAACGACGAGTTTAAACTACTATTTCGGGTAAAAGCGAGGGCCAGAAAATGTGCGTGAAGCAGAGAGACAAGTTCGTCACGCCTCGCTCCTTGATAACAATTTCTAACAGCTTGTATTGTAGTAAAATAAATCCGTTCGTAGGTTGAAACGTAAGACTCGAACGAATCTATTTCGTCGTTTTCGTGTCTAGAATAGATGCTACGTAAACGAGAGGTAAACACGCAATACGCTAAAACGAGCAAAATATACGCTACTAGCCCTTTTCCTTTCCACGCTTTTTGTTTCCACATGCACAAAGTACCTTCGACGCAAAAAAAATGACGAGAATATTTTACGAAAACCGCGACGTACGTGAAACATCGTTCTTTGACCGCGTAACATCCCCTAAAATATCGCGGCACGAAGAAAACGTAGGTTACCGGTTAGTGGGCCAATTTTTCTCACCAGAGGCGAACGCTTTGACCAAGGATGCTGCGGATAGGCAAGGGGTCCTCTCCTCTTTCCCTACGCTGCCGATGTTTTTGCCAGGGTCTGTTATCTGCTCTTTGTTCCACCGTTCTCGCACCCTTTGTCCGGATCCTCCCTTTTGTAACTTTCGAGATCTTTCGTCCATTGTCTCCCGGACCGGGGTTCGCCTCTTTTTGCAAAACGTCGCCGCTGCTAAATTAATCGACGCCGTTTTCCTTCTATGGAATGCGTCGAGGGGATCAGCCATTAAAAATTCCTGAATCAGTGCCTGCTTGCCGCTGATTAACGGCCTATCCGCCACCCTTGCTCGACGATTCAAGGAACGTCGGTGAGATGATGTTGAAGAATTCTTGACAATTTATGGCCGACGAGCAAAATGCCTCGCTTATGTCGCCTGAAAGACATTCCCTCTTTGACTCTGATAACACAGGACGTTCTTTTCTCCGTATTGTTCTTTTCTTTACTTTTTATTCCTTCCTAAGAGTCGCGCCACTTTCTTCTTTTCATTGTTTCCGCGATTATACATTTTTATACGTTTTGTATAAACGTATATGTATAAACGTATATACGTACGTTTATACATATTTTGCTGTTTAGATCGATACAGTTTGTTTCGTTTAATCTATACGGTTGTGTTATACGTTATGGTGTTGGTCGGCGGATATCATTTGCCGTGATCCTTTCCGACCCACTCGAAAGTTTGTAAAAAGTTTCTTCTTATCGTCGTAGATAAGTATAGGTTGAAATAACATTTTAATTGCAGTTAATCTCTCGCGTCTCGAGATTCTACGGCATATGCATAGGTACCAGGAATGGCAGATTTTCCTGTATCGTGCGATTTTGCGAGGCGGCCTGCGAAAGTTTTTCAATTAACCGAAAGAAACGATTCAAAGTGAAGAGAAAGAAGAGAAATAGACCGGCGGTTTTAAAAAGATATTCATTTTGCGTCGTTGCACTTTCAGCTGGCTCCTCCTCGAGATAACCGCTGCAGGTTTCTTATTAAAACCGACCAGCCGATTTCGAGTCTTCGTCGAATCTTGCTGACGATGGCACGTAAGAAATTCAGATGTGATTAATATTGGGCGCCATAGAAACGGCGCCGATGTATCGACACAGCAGCTTTACACAGCAGCTTCTTGTGTCTTCCACGAAATCTTTACACACAAGATTATTCTTTTCAAAGAATGTCTTAAAGCAAACCATTAGCTCGCCAAACACAAAAATCTCATACAACTATACTCGATGATGTCTCTCGAAACGATTCTTATCCGATATTCGCTAACAAATATTCGATCCACCGAATTCATTAAAAATCCACTCGATAAAAATAGCCCGTAAAATCAAGAAAAAAAAAAAAAAAAAAAAGGAAAGATGGCAGTTTACCAACAGAAAGTCGTACAGTTGTATTTATAGTAGCTCCTGCGAAAAGATTCTTCAAAAATATTTGAATCAACCAAATCGATGGAAATGCGCGATAAGAAGGGAAATTGAACAAAAGGAACAGAGGAATAATATTCAACCTCGCAGAACGCGTATCTTTTTTTTTCGTATTGCAAAATCGAAGTCTAACCACTGTCGCTGTCGTTAATATTAGACAAGCGTGCTCGATATCGTGACCACCAATCTGTCTTTCGATACCGGTGAAACTTTCCTCGAGAACGTATCATTTGCTGCCCATGAGTTTCGTGCAAAAGCAATGTGTGTGTGCGTCGTAGCCAGAGAAACAGGCCAAGTGTGGAAAAAGCGAACGAAGATGGTCGTATTGGATACTGTGGCGTATCGATCGCGTAGGCACAGGCACGAGGGGTAAGTTATTGGTCAGTTGCACGGTGCATATCCCGTCTGACGAGGGAGTTAGCCGCATGGACGATGGGGAGATCGTAGAAGGGGGACGTAACACCATGGCAGCGTTGTGGGATGTCCCTAGGACGAGGTTCGCTTCGTTTTCTGGAATTATGGCTCCGTTCGACGCGACGATTTCCCTTTTCTCTCATTTGCCCTCTCTTTCGCTCTCTCCTTCCCTTCGTTGCCTCGTGTGCGTTCGTTCGTGACGTTGCATCGTTCTTTGACGACACAATTGTCTTACGGTGGAGTCGTTCGTTCGACGCTGTACGCATTGATCTCTGGAATTATAGCGAATCTTGATAGGAGGGATAGGTAATTCCAGGTACGCGAGTATTTCGATCGCTTTAATATCGCTTTACGTGGAGCAGCTAGTGGGAGGAACGATGGCAATTTTAAGGGTTTCCCTTTTAGGATCGATTCTAGATGGAGAATCGAATGAAACCAAGTATCTTCGTTTGATTCGATCGTATCACGGATACGATTACCAGTATCAGCGAATCGTTCGGCAATCTTGCTCCACCGTTTTATCCAAATGTACGAAACGCTCGACACCGTGTTAAAAATATTCGTAAAACCGGGCAAACGAATCGTTCGGAGGTTGAGGAGTCGCGAGTGCGAGGAGACAAGGCGTTGCAAAGTTGGCGGTAAAAATTTAATACGGAAATTTCCTGGTTTGCCCGGGCGAGTGGCGGCCGAGGTGTACAAAGCCGCCTCTGAATTCATAGAATATTTGATGCTGCCGTAACCGTCGACGAGTCCATCGTCGGTTTCTTTCAACTTTTTCAAAGTTTCCGCCCGAAAAGGAAAAGAGACGTCCGAAGGAACGCGCGCAGAGGAAAAGAAAGGGAAAGAAAACGCGACAGAGAGAAGGGTCAAAAGTTTCCTGACCCCTGTGATACGAAAGTTGGAAGGCTCGCCGTGGATCGTGACCGGTGGATATTTTCGGATCAAGGTATATCTCTGCGCTGCATTATTCCCCGCGAGGGACCGTCGCGAAAGGGCGAAAAGATCGATAGCCCACGGTATCGTGGCCGGTGAACAACTTTTGTTTCTCGGTGGAACGGATAAAGCACCGAGGGAATAACGACGTTTCAACGGCCGCTAGACCTCTTGCTCCGCGTCTCTGTCGCGCCGTGTCTCTCTCCTCGGATCTCACGGAATTAATCCCTGCTTGGCGACCTGACGCGCTAAAAACTTTTGCCCTCGACAAGCGACGAATTCCCCTTTGATCTTCGGTTCGTGTCGATAGCTCAAGGATGGCAGGGTCCCTTCGAATATTTATCGCTTCTTGTAAGTAAATATGGGTCTTGGGATGGCTGAGCGGGTGGAAGGTGTAGGGTATTAGGGTAGGATGCGTGAGATTGGAATGGAAGACTGGAGAATACGGGGAGTCGGTGGTCGTGGCGAACAGTCGATGATAAATGAGAGGCGAAAGTGAGATTGTAATTGAAGTGTATGCGGGAAGAAAGCGACAAGTGTACGTTCGTCGATTCTTTTATTTTGGCCGATTGTCGTTCGCTGGCTAAGATTTTTTTTTTTATTATTTTATTTGCATTTTACAATTTGTCCAATCATCATTGTCATCGTTGAAAAATAACACGTGGATGGTTACCCCCGGAGGGATATCATCTGCTGGCTAAGATGGCGAAAAAGGAGAACTAATACTTCTCGATCTTCTCTCGTTCGATGCAAACAGTCTTAAATCGAAGATACGAAGAGCAAAACGAGTATAAATCGAGGATTATTCTGTTATTACAGAGCGTAGATAAAAAAAAATTCGCGATTGCCCAAATGTTGCCGATCTTCCTATTAAATCGTCGTTTCGGCAGAGAGAGGAAAGAATATTTCGATCGTTACGCACAGCGGACGTTTCCATTTCGCCGATTACAATGCAAAAGGAAGAACATCAGCGAGAGAAGAAATAAAACGATCGTACCGTTAAAACAACCGTGAAGCGAAAGATACTTTGAAACGGGAGGACGCTCTACGGGTAAACCGATTTGTTACTTGATGCAAAAGTTTCGGGGTCTATGAGTGTGCATTTCGATGTTCCGAACAACAGTTAGACGCGCGTGAAGTTTGGTTAGCCCATTGGGATACGCGGTATTTCCTCTTCCCTTCTGGAAACGTTCGTGGTATAGTTGCAGTATCACGTTCGAAAGGATCGAACAACGCCCCGATGGTGTTAGCTAATTTTACGCCGGTGTTTTCTTCCTTGATTCCGAGAACTGAGAAGATTAATTGGTTTTTTGGCCGGCGGTTTGCTTAAAGGAAACTCGTCAAACCGTTTCCGCGGGCTGGAAACGCGGCGCTTAGAAGATTAATTAACTTTAAGATCGCCGTGAACGCTACTTCCATTTTCTCGTGAACAAAGTACCGCGTGCGAGCTAAAGATCGTGCATTTATACTTGTGTCCTGGGTCAGTTTGTAGAATTAAATCGTTGGAAGATTTATCGCCGTAGAAAGTCGTTTGTACCGACATTTTCTTCGTGCGTGTGGTATTCTTGTTGATTAATATATATGATATATAGAGCGTTCGTGAAATTGCGAAACTACTGGAAAAGAGGCGATTCTTCGTGCGAAAGTTGATCGGAGATGCAGAATAAAATTTTGTCGCGTGAACTCACGCGTTTTCAGGAAATCGAGTTTGAAGGTTCGTCGAATATGCTCGCACCTTTGAACACGAATTGTCTTGTTCCTTCGATTCTACTATAGGCGTCGACTGTTTCTGATTATAGAAATCTCAGTCAGGATTTAGATATTAATCGTAGAAGGTAGCGAGTAGCGAGAAGAAAATCATTTGCTTTTAAAATCTCTTTTTCGTACCTCAAACAATTGGTCGCGTGAAAAATGACATTCCTCGAGGACGTGGTAGAAATTATTCAGCGATGGAGCAAAGAAGCAGTCGTTGTAATTCAATTTGACGCTGAACCTGGAAGCTGAAACCGCGTCGAGAAGCAGTTCAACGAAGTATGGGTAGTTTTATTTGCGCCAAGTCGTTTCTTGCTGGCCAGTCGAGGCTTACGTGTAAGACTTTGAAGTTAGAAAGCTTCCCGAACGAGATTACGCGAGCTGGAAGGAGCTTTTCGACACTTGTGCGGTTTTTTCCATTCCCGAGTTTCAGCTTGACTCCAACCTTCTCCCCCACTTTATGGGCCCCTGGCGTCGATGTTCCTTAACGATCACGCCATTCTCTTACCTCCGGTTTTCTAGCTTTCTCCCGTTTCTTTTTTTTCTTTTTTCTGATATATTCCGCGACACACGGATCAAAGGGGCGGACAGTCGGTAAGTGACCTTTCGCTAATTACAGAGAAGAAACGGATAGCGTATTTACGGCGGTTGTTGTTAAATGTCATTGATACGATCGATAATAAGCGAGTTTTGACGAAAGAACGTAGGATCTTGGGATATTCATCGTGGGTGATTGTTTCTTAAAAAGCTAAATTCGAATCGTCGAGGCTCGTAATTATTGTCGAATTCAGTCTGTCTGTTGGAAGTTAAGGTTGCGTTAATGTTTTTGCAACTTTTCCTTTCGGACGCTCGAGTAACCAAACTTTCGAGTTTCCGTACGTTCGAAATGGCAAATTTTCTCCGAATTTTCAACTTTTCAAACTTCCAAGTCTTTCTTCTTTTTCTTTCGTTCCTTTTTGAACATTCTTTATATTAGGTTGTCCCGAAAGTTTCTTCCCTTTTGTAAGGAAATAATAGATGCACAACCTTTTTTCGTTTTATATTATTTTATCGAATCATCTACGATCCATTTTCTTCTATTTCTATTAGTACGATCATACACGATTCGACAAAAACAATATAAGACAGTGAACGTGGTGCATCCATTATTTCCTTACGAGACGAAAGAAACTTTTCGGACAACCTTATACTATCGCATCTTTAAACTATCGAACAACCAAATCTTCGCGTTTTCAAGCTCACAAATGTACAAACTTTTAAACTTTCGTCTTCACGGAATTCGACAATTTTCAAATATTTAAACGCTCGGACTCCGATATTTCCAAACTTCCAAACGCTTCGGTTTTCTAACGAAAAACATTGTTCAAAGGTATCCGAGAAATCCTATTAGCACATCGTTTAGCTCGCAAACGAATCAAATCTGTTCGCAACAGCGTGTACGGATTTCCCGCGAATAAACGTGGTCACGCGTAATGTCGACAGGTCGCGTCATCGATTCGAGACCACCGGTGATGTCAAAACTTTTCAAACAACGGTTTTCACCGCAAGCCAGCTTCCTCGTTTTCTCCTACGGGAGGGCTTACGATTTCCTTCGTCTTCGTGGTTTTCCCTTTCCCTCGTCCGTTGCCCTCTACCAACTCTTCTTCGTCTCTCTGCCGACTCTTCTTGTCCCTTTCTTTTTTCTTATCCGCCACTTTGGTCCTAATATCCGTGCTGAACGTTGGAGGAGGAACACAGAGGAGCGACCTCTCATTATCGGTACCGACTAATTCACGAGTCCACGTATTTCACGTTGAACGCATGATTTCGATAGCCGCCGCGGCCTTTCATCCCCTTTTCGTGCGGACGTCGTTTAAACGCCACCTACTTCCGCTCGATGCCGCAACGATCATCGCGTGCACCGATAATTATTGGCTTTTAGCCGGCTCTCGAGTTTTCTAAAACCACGACTGATCCTTCTGTGCTCTGTTTTCCTGGGCTCAACCGCACGCCACCTTCGAAAATTCGTCGTCGCGTCTGTTGAACGCGATTTCTTGAAAATTGCGAGCATCGAGATTTGACATCTTAAGGAGATTGAACGTGAGAAGAGGAGAGATTGGTAGAGCAGCATTTCGATTTATCGTTGGCAACGATTCCATTGATCAAGAGGGCTAGAGATTATGTCTGGTCTCCGGCCGTGGATGATAGGGCGAGTTTTAGGCCTTTGTACGATGTAGAATGGATTGGAACGGTTTCGGTCGGCTTAATTATTCGCGATATTTTCCACGGCACCGCTTTCTTTCTCCGGTATTTCTATTCGCCGAGAACTCGACGTTTTCTCCGTAACGTAAAACTAACTTCGCGATAAAACTAGAAATTCGTTAAAATAATGAAGGCACGATCGCGTCGTACTGCGGACAATTAGAAACAAGCGTGCAGCACTCGTAGAAACAAGGATTTAACAAAAGATAGTCATCGATGATTCCAACTGACAAGCAATTAGCAACGATTATGCGATAATACCGTAAATCAATCATAACCTACCTCAAATTCACCGACCCAATCATTCGTTCGCTACTCAAGGCCGCACTCAACGTCGCTCCAAGTCTGACCGTAGACGATCTTACCTACGACCCTCCTTCACGGACTGGAAATCACGGAATGCACAGGTAGCCCATCGCGAGTTTAACCGATCGTGAAAATAGACAGCGAAGAGAAGAAGAAGAAGAAGAAGAAAAAAAAAAGAGTCGGAAAAAATAGGGATCCCATAAAAAGAAGAATTTTCTAGGTTACGAGCAAGCATTATGAAAGGGGTTAGATCCCAAAGATGCCAACCTGTTCCATCGAGTTTGCTTTTTCCCCTCTTCCGCGGTGGGATAACGTTTAGCGACACAATACTAAACTCGGGTAAAGGGTTGCCTCGCATTGTGCGACTCGACACAGTACAAGGTGCCAGTGTGCACGTCGTATACCTGCTTCACCGCGAGACAAGGGCTCGGGGAATGAAAAACGAGCGAAAAGGACAGAAATAGCAGGAAGAGGACGTAAGAGTAGTAGTAGAAGAGACGGCAAAAGTGGAAAGAGGGGTGAGAGGGATAGAACGAGGAGAAGGGTTACGGGCCAGAAAGTGGAAAAAGGGAGGACAGAAATAGCGAAAAGGGAATATAAGAGCGAAAAGAGGGAAAGGGTAACAATGGATAGAACGAAATGGGGCAAAAAGGGTTACCAAGGTCCCAAATACTTTTTTGGTTCTCTCACCCTTTCTGACCCCATGATCCGCGCCAATGTGCGTAACCGTGTGCCAGTAACAGGTGACCTGCACACGCATGCATCGAAAGAGAAATCGAGAGGGTTATACCAGAAGGCGACAGAAGGATTAGGACCCCTTGGAACAGGTGAAACTAACCTGAACGTTTACGGAGAACGGTTCCTGCCCACCACGAAGAGCTTGGTCGCGATGCTTTGAAACGAGACGCGGCTAATTATAGACGATGGCACGTACTGTCATTTTTCAGGGTCGAACTGTAATTTCCTACTCCTATTTAATGACAGGACCGCCGGCGCTTGTATCCTGGCTAATCGGCCACGGGATTTATCTCTGTGCCGCGCTGCGGTGAAAATCCGCTACCCGGTATTCGTACAAAGATTCTTGCGATACTTATGGAGAACGATACTTATGGACATTTGTAAGAAGATAGGATTTTTGAAGGCGAACGCGACGATCGATAATTGTTCGGTATCTCGGATCGAGTGCGCGTGTCTGTGTATCTATGGGAGATTTGGCTGTGCAAAACCGGGTCTTGGATCTGTAGGTGGAGCGTAGGACTCAATCGGTCAAATTATCAAATCGTTGAATAATTAACGAGTATAGGAATTTTCAATATAAGAAATAACGTTTTCCTTGTAATAGACTTTCGTATCGGTAAAGCAATAGATCACTTGGGACAGCCGTCTTATATAAAACTCGCCACGCATTGAATACAATAATTCGATGTAACAATCCCTAACATAAGCAAACCTAGACAACGCGTCGAATTACTATATTCCAGAAAATTCCTCAACAATCTAATCTTGCTCGGAGTCGACGAAACCCACCTCGACGAATCCATTACTTTAATTAAACTCGATATATCCCTGATAATCGACAGAAGCAACGCACTAAACGCGTTAATAAACCGACTTCATCGTGTAGCTCTTTATCTCGTCGTTACTTGGCAACGCGTCGTAAATACTCGACTTTTTATAGTTGGTTTCCAACCTGTCGCTGTGTCTCGTTCCACCGAACACTTTTTCGGGGCCATGGTTTCGGCCCACTTCATAAAGCATCGATTTTTATCGAGTGGAAGGATATATCGCTTTCCAATTACGCGTTTTTCTCGGGGTGTGAGCAGCCCTTACGAAAAAAGATAAATAAAAAGAAGATAAAAAGGAGAAAAGAAAAGAGCTATGAAAGGGTCGATGGGGTACAACCCTATCCATTCTGAACGAATAGGTTAAATTAGGTTTACGGATAGGTTTTTTGAAAAGCGAAATCTCGCTGCTTCTCATATGGTGTCGACGACCATAAGTGTGTCCTAGCGTCCCACTGTGAGAGGATCAGGTATAAACGCATCGACGGTGACGATGGTGGAGAGAGGGTTGCGTGAAAAACGTAGGGTAGGTCCTGGGTTTAATCCATTACACGACATATTAATTCATCTCCGGGCAGAAGAGGTGATCCAGGTAGCTGCTAAAAAAAAGGGAAAAGCTCAAAGAAGAAACGTGCCACGCACGCGTTCAGGTAGCCTCAAAAGGGGTCCGCTACGAGGCCCACATAAAAAAGTCGATTCAGAAGAGAAGAGAAGAGAGAGAGGGAGTGGGAGGAAAAAGCGCGTAATTGTACGTAGCAAAGTACCTGCTGCTGCAACTATGTTGCTCATGATCAAGTAAATTTCGTTTTTTGCTAAACGGCGTCCCGTTGGAATTGTCGTTCGTGTGTTGGTAAGATAAAATTGCACGCGTGTGTTACAATGAGATATTATCGTGGAGTTGAATAGCGGTATCATCGCCGCTAAAAAAATTGGGACAACGGTCGTTGTTGTATTTTTCATTCAGTTTTGTTTATTGGGTTTGTGCGACATGTTCTTCTTTCGGAAGATGAATTTGGCGGGCTTCTCTAACTCGCGAAACTTTTACTCGTTTATCGTTGATTCTTGCTAAGCGTATTAATTCGATTCTTTCAATATTACTAAAAATAGAGAACGAATGTTTAAGTTGCGGCATTAAATGGCTCGCTTTATACGCAAAAGGCATTGTTTGCAGCAAGATGAGTCGATAAATCGTTACTTTTATCCATGCGCGGCTCGGCTGAAAGTTTTCCCAGTTTTATTTCGAACTTCGCGCATAAAGGGGAATATTTAGAATTGGATTGTTCAAAAAGCCGGACATTAAGTCTTTGAAAACGATAAAAGCGCTTTCTTACAGCGTAAACGGGAGGAAAAAAAAGGAAAGTAGGGAAACGAAATGGTCGTGCCCCGTGGCGGAAAAGTTGTTTCCGCCAGACACAGATAAGCAGAACAGTTGCTTCGAACGTAGGCAAGGGAAGGCCGTGGAATACAGAAGTGGGAAGATATCTAATGCTAAAACTTCGGAACATAGAAGAGCGTACAGCTGCTCTGACTCATTCCGCTGGATCTCGTAAACGACCGCCGTTGCTGTTTTATCTGTTATTCGACTTCGTATAACCGAAAATGCGATCCTATTGCCAATTATCATACCGCAGAGATTTGTTTTAGTCGCCCGGGTTACGCAAAATAATTACATTTGTTCGAGAAATAAAATGCATCGAACGCACCAATCGAATAGAAAACATCGCGTGTATCCTCTATAAACGAAGATACGTACGAATGTATCGCCAAATACCAACGTAAATGCCTACGAACGTAACTAATCCAAATAATTCGTTCGTTCGTTGAAATTTTATCTAAAACCATCCTAGATCTTCTCGCTTGCCGTTGCTCCGACAAAGGCAACGATCACTCAAAGCTACTAATAACGTTCCCATCCCTCCAATGTCTAACACGTATCGTTATATATCGTCTAAACGATTAACCAAACCTATTATCCACGTTCGATGCACGGCAACTCATTCACACCTATGTACATGGTTCATGATGCAACAGATAACATGGTCGAGTCAAGCCACAAGCGTCGACACTCCAATGCTCCCACGCAAATCACGATCATCGATGACTGCATGCAGATTCGACGCGCGTCGATCGTGCATATCGACCAGCTTTTGGCGATAAGTTTATCTGGAGGGATGGTAGTCTCGTTGTCTCGCAAGCTTGGTCGAAATCACGAGCCACAATGGCGGTGGACAGACGGCCATTGAGCTTGGACAATGAGCAACGTTAGCGACAACGCGAACCAACCCCCGATCATCGTGGTTGACGGTCTCTCCCTCTCTCTCTCTCTCTCTCTCTCTCTATCTCTTTCTAGTAGCCCCCTTTCAGGCTTGTCTCCACGGTCAGAGAAAGGAGGGGTTTGTGTGCAGATTGCACAACCGTCCAACGCCAGCTGGCCAACCCCTTGACCCCGACAGGGTGGACGTCCGAGCCGATCGTAAAGGCCCTACACGTAACCTGGCCCGATCTCACAGAAAGAGGGTTGAAGAAGAAAAGGTGTCCACTCGGCCGTTACTTTTGCCACTGACCGAATGTACCCTGCGCTGCCATTAAATCGCCTTGGTACGCGAATGGACGCGATGTGTGAGAGATGAGCGAAGAAGGGTGTGGAAGAAACGAGATTGCCAACTCGTGAAACTCGTTGCGTGGATGGACGAGGGATACAGCTGGCGTACCGAAGATAGAGATTGTCCCTGGAGCTTGTTGGTTATGAAGATGATTTTGTTAAGAGATGTTAGGAGATGAAATCGGTTGCGTGTGTAGGAGTTCGCGAGATTACGAATGTGTCATGTGGCCTCTGTGTCGAACTTGGAATTTTTTAGGGACGTATCCGATTACGTTGAAACTCTATTTATCCGTACCGTATTTATTGAAACGAAATTCTGGTTAGTACAGCCGATTAACTCGATTTTTGCCGATCGAACTTATTTATCTGAACGTGAACTCGTATTACGCGGAATAATGGACAGCGGGGAAAATTGGTGAGCTATCGAGTTCGGATAAATGGAGCTCTACCGTAGATATTAGTTAAATCGAAGTTCCACTACGTGAGAAATAAAACAGAAATGCAAAGAATTTGAACTTCCTTTCGGAAAAAAAAAAAAGAAAGAAAAGAAAATGTATTTAGTTAAACGTCTCTTCGCGCTCCTTAAATCATCTTAAAGCATCGGAAAACAAAGGACAAAAATTTGAAATAGCAGCGTTAAGTGCAAGTCGTAAATTTTGCATGACCTGGTGGAGCACCGTTATAACGGAAACGCGTGTAAAACAAAACAATGTTGCGCAAGATTCGACGTCACCGAGAGCATCTTAAACAGGCGGAGATCTTATTAAGCAGCCAGGTTCGCACCTTTCCTGTGCGGAGGTGACATTTCCGGTGAGTTACGGGGTCCGTGCGTTGATATTTCTAATGTTTCGAAATTTATGCCGCAGCCCACCAACGGATATAGGTATTCTCGGTGACAGGAAACAAGTCACGGTTCCTTCAGGAATATTCATGTCTAGAAGTAGATTGACTTCGCTATTGTTCATAAAGCTGGAAGTTGGAGAAAACAGGAAATGAAGGAACTATCGCGGAATATCAAGCAGGACCTTCGAAATCTTCCTTCCAATGATTCTGGTCTTTTATATTTGTCAATGAATCGTTTCAATTTGTTAATCTCGTGAAAATACTAACACCGAATTAGTACCGTGTTCTACCGCGTTAATGTCCATATGACGCTCCAGATTCACAGATTTTGAATTCTTCTTTGAAGAATTTTTCTCTTTATTTATCAATGGATCGTACAATACGATGGACTTGAATATTTTATAGAAACATTTCCGCCGGCTTGTTCTCTAGTTTCGAACAAAAGTTTCGAAACTTCCATTAAGAAATTTTCGTCTCAACCTCATCGATGAATCGCATAAATTCGATAGCACGAGAATTTTGAAAAGTACATCCTATTATCCATTACGTTTCCACTTACATAGTAATATAAATTATGTTAGTAATATAACAATGCTTTTAATCACACTAAAAATTCTCAACAAAAATAATTTCAGTATAATATTACGGACAGATTGATTACCTAAGCCCGTACCACCATTTTGTAAGGCACACCGCCATCACTGTGATTCAACCCTTGCACAACCCTATCCCTCGAAGGGTGTCTCACGTTCAGCCACGTCCGCTCACCCCTTTATTCAAAGAAAGGGCGTTAATTCGTGCCGCTGTCACAACACAACCATTCGTGCATCAATCTGCTCCTTCATTGGCTAAAATCTGGATCGGTTTCCATCCAATACACGCATCCTTGGAACACACCTAATTAATTACAACACAGCTGCCACGTTATACAGAAAATCATAATATCTAAAATACTTATCTGCACATTTTATTTCTGATTAAAATCTGATTAAAGTGAAACGATAACGATCGCGCGTTACGGACGCTATTTTATGTTGGAAAGCGTCGTTAGACGGCAGCCTGTATCGTTATTTGTCTGATGCCACATAGAAGCAAAAGCCGGTTCTCGATTTTCATGTATTATACGAGACGTACGGTTTCTATATTATGCTCTTCACACGTGTCCTCGAAAATTAATTCTTTGTCGATCCGATTCCGACCTCTGCACCTGAAGATTCTTCCGCGCACCTTTTCCTTTCTACCTGTCCGCTCGTGCAACGATATCTCGATATCTAACAAGTTTCGTTAACGTTCGAACGTGCGAAGAACGTCGTTAAGTTTGTGGCGAGTGAGAACTAACGACAGAGAAGTGACTTATAAGAAACGATGCTATAAAGAATGGTAGTTTGGAAGCAAATTTATTGATAAAATCTACAAGTTATTATAGAACCGATTATCGCGTTATTTATGATTGTCAAATATTTATATTTGCCTACTGGAAAAATAACGTTTGATATTTCGTCAAGCCTTTAATTTACTTTCGATTGGAATTTTATCTCTATAGCTTTTTCTACTTTTCTATTTCCATTAATGATCTACTATTTCCTTGTGCACGGTAGATTTAATAAATAGTCAGTAATAATAATAAATATTAACTAATAATATTAGTTTAGTGGCAAGATATTAGGTTGTCCCGAAAGTTTCTTTCCTTTTGTAAGGAAATAATAGATGCACAATATCTTTTCCTTTTATATTATTTTATTCAATCATGTACGATCCATTTTCTTCTATTTCTATTATTACGATCATACATGATTCGACAAAAATAGTATAAAACAGTGTATGTCTTGTATCCATAATTTCTTTACAAGACGAAAGAAACTTTTGGGACAACCTAATAGAAGTTGCAGATTATAGATGCGATTTAAGAACAGTTGTTAGAATTGAACAATTGTATATTTTTAAGAATTTTTGGACACCTAACTATGCTACCGTAATCACGAAATTAACTTGTAGAACTTTGCCTCTTCTTGTAAAAAATCTTTTTCTTCCCCATAGAGAAATTTAATTTAACACCGGTAGTATGAAATTCGCGACTTGAAAAATTTCACTAATCGAAAAAGTTTCGCTTTCATCGGTGATTAAATAGCAATGGTTCCGTGTTCACGGATTCGATCGAACGTATCGAAACCAACACAATGACCGTTTATTCGAATACACACGTATGTCATCATACACAGAAGTACGGTTTCTCGTAGAGGGGCGGCAATTCACATTTTATGGCACATAAAGTCGATGCTTTGCCATCGATATTTGATTGGCTACGCAAATAACGTTATACGGTAATAACGATCTCGATTAACAGCAGTTTCGTGTTAAATGTTCTCGAGTTTAACTCTTGTCGATTTAAAAGATTCTTTACCAAAAAAAGAAAATAAAAACTGGAACAAACTCTCTCTCTCTCTCTCCTTCTCTCTCTCTCTATTACCTCTTGCTAAATCCGTTAGTTGAAACGATTAAGATAATTACATCAAAGGATAATTAATCCGAAGGAGAACTCTACAGAATTTTTTCAACCTTGACACCGAAAAATAGGTCCAAAAAATCCTTTCAGAGTTCCCTTACTGACCCAGTGCCTGAGCGAAGGTCGGTCGACCACGAAAAAAAAAAAAAGGAGGTAACGTCTCACGGTGGCAGGATTCGATTGCCAGCCTGAAAGAATATATCACGGATAGTGGTTTTTATACGCGGTCACCGATAGTTCCACAATCGATGAAAGGGTTCGAGATATTGCCTCGTTGTTCCCGCATGCGTCCAGCATAAAATAAAAGAACGCTCTCCCTAGTTTGCTCTTGCTGTGCACTGATGCCTGTTAAATTTTCAGTTCTTTTAGAAATACTCTTCATCCCCCTCGTTCCATTCAAACACGGACAAAGGTGGCCATTTACTTGAGACCGTATCGTGATTTTGGAAATTAATACAGCTACCGTTTCCTAGACACTATTTTCTGCTTAGGTTTTGTTCAAACTCAAAGGTAACGCGTATCGCGTGTATCGTACGGTGTAGTGGCGATAGAATTTCATTTTGGACTGATAAATCGGAAATCATCAGAACGGATAATCTGGAATTTGCAAAATTTGCTCGTCAAATATCATTTGTTTTACCAGCAAACTTATTACTACGAAGGAATTTATTAATGCTTATAACTTGCAACCTACGAAGTTTCACCAACAACATGGGTTCAGTTCCGCGAGAGAATTCTGGGTAAAGAATAGAGATAAAATTATTGACAAATAAGATACACCCCTGTAGCAATTTCATACACGACCACCAATGATTTCACAATCGATGAAAGGATTCGAGATACTCTTCCTTGTTCCGCGCGCGCGCGCTCGACGTAAAATAAAAGGCCCCGCCACTTCTCCCTACGTTCCTCTTCCTGTGCTCCGGCCCCGTTAAATTTTCACCTTTTTTTGGAAACAGTCCCCATCCCCTTCGCTAGTTTCCTCCGATCACGTATATACGCAGATGCGTGGTTTTCCCTTTTTCGAACTTTCGATCCTTCACTCGCGTCTCTCTCTCTCCTTTTATCCTCTCACCCTCTGTATTCGACTTCTTTCTTGCTCGCGTAGATTTTTTGGCCGCGTGCACAGCGACGTTTGCACGCATCGTGGAACGACCCTCCCGCGTGTAACGAATCCGCGCTTTTTTCGCCCTTTTTTCCGACCAGAAATATCCAGTTTTTGGGGTGTAGCGCGCGTAGCTAGCACGCGTTGCGCACTGAGAACGACGAGGCTGACGACGTGGAGTAAAAGAGACGCAGAGGGTAGTAAAACCGCAACGAAAAGCTGGCTGGAGGGAACACGAGTGCCGGATTTGAAAAAAGTGGTTAAAAATATGTAAACCGACGTCCACGAGATACGTAGCACGTGGAGGACGAGGAAAATAGGGAGACAATGTGTCATTGGCACGCGCTTGTCTCCTCGTGTCTCGTTCTTTCGCCTTTTCCTCGATCGAGAATACTGCTTTTTATGCGACACGATCGCTGGGTTACGAGAATCTGAAGGGATTCTGGTAGAGGAAACTGAAAGCGATACTTGGTTGTTAAGATTATTTGGTATTACGAGGCATTGGGATTATTTTCTGAATTGAGATACTGTTTTCTGACGGCGTTTAAACGGTTGACTGTGCAATTTGGTTTTAAACGTCTGTTGCGTAATTTAAATCAAGCAACGACGAGTATACGCGCCGAACGTAGAGGAAACGCCGCTATTGTACGTTTAACGAAGAAAGCGGAGCAAAACGAGGGAGGATTACATTTCTAATCGATAAAAAATTAAAACGATTCGTCGTTGTAAAAGGTATTGTTATTAAGAACTTAAAAATTGCCAAAAGATGATAAAGCAAAGCGCACGAAACAAGAAAATTCGGGGAATAATAATAATAATACAGAAACGGGGACACAGTGGGGAAAACAATGAACTGAATTTTCAAAAAGCAATACATTATACGGAACGTAATCCATGTACAAAAGAGAATGATCAAATGATCAAACTTTTTTTTTATAAAGTACGTAATAGTTTTACCGGGAGCGTAAAGGAAGCGTACCGCCAAACGTCATTTATATTACTTTCTGCTAAAATTTTGAATTTTTATAGAAAAGTATACGCGTCAGCCATACCGCGATAAACTTTCGGATCGATACACGATGTATACACGACGAACGCACTCAACTGATCAAATCGATCGAATAATTACTCTAGAATCTTTCTTTATTGCAATCTTGCTTGAGTATTTCAATAATATTAACGATTCGAATAATTACTCGCAAATCCTTGTCCAAGCGAGTGTTCTCCCGATTTTTGAAGAATATTGGTTATTGGAATAATTATTCGAAAGCTCTTGCACGTTTCAAATTTCCTTATATCTGTTCGTTGATAGCATTGATTATTCGAAAAATTATTCAAAAATCTTCCTCCTTTGGAGTTTCCTTTCAATTTATATCAAATTTCTTTCTATCTTTGAATATAAAGATCTGCTCCGCTGCTCCGCTAAAACTTTCTCTCCATTTTCATATACAGTTAGTCGTAATCCCTCTTCCGCTAAAACTTTCGTCCGATCTCTTAATAACATTACTTGCTCCAATAATTATCCACAGTTCTAAGTAATTACCGATAATATGCAAGACTCGAGGCAAAAATTCACCACAGAATGAAAACATATTCCCAGAAGCGTACAAATTTTATTCGCTCGCTAATCGCGTAAAAAGCTTCACGAACCAAGCAGTTTCTTTTCCTTTTTTTAACAGTCGGTGATCAACAGCTACGACACGGCCGCTAATTATCGGAATTAGTGACAGTCGCTCGTTACGAGAAACACCGATAGGATAAAGATTAAGAGTAGGGGGCTATTAGAACGCTTTCGTGGATTTTAAGGTGCACGAGGAGAGACTTTATAGCGGGCGTGGCTCATGGGGGCGTTCGAGTATTTTTAGTCGTCCGACACCGGCACGCGCTCTCTTTTTTAACACCGTCCAAGCATCTGCCCTTGGTTAACGTCTCTCCCTTCTTTCCTATACGTATATAGATGTACTTATAATGGATATATAGGGACATACACAAAGTATGGTGGTTTATTGTCTCGGTTGGGAAATCGGATTAAGTTACTCGTTTAGAAAAGCGCGGCCACGCGTCTACATATAGAGTAACGACAGAACAACGCTCCTTTATTCCTGATTCGTGTGTTCTCTTCTTAACTGCAAGTTCCACGTTATTTGCACGCTTCGCTTTAACGTAATACGAAGCAGAGATTTCTTTTCGTTCGTTTTCCAGGTTTTTCAAGTATCCTAGGATTTTCTCCCTTTTTCTTTCTTTTTTTTTCCCCCTAAATATATGCGCTATTAATCAGATCGAATTCACGATATCGGGCGACTAAAGAAGAAGGAAGATGAAGAAGAAGAGGAAGAAGAAATGGTAATAAGAAGAGACACGAGAGGTTTCGAGGATGCATATCGCGAATCGATTAACTCGATGTCATCGATTACACCGTCCTAGGACCCTCGAGTGTTCCCTATTAGCCGAATCCGATATATCATATAATTACCGGCAGGTATCGGTGAATGGAAATTATTCGTCTGAAGTTCGCCAATTACCAGAAGACGTTCGATGAACGATCGGCAGCCGTGGAACCACTTGAGAGGGCTAGGGTTACCTTAATGGACCGTTCTTCGTGGTCTGATCGTGGTTTGCTTCTAGTACAAGCTCTTATCCGATTCGTGAGATATTTATCAGGGGCGTAGTTACCTGGATCAATGACTTGAATTCTTGAATTTACGAACAATTTTACAGCGATATAATCTGAGCAACATTTATCCGACGATCGCGTCTCTCTTGGATTTATTTTCGCGTTTATCTAGACTCGCTGCCTGATAATGAAACAGTTGCCTAGGTGCTAGCGCACGAGGACGAACAAAGCGGATCTACATTAACACGTTTAACAGAAAAGTCGAAAGTTTCGAAGAAAGAACCACGAATGTTTATTCTTTTGTCTTTCTTTATTATTATAACATGCTCTTTTATGCTCGATTGAAATTACTATAAAGAAGGTATCGATACACTAGCCATTCGATAACATAGAATAATTGTAATAAAAGATAAATTATAACACGCTCGTTCGCGGTTAGTCGGGATCGCTGTAATAAAAACAAGGGCAAGTTTCATGTTTCATAGATTAAAGTAAGCATTCGTTGAGATAAATTGGTAGGTCAATAGATCTTGTAATGTACTCCTTCGAGAATGATTGGTACCTATCTGCCACGATTGATAATTTAAGGTGATAAATAGATATAGAATAGAGAAATACTTATCTGGTCCTTTCCTTCGGCAGTCCATCTCTACATGTGAAATTATCCTATCTCTTTTAAAGATGTTACCAAATAGATCGAAAAGGCCGACGAGCCACGCGTGGAACAGGGGAGGGAATTTAGATAAAACAAGGGGCGGGCCTGTTGTTCTCGGATCCCTCGTGGAAGAAGAACGATCTGTGGTCGATGAGAAGCAGTAGAAAAAAGGAAAAAAAAACGGGACGAGAGCTCGTGCTTAGCACGCGTTGATGGCGCGCCCCGGAGACAAGATGACGATGATCATCGGGGTCTTGGAGGCCGCACCTTGGTACACGAGAGTGAACGCTCTTCTGGGAAAAAGCATCGGTAATATATACCCACAAGAATCTCGGTTGTCCGTTTTCTTTTTTTTTTTTTTTTTTGCAATGACACGACCAATCTTTTGATACGTGGACGATGCTTCTTCAAGATAAATTTGTGAACGGAGGTGGGTATTAGGAAGTGTGGATGAGGAGTATTTAAAAGATAGGGATGTGGTTTTCCTCGTTTTTAATAGTAACAGATACGATAATGCGTTGGTCAATTAAAACGAACCGTTGATTAATCGAAATTACCAAGTAAAATAATACGATAATACCAAGCAGATGTCAAAATAGAAAGTTATCGTAGATTCTATTTCCTTAGCTTTGATCACAGAGGTATGAATTTCTGTACACATCCACTCATTATCAAACGCGTTCCATTTCTCTGATTCAGCGTGAAATTGTATAAAAATTCGCACTCTGCTAATATATAATAATCAAGCCAACCTACCCACGCGAGACACAGTATCTTCCGGCACTTCCATTCCTTTCCACCCAATACATTCCACGTCTAAAGCAAGACTCGCGTTTCGTCACGGACGAAAAGCAACCACAGGAGAAAAATGGTCCCTTGACACACGCGGTTCGCAAAGATTCGATGGCAGCCATGTCATACGCTACTCCCCGATATTTTTATTACCATGCTACGATCTGGATTGGTCGGTATCCCCCGCGACGATCACACTGTGGCCGATCGCACCCTTGCGATCGGCGCGAGCCGTGGTCCAACCGGAATAGAATTCGCGCCAGCCGCGCAATAAATCCCGAGTAGCTCTATCATAGATTTATCATAGTCACGCACTCGCGCTTGGTCTACGATAATTGCCGGATCGTGGCGTGGTTTTCGTTCTTCGAAGTGTTTGGGGAACCTCAAAGGGGGAGGATGTCACGAGGGTGAGAAAAGTAATGATTCCGGACATTTTTCAATAGAACGAGGGCGTGAAGAGCAAGGAGTGGAGGTTTGCAAAGAGGGAAAAAGAAAGAGGGAGGAAGAGAGAGGATTTTGATTCGGTGATTCCTAGTGGACGTCCGTTTTTTCTTTTTTTTTTTTTTTGTGGTGGCACGTACGACCGCGACATCGTCACACCTGTCCAGGTGTATGCGCAAAGGGACTGAGATCAAGGTGTTGCTTGTGATTAAGTGGAATTGGTTTTTAGTTTTTGCCGTCATTTGTTTGGTTATCGTTTGATCGGTGGTTTGGACTTTTGCTTTTATTTTTTGAATAAGTTAGTCTTAATTACAATCATGGAATTCTTTCAGCGAGTGTCTAGAAAATAACGTTATTTACGCAAGGCACCATAAATTAGGGAATTAATGAAATAAATTAATAAAGAAGGCGGTGTAAATTCTTGTACGATTTTACACAATTATATTTAATTCGTTGCTTGTCTGTCTGTTGTTAAAAAAATCTAAAAAACGATAAATTTTGTTCGTGGACTGAATAAGAATTTATAACTCATCCTATTAACCGTCTATAGGTAAACATATTTTTCTATTAACGTCTCCACTATGTCGCATAATACGACGTTTTACAACCTTTTCCAATAAAAACTTTAGAAGGTGGAATGCAAGAACGACATTTTCTTTTGTTTATCGATATTTCGTAAATCGAGGTTTAGTCATCGAATCGTTAGACTACGAACCGTACCTTACCACGATGACACGTCTTCGGCCATTCGATAAACGCGACATCCTCAAGCTATAAAATTTAATTAAACCTCTATCGCTGGTTCCTATTTTCATTGCAACTGGCACGTTATAGCACGATTCAGCGCGTCCTATCTATTTACTCGCGGATAGCTTTTCCTCCAACGAATTAACTCGGCAGACTAATAGCCTCGGAAAATAGACCGTGGATCGTAGATCTTTCCGAATGATCTTTCGGTGTACCTAAGGCCCTCGACGTTCATGCTGCAATTGTAATGGCCACAGCCCTGTGCAATCAATCGCCGATGTTTCCTGGGGTTGCAGAAACACCGTCTTTATTTCCACGTGATTCACGTTGATCGCGGGGAACCAAGCGTGAGATTAAACGTTCGGAGCTTAGGATGAACATACTTGGGAATTTTCTCTGCCCCCTTGGAAATTATTTCTCTTCCGAGAAATTCTTTCGTCTATCAAGATTACCGACTTGTGGATATTTTTATAGCAAGATATCCTCGACGCTATTCGCTGTTTCTATAAAAATCTAATTAATATCGGATGCTGCACGATCGATTAATCCGAACTACGATGAATTTATCGATACATCAAAATACATTTCATTTGCTTTTCAAACGATTTACACATCGTTCATCGTGCATTCCGTTTCTCGCGCAAAAATTGCTCAGTATCCTCAGCGCTATTAGCTTTCTATATAAAAATCCGAAAGATATTCGATGCTCCAAAAGCACGTAGTCCAAAGTGAATTATATCGGTTTAGTAAAATACATCTCATCTGCTGTAAAACTAACCCACGCTCGATTCAATTTCCATCCAGTTTCTCGCATAAAAATCCACAAGAAAAAGCAAGTAGTCCAAACTAAAATACATTGGTTCGTCAAAATATACCTTATCTGCTCTACGAACAATCTAAAATCCAATTTTCATCCAGTTGCGCTCGTAAAGATTCCTCGGTATCGCCATTCTATATAATAGTATAGCATTCTATATAATAATCCATGTAATGTTCGACGCTTCAAAAGTAATTAGGTCAAAGTAGGGTCTGTTCTGCAAACAATTCATATACGGTGCACCCAATTTCTCGCAACGAAAATTCCTGGTCGTCGTGGCCCTTCCAGTTTCCGTTTCCACTGCGACGCTAGGATCTCGAAGAATTCGAGCTGCCTGTACGACCTACGCATAATTTTTCCGTAATACCATGATAAACCGAGAGGGATGAGTCGTTCTCTTCGACGGGACTTGTCAAAGTAATGTTTGTCTAGCTGGAAGGTTCACGTACAAAGCTTTGTCGGTCGGTCGTCTCGGTCGGGACGACTCCACCCACGTCAGTTATGAGACTTATGGCTGTTATGATTGTCATGTTTTGTCAACTCCTTTGTCATCGACAAAAGGGCTGCCAGCTAGAGGATCATGAGCTTTCGCTGTATGGGCGAATAGTCGAGCGCCGTGAAGTCGACGCACAAAAGTGTCAGCGGAAGTTTTCTTGGTACAAAATTCGATACGTCATTGCTGAACCAAGCTCTGGTTTGCTCTTCCTACCGCTGAATTCTATTTTTCGCAAGGTGACCACGATGGACTAATATCCAGTCGAATGTCACTCACGTTGCAGACGTCGTTCTCGTAGATTTGACGTTTACGATTCGCAATAACGTGAAACAGACGAGAAACGAATAGAGATCACGTAGAACCGTATCCGACAGATGAATCGTGCATATTTATGAAATTTGACACGTTTATGAGCACGATCAATGGAATGTGTTTTACTAAATATTGTAATTGGATCGTACGACGCGATAAAAGGAAAAATGAAAGCTAAATAGGGGCTAAATATTATATTACAGCGTATGAATACCAAATATTACAATGTGTAATTTGACTATGTAAGTGGACAGGTTCTCGATAAATCTTCTAAGAGTTTTAACTGGTATTTGGTAAAAGTGTATGGCGCAAGTAAAGGAAACCACTGTTATACCTATAGGGTGTTAAAAAAAGGGTCCGATACTTTAAGGGCTTGTAGTACTGGCCAAAAGGAGCAAAAAAGTGTTCGATCAACGTAGGTCCTGTAATCAATCTTTTCGACGTAAAATCGATTTTTATCACTTACGAACATTCGATGTCACGAGCGAATTTCTTCGTTGAACACGAACAAAGAGATCGACTCGAAAACACGTTAGTTCAAGCTTGTCAACGCAAAATAATTATTAATTTCAATAAAGGTTACCTTATAGGCGCAAACGAAGTAAAAACGTTCTTCGTCACGGTTTGGATATTTTTGCTCCTTTCGATAAGTCCTCAAAATCGCGGATCCTTTTTTCCAGCATTCCGTGTAGTTATACGGTATCGATTAAAATTCTTGGAAACATCACTTTTGCAAACCGCGTCTCCGTCGATCGAAGCGAAGTCAGAACGAAAGGTGGATGGTGGACGCGTTAAAAGGCTTCTTTACGAGGTCGTAACAAGGATTACGCACCGGGCCCACAGTTCACGGGGCTCTGTAATCATAAACCGCGACATAATGTCGTGGAGGAAAAGCGAAAACCACGCATTATCTCTCCTCTTCCTCTTTACACAATTCTTTCCCTCCATGTCGGTGTGTACTGGTACATAAAATGTTTTTAATACACCGAACATGGGTGGACTTGCCGCGAAATAGAATCTTCCAGGTTGAATCTTCGTCTCCTCGATACGGCGATCGTTATTTGTCCAAGATTCGCGGAATGGTTTGTTACTTTCCAATCGGTAACATATTAACGTTATATACGCATATACGTATGCTACGGGTGTTTCGTTAGAGTTGAATCGTTTAAAAAGGTAATAAACCTTTGTATCTTTTTGTATCTTTTCTCATTTGTGCGAATTCGAAAACAACGGTAATGAGTGAAGTATCGTAATAAAAGTTTTGTTCGTTTCTTATGTGAGAACTTATGAAGGAAAGAGGCAGGGCGAATGATCGCTAAGGACGATCTTTTTGGTGTTATTAAGGATGAATTGGTCGTTCAAAGGATTAGATCTACGTTTTTCTAAGATATTTGCAGCGCTATAAATGAAAGGAGAATATATCAATGAGATTTATAACGCTAACAGTTAATCCATGCTGCAACTAATTCGAATTTTAAAAAATATTTTTATTAGTTGTAACGAAAAATGAATATAAACGGGCATAAGGCATATTGTATAATAATTCGGATATTCTAGAATTATTCTCTGCAATCTTTTTATTCCTATTTTATATCATATTTTTATATCGTTTTTTTATACACGCGTATATCGTACAGGTTGGAATTTACGTTAAAATTCGATACTTTACTCATTTCTATCACAATAAAAAACGTGGACAGGAAGTTCTCTCAAGAAGTTTACATTTTACCAAAACTCGGTATATTTCTCCCAGTCGTATCCATCCTACGTTCGCCTAACTTTTGCCCCGTCCTCCTCGAATCTCAGAAATTTCATTTCGCACATCGACATCAATCAAACGAGTATTTAACACCGTCTCCTGTGGAACACGCGCTTCGATAAAATTATACAGAGCGAAGTTACATCAACTCCTCCCGCGTCCTTTGTCCATCAATCTTTCAAGCACCTTCCATTATGATTCGTTTCTTTAATAACGAGTTTCGCTTCGCATTTTCCTCCCCGCCTCGCGCCTTCTCTTATCCATCCACGAAGGCGTTTTATCAAAGGATAATGCGATCTGTCGTACGACTTTTTGTCGTTTCTTTTCCATTTCGCGTGGAAACTACGCTTGCCAAGGTTCATACCTAAGTTGTGACGTTAAAAGTTAACCGTTTTACCAGTCTGGAAAAGGGCCATTTACAGTCTGAATTATATATTTTTCAATGCCTCTTGTCCCTTTCACAAGCCGTTGGATTTGCATGCTTCTCTTTTCGGGTCTACGGCCTCAACTACATTTCCAGTTCGAAGGTCCCATCGGAAACGACCGCTGAAAAATGTTAAAATGCTGTTACTTTATTACTTTATGCTTTACGTATTTTAGCAATATTGATAACAATGAAACTTTGCACCAATTGACCTAACTGTCTCGACGAACTGTACTTTTACCATATTTTTCTAAAGACGAGTACCTTATTCTTTATTCGACCGCTGCGCCTCGGAGTCGGACGCACGCATAAAATATCCACTTTTGGACAAAATTTTGCGTTTCTTCCCGCCTTTCTTCTTCTAGTCGTGAAAAATGCCAGAAGCAAGGTTGCAAGATAGTTCGGTGAACTTTGGTGAAACTTCGTGATGCTTTTGTTTTTAAGGAATTTTTGTCAGCATGGTTTCTGAGCGATCACGTGATGGTCAAAATTATATTTTATATTTGTCATTGTCGTTTGTACGTATATTTTTTTAACGCCAGTGACCGTAACGTTTTTAAGAGTTACAGGTCAGAATATGAATCACGTATTTCGTTTTACTTATCGAAGTTGTTATCTCGTACCTTCTTTTCTCGTTCATTTTAAGTTTACAATCATTCGATCTTTTTACGTTTCCCTCAACGTTCTATAGGTTTTTTTTCCAATCCTAGGAAGCGACATACTTAGATTATGATAGTCTAATTTCTTATTCTTCTCCTTTTAACAAGCAGAGATCGCTATCGTTTCATCTCCTAAGCAGAACAAAAAGATTTTGTGCCCGAGACGTAAGCGACAGCATTCGACAAAGTCGACCTTCGTGCTTCAAAATATGTTAAACCATACGACAATTCGCTAGACACGTACCGGTCATCGTTGATTCATCGCCTGCCTTTTTTTGTTTTCTCTAACAGCCGTGAAAATCTGGAGCAGTCCCGTTCTTTTTTCTCTAGTTGTGTCTGACCATCGCCTTCACGGTCCACAGCAACTATTCTTCTTCTTCAGGAATTTGTGACTTCATCTGTTGCAGAAAACGTACGGAAACATGAAATACCACCCATTGACGACATACTTGTTTGCATATTTCCCGCAGAGATCGGTAGATCCAAGTAGATTCGTATCGTTACAAGCCAATGTTGTGGGAACTTCGTACTTGTCGGATAGATTTCAGAGATTTGACACGCTCACTGTCGCGATGCTCGTCGATGATTGCTATTGGCTATTAAAATGAAACGAGTGTCATCGACTAAACGATATCGAAGAACTTGAGCAGGTAGATAATATTGCGAAATAAAGAACGAGTCATTGAATGATAAAGGACGGTTATTACGACGTAAAATGAAATATTCTAGTGAAATGATATCGCAAGGTTTCAATGCGTTGCGGTGCCCAAAGTGAAACGTAAAATTCGCCTGGCAGCCAAAGTGCTAAAGGAACTTGAGAAAGATCCGAAAGATTACAGTGTATATTTCTACAGTCCTGTTTCTACAGGGATTTATTATCTACAGAAAATAACAGGCGTTTCACAGATAAACTGTTACAGATCTCCTGATACTTTGATACTTGGCATACGACCTAAGAATGTAGGTACGCAATTATTCTTATAAATACGTAAGCCTCGTTTTTAGCTTATTTTTTAAACTCATTCCTTTCTTCTCTCTCTCTCTCTTTCTCTCTCTCCCCTCTCTGTTTCTTTAAACTCTTTCCATTCTTTAAAAGAATCTCCTAAATAAATATATAAAGATCATCGCACCACAATAACGCGTTGCAATAACAAACGATATCAAACATTCTGATCTAAGCACGATAGTCCGCGTAACCCAGTTGTCAAAATTCTACGAGTTTACAAGAACGACGTGTTTTCATCGTCAAATATTAAGTAAAGGGACGCTGCAAAAAGGGAATCGGGTCTCTAAATCAGTTCTGATTCGGAAGACAGATGCCGGAACGTGCTCATGAAACGAGTTCATCCAAGGGGGCGAGTACGTCGCGAGTTTCCCCGTTGATCCTATACAAGCAACGCGTGTTCCTCGAGATGCAGAATATCTTCGTAAGCCGTAAGCCAAACAAGACTAGCCGGTAAACCACTTGGGTCGTGCGTTATCTGTTTGCAAGCTGAACCCACGGGCACAAAGCGTGGCCAGAGCTGGTGCTTGCATCTTTTCCGAACGATAATATTGCGACAACGGTGCACAATATTTGCGTGTTTGCCCCTTTGCCACTTGGGCGTCTCTCGCCTTCGTTCGTTTCTTCTTCCTTTTGCACGAGAAATCATCGGCACTCGTCGTTACTCTCGATGAAGATTGGACGAAAGTTTGGCCTGAGTTTGATGAGAAAATTTGTATTCGAGGTACGTTTGAATTTTTTGAGATTTCATCGAAATAACGTCACCTGTATATACAGCGGCTGAGGAAAATAGTCGAATGCCTATTATAGAGAAGTTGCACGTTGTATAAAATATTTTGAAATTTTACCATAATATTTCTGCTAAGTAATGGGAAATAACGGTAATAACAGGTAGTTTTAAATTTACTTTTTGAATTCTACAAACCACGCGAAACTTCAAATATCGTATCTTCCTCTGTGAAAACATTCAAATTCTAGGAAATTTCAAAGCTGTACCATCGCGTAGTCACGGAAAAACCACCGTATCGCGTCCGATACAAAAATGAAATTAAAAAAGCCAGGAGAGTTGCGCCCGAAAAAAAGGCGAGGAGAAAAAAGAAAACGAAAAACAAACGTTGAAAACAAGCTCGGGTATCGAAAACAGTAGAGCCATACGCGGTTAACTAAAGCTACTGGTGGTGTGTTTTCGTAAACGATCGTTTCGCTCGATCCCGAAAACTAGTACCGCCTTGCCTTTTTATTTTTTTTCGTGACGACGTTAGAAACCCGTAAAGACGTTGCAAACACTCGTTAGATCTTTACAACTGGACACTCCTGCAGGCCCTTGACTCGAATGTCAAATCGTCGAAATTAAAAATGGAGCGATTCTTACAACAAAGTACCTTAATGTTATTAGCGAAAGAAAAAAAAAGAATGGATTTTAAGTTAGGTAGCGTCTTCCTTTCCCTTCTTTCCTTTTTTCTTCCCTTCATTTTTTTGTCCTCTTTTTTCCTTTTCTTTTTTATTGAAGGTAAACAAATATCATAAAAATGTCAAAAAATTTACAGTCAAAGGAGCCATTGGTATTTATATATACTTCATCTCCCTGGCGATAGAAGAAAAGGCGTAAAATAGTAAAATGATTTATATTTTTGATTTACGCGTATTCCTGCTATCTTATTCGTTCGATTCACCTTTTTACGAGGCTAGACAATTGTTGTCATTTACTTTTTTTTTCGTACCGATCCGGCATTATCCGTGTGTAAAATAATTTAAAAATTCAATTCCGGCTGCATCCTAATTTCTTCTAATCCCACCTTATTGTTGGAAGATATTTTCTTGCTCGAACGTAAATTGCACTCACCTTGATTTATCCTCGAACGAACATAACGAGGTTTACTCGTTTCAAATTAGTATTCATTTCGGGTAACGTTATCTACCTTTGCGGAAACGTAAGAGTTATTTCAAGGACGAACACGCATCTTAAACGAATCTTAAACTGTATTTTGCAGAGTACGAAACTCGGTACCAGCGTGTTCGTAAAAGTTACCCCTCATAAAACATAATTTTTAATCCCGTATTTGCTCCCTATTTTTCGTCAGAAGAATTTTCATTTCCACTAGAACAGTTTCCAGGGTAGAGAGAAACGTGGAATTTTGTTCGTGGTCAGTTTTGTGAATTCGTTTTGGACGAATCCAAAGCGTATTTCTAGCTTTCTTTTTTGGTTCATTCTTGGTTCGTGGTTTGCAGTTGCTGCGTCAAGTTAGTTGCGTTAAGTGTATTTCAAGTTCTTTGTGTATTTCAATTCTCGATCGCCCAATTATCTTACTTGTCTGTATGATTGTCTCAATTGTCTTACAGGTAATATAATTTTTCTTATTTAATACCTTTGAATCTTTACAACCTACGCTGCAAATTCTCCAAACAACTAAAATCTGAAATGTATTTGTTTCGTTACAAACAGTGTCTTTAAATATAAAATATCTTCTATAGAATTTCCGCGTAAACAGAATGTCGAGCGAACAAGTCCATACGAATTCGTCTGGCATCCGACTCGAAACCAAGGCATTTTGATTCCAGTGAATTTTCACCATCTATCCGGGAAAGAATCCGATCTCAGAAATGGTTTTCCCTGAATTGAGAGGAGCTGCAACTCTTTAAGCCTCTCTCACGGGACCACGTCATGTCCCTAGGGACGTCGAACAAAACCGGAACATGACTCGTGGAATGTTAAAGGATTATCGGCCGTTTCGGCCTCGTACAGAGAAATCTGTCGGTTTTTTGCCTATCCGGCAGGGAGATCGCTAACTGATTGTCGCAGCACGAATAATCTTGATATTTTGTGACTGTCACAGCGTTCCAAAATGTTATGACATTTTTTGGGTATACGAACGATATTTTTGTAAAATAGGCGGATGAAAGATCGTTTATTTCTTCGCATTACATTTTTTGTTTATATTTCTAACGATGGTTGAATTCCTTCTGTATATTTAGAAACATTTTCGATCTTTACACTTATTTGTGTTGCTTATATCGTTGGATGATTAGGATCAGGACGTAGAATTTTTAACAATTGAGAAACTTGAACTTTCGTAATAAAATGTAAACTCGTTATTGTTACACATAAAGCTACCTATTTGTATTTAAGCTGCGTCCTCGACATTCTGCTGTTCTCGCTGCTAGCTTCTTTTAGGTCCAGTTCAAAAATTAACATCGAGTTCTCGCGTATAACGTTACTTTATTAGTTCATATCCGAAGAAGCTTAGAATATTGACTAAACGCTGGAACAACTATTGTTCGTAATTTCTATTACAATAATAATTCCTACGCAATTTCCATTCTTAAACTTCCTTGTTTTAACGATGATAGTACTGGCTATAACTTCTTTCATTACAAAAACGTTAATAACGTTTGCTTCAGAGACGAATACAGAAAAGTAATAAGGAAATTTCAAAGCATTGTTCTTAAGTCGAGGGCAAGTTCTACGATTCCAGGGCAAGCCTGTATTTTTTCACGTCAAACGGATGATTTACGTAGTGTCCCGTAAAAATTTACCTCTCTTCGACAGATACTATTGCACGAGATACGAAATTCAACTCGAACATCGCCAATCTATTGTATGTTTGCGTGAACAGGTACAGGACCTCTAACTGATTAGAAAAACGAACCAGGGGTCACTAATTTTTACAGAAATGTTCACAGTTATCGTCATTGAACATCATTGGTCTTTAAACAGTTGTCAGGAGCGCGGCCATAGTTTTAGAGGAGTTATCATAAATCAACAAACTAAGTACCAATAGCCAAAACAACACTACTGCATCAAGCACAAAAACTGGAACACGCGGTACAGCGCGGCTAGAGCGGTTGGTTTGTTGTAAAATTTTGCCTAATAAAAACTCTTGTATTTACCTAACGTAAAAAGGATATCGTAGCTACTTTCTTGCCCATTTTTAAGACCAACGATCGCTCGGTCCGAGTGTACGATTACAGGATAAAATACTAACGTCCAGGCATAGAGGACTTTTTTCACTTTTTTTCCATAATGGCAAGAGACACTGTCATGACTTGTTACGTAGCATGATTACTCTACCAATCCTTTACTGTGGACGGACCACAAGGTTCCGTAAAATTTTATACCTGGACGTACACACGTTTGAAGAGAACGAGCTCTGTTACTAATTTCACGTATCCTAGAATGAAAATAAAATTAGAAAGGTAGAAACAGTGCAGGTAAAAGCAGGAGAAGATTACAGTAAGCTTTGTATCGAGTATAGCAAAGTAGAAGGAATATGTGTAAATGGTACTCTTGGACATAATTACGAATGTAGATATATATATATATATATATATATATATATATATATATATATATATGCAACAAAAAGCGCGAGTAATTTGTCGAAAATGATAGAAACGAGTAAAGAGAATCGTTACAATAAAGATTTTAATACAATAAAAAAAAATAATGGAAGGATGGTTTTAGAAATAACAGTCTCAATTATGCAGACTCTTTGTGGCATTGTAAACTTTCATTGTCCATTGTGTAATAAGAATATAACTATGTGTAAAAGATAAAGTAGTTCAAAGTGGACCGCTACAAATATGAACTCAAAGGCTATATTGTTGCATCATTATTACCAAACATCGCTCTCTTCTGACTCTCCGATTCTACTGTTTGTACCGTTTTATACCTAACCTTAATCGTTTTGTAAGATATATTTCCACAATTAAGAACACGCTGTTTCTGCCTGAGACCTGGAATTGGTTAAAGGGCCAAGGTGGCTTGAATATCTCTGCAATTAAGGCTATTCTAATACTTTTATATTGAGGAATACTTTGGTAATAATCGTTAACATCGTCGAATTCTTTAACAATTATTAGCCGTTCGCTGTAATATTTTCTTTACAGTTTCCGAAAACTGTAGATTCGATGCATGAATAATAGAGTTTTTATTTATTCCTTTCTTTACCAAAATTCATTGCTCTTTTGCTTGTTCCATAAAACGTAAATCTACTATTTCACAAAACTTTTCATAAAGACTTGTTATCTAAAAGCGTTAAAGCGAAAGTATAACTGGACGATATTCACTGAATGAATAAGAATATTCGATAGAGAAGTAAAGACACTTATAAATATAAAATAATACACGTAAAGAATATAATACAATAATATAATGTGTTAGAGTAATTAAAGAAGCAAAGAGACTCGAAAAAAATCTCAAGATATGGTCAATGGAACTTTGTCCACATTCACGGCCTCGAACGTATTTCTTTATATTTTTCAACATATTCCAAAAAAATGGCTTATTATGCCCACAACGATTATTCGAAGAAACTCGATACTGGCCTCGTTTTTGTGGACAGGTCGACCAGTTTCTCAGTGTTTACGCAATCGCAGCCCGGTTGTTACCTCGTTCAAAAGCGATGGAAAGGCCGGAAAAGCTGGACCACCGATGTTCCAACCGTTGTTCGATTTATTCCCGGGGAAATGGTCAAGCAACCGTAGGACGTAGGTTGAGTAATATTATATTTGTTAATTGTGAAATACAATCCCGTGGACCGTCTGGATTCTACCTGTGCTACGTGGGAAGTCGGTTCGATCTTTGAATGCGGATTTCCACTGTTCCCGCTGTTGACCCTCGAGATCTCAGATACTGTCACATCGTGTCCTCGGCATATCGTGTCTGGCTTCTTAAAATCGGTAAAAGTGATCGACTATAGGATAGGCAAAAAAGATCGGCGATGTCAAATACGAATGACAGTGGAGTAGATGTTGTTTTTTTTGAGAAAGATACGAATTTTTTAAGACGCAGAATTAACCATGTTACGACAACTTTATGTCTCAACTTTATGCGTCTGAATGAAAAAGGTTTTCGAAATAAGCAATGCTAACTTAGCTTAAATAAGCTTGACAATGCTAACAATGATAATAACCCATCGCAGTAACAAGTTTCATAGGAAAAATCAAATTACAAGTAAATTATCCCATTCGACTACTATAATCAGTACGGTAATTATGACGATACGAATACGAATTATACGATTATAGATCGTATCATCGTGATTATAAATCGGACTCGATCGAAGCTTATAGTCGTCAATTTGGTACAAAGGATACCGCAAGTAAGTATTCCGATAGTACGAACAGCACAATGAAACTTTGATCAATCTCTCGCATAACGAATCGCAATCGGCTTACGATCGTTCGGAAAGATTCGTCAAAATTGCTAAAAAAATTCGTCGAATCGTGCGTGTCTGTTGAAAGAAATTTCGTCTGCTTCTCTTTTGCAATTGGCCGTCGATTTCACGGATTAATCGCGGATCTTCATCGACGTCTTGCGAGATCCATGTCTCGATCGATGAAAATCCTATTACGCGGCTCGCTGTATTTACAAAGCGGTAATAACGCGATACATTCGAATACCCTTTACGAAGATTCTGAAAAACGATCCAGAAAGGAATTACGTTTTGAAAATTATTGGAAACCAGCTGAAAGGCCCCTGTCCATTCTGAATGCTAAGCTGTCTAATTTCATCCCCCGGTGTCTAGATAGTATTTCATCTTCGGCAAATCCCTGGAACAGGTAAAAATGGGGGTGAACCGAAGCGTTCCATGTTCCCACGCTTCGGGTTGCAAAACATCGTACGAGCCAGCGAACGGTGCGCTCTGAACGTGTTATTTTCACGGAAAACTGTTGCGTGCGCCGTCCACTCATATCCGGTTATGGACCACTGTATCGAGCATCCAAGGTGGTGTGTGCGTGCGTGTGTGTGCGCGTGCATTCAAAACTCGCCTTGCTCGAGTTTCTTCCAGTTCTCGAGCAGACTAGTTTCGATCTCGTACAATTCGTTTAGCTCTGTCGAGTTCTCGTGCTATTTTTCTAAAACGTTCTGCTGTGATTAATTCTTTGTTAACGTAGCTATCAATACGATATCGATGATCTTCTAGCTAGATTGTTTGTAAATAGTTTGTATTAGGTTGTCCCGAAATTTTCTTTCCTTTTGTAAGGAATTAATAGATTTTCAACCTCTTTTCGTTTTATATTATTTTATAGAATCATGTACGATCCATTTTCTTCTATTTCTATTAGTACGATCATACATGATTGGACAAAAATAATACAAAACAGAGAACGTGGTGCATCCATTATTTCCTTACAAAACGAAAGAAACTTTTCGGACAACGTAATAAGACGAGCCAGACGAGAAGATCTGATATTTGTATCTGTATATTAGTACTATTAGGCGGATCCTTAACCGACTTTTAATATAGTATTGTTTAGAGTTGTTTGGACGTTTGGCTGTCTTTGAAAGAAGGTAAGGGATTAGGTAAGAGGGAGAAGAAGATTAAAATTGTATAGGCACGTATGATTACGTGGTGATCGAGTTATATAATATATAATATATAATAAATAGAACTAGCTCGCTGGTACATACGTAGAAGCTCGGAAAACGATATAACCTCACGACCATAAATCAAAATTTCCACGCAATACCTGAGACCCGTATTTAACTACGCGTCAATTTACCATTACTCCAAATAAGAAAACTACTGTCAACACACAAAGAGAAAACAGAGATCGATCCATCATCGTCGTGCTTCTGTTGTGTAAATGCAATAAGAGATTGGCGTAACTCTTTACCTTTCCAAACAAAGTATCCGCCAACAGAACGGACACGTAGCGTCTTATGTAAACGACCATTCAAATATCGATCCCATTCGTGTTACCTGGCTCGACCTGGGAAACCGTGAAATGTCCATTGATGGATGCAATTTTTCGGGAATAGAAGGCAGAAGAAAGAGAGACGAACCCTGTATGCATATACGCGTAAACCGTGGGATCGAATCGAGCTCACTCCTTTCGGAATGCACACGACGGATCGTTGCGTCGCTCTTCGGACGAATTTTCCTCTCCACGTATATTTGAATAGAGGGAGATCTAACCGTGGGAGTGTTCGCGTGGGCGAACAATTGGAGAATTTCGTAACGACCGAATTTTCGCAATCGTACGGTAAAGATCACCTGCGTGACGATACAGGTAACAGCAAGATGACACGATGCATGTGTCAACCGGACTGTGGGAACCAATATTCCTCTTTTTTGGACCATTATGACCGACGATTATATTATATCTGGAAAAGTCTGCGACTGGATCCAGCTGAGAATGAAATTGCTTTTTTTTTCTTTTCACGTTTTCCGATCTTAGAAAGAGATGGATAACGTTTCTTTGGTAATGGAATGTCTCGCTCCTTACGGCCAACGATAATTCATAAGGATATTTGATCAAATAAGAAATATCTCATCCGGTATACACTGTTTTTTTTTTTTTTTTTAGATGTAGCAACGTTGTAGCAACGTGTTCTGCACGTTGCTTTGTTATTTCTCGATCGTGCGAACTAAAGAAATTTCATTCTTATCCGAGGAATTTACAAATTTAACTATTCGCCTCTTCGTTACCATCGGGTCAATTCGATACCAAATTAAATTGGAGAAATGCGGGGTGAGTGGGGATTAACGCTGACGCGTGTCAAACGTTGTAATAAAATTTTCAAAAGAGATCTAATCTTTTCCTAATAGAACTCGTAGAACTCAATCGTTAATTTCATCCGAATTATTAATAAGCTTTTATATGGTGGTCGATGTGTCTGTAAACAGGCTTTCAATCGAAACAAAAGCTCTAAGAATCGACCAAAACAGAAACTCCGAGAATCGATTAAAATAAAAATTCCACGAATCAATTAAAGCAAAACTCTTAATAGCGATCTTTCTCCGTTATGAAGTTATCTTCGCGAAAAGATTCCACGACACCTGTTATCGCGAGATTATACATCACTGCACCATAAAGGTTGGCCAAAAACCTGTGAAATCTGTTTTACGCGTTTACCCTCACGCCTCGTTAATTTCGAAATTTCCACCCTGTTGTTTATTTTCGTTGCGTTTAGTGGTTTCCGCAGCGACGCTTCTTTCGCTTCTTCCTCTACAGTGTCACTCGACACTGTTTACCCTCGACCAGTCAAGGATGAACGTGGTGAACGATCTTCCGCGACCAGTGTTCGAATCAAAAACCAAGGGCTGCTGGAAACGTGTTTTCTGATTTTAAAAATAGAGCGTTCGACCACCGGACACGGAACACTGCAAAGTTTCACACGCCGTGTCATGTGGCGGTGGACCTGCTTCCACCCTCTCAACGTCCATCCGGTCACTTTTACCCCCGGACGTGTCTAACTGCGTATTTTCTCAGGAAAGGGATGTGTGTAGCTCGAATACTCCCCGGAGATTACGCTGCGAGAAACTTGTCCCCGAATCGATCGGATACTATGAAAAATCTGCGAAAAGAAAGCAGAGAAAGAATTGACACGAATGTTTACGTTCGTATCGTAAGATCGATGTTTTCGATGTATTTTCCGTGTTGAAACGCGTGGTCAAAAATTTACGTGTCCTAAAGTTTTATGGGGAAATTAATCGCAATCTGTAAGCGATCGAATCTCGGTGAATTATACCGGTTAATTGAAATATTCTACGATTTTACCGGCATTGTACGAATTACAAATCGATCGTAATCTGTAAATTAACGAGTTGTATTGCGAGATTAAACGTGATCTCCAAGTGATTAGATTCTGGCGAATCCTATTGCGATTACGTGCGAAAAGTTCAATTAGAAAATGAAAAATAATTACAACTGTGGGAAGTTTCTCAAATGTGTCTTCGCGTCCTAATTTGTTTCTGATATTCGATCTGCGAATCAAGGGGAATGTATATGTACGTTATATCTAAAATGTCTATTATATCTAAAAATCTATATCTAAAATATCTAAAATTAGGATTTCTTAAGGTCGATATTTTCCACGTCAATAATTTTTTAATCGCGATAACATAGTCAAGAAGAAGAAGAATTTTCTTGGTCAATTTTTAACGATTAGATTAGCATATACGTATATAATCTATTTTCGACGAACGTTCATCGTCAGTTTGAGATACACGAAGATCGAGAACGTTTCATAGTTTTCAATATGGTCCAGCATCCGGGCTAAGTAACGCTTGAGGGAGAAAATATCAATAAAGATGGCTTAATCTTCTCTTTATATTGGCTCATTATCGACGAGGCTCTATTCCGCTACGCGAGATGATCGACGAAGGATTTTTACAACCCCGGATAGGATAGAAAGATCGTAAGATTTTACGAAGAAGCTTCATCTCCGAGAAGAGAGGAAGGATAGTTTAGCGTGTAGCTTGTCGCGGAAGGAACAAACCACATTTCGCCCTAAGTAAACAGCCGCGAAGGGACCACGGCTCGCACATTATGCAACCCGATGTGACTGGACCATGGATATTTCCTTTCGCCTCTCGAGTACCAATATATTCCTTTTTTCTCTCTCTCTCCCCTTCTTTCCCTTTTCTTTCCTATTTTTCTCTTTCTCTCGTCGGAAAACTGCGGATACTCGCTATTACGCCGGATACGTTTGTTTTAATCTCGTCTCCTCCTTTCGTAACGTTATAGGGGAGGAAGAACAGACAGTCGAAGAGTATTATCAATTATAACGTGAAAGTATTACGACATAGATCGAGATCGTGACGATTTTTATCGATGTATTAACGACGAATAGCTGTTTTCATAATGAGCGATAAATAATGGCGAAATTTAACATCGAAAGAATATTCGACGGATGAATAAACTACGCCAAGTCTATGTATAGTATATGTGTATATATTCTATACAAATGTTTGCGACTTGTTCGTTATCCGAATACTTTTGCGATGTTAAATTTCGCCACAGGAGAATGACAATTACGAACAGTGCTTCCTTTTGAGTTTATCTTGGAATTTGCGATTATTCGTGGTGTCTTTCCGTGACAAATAAATTTCTTTCGTGAAACGTTGAATATCAATTACGTATCCGAATAACGCTTTTGAAAGGATCGTGTAATTCTTCGTCCTTGCTATTCGTCTGTTCCTCGTCTTCGAGCTTCGACGAGCCTTACAACGTGTCCGTTTAAAAACATTTACAACACGATTCCGCAAGTATTCTTCTTTCGTCTAAAATCATCGATAATCACATCGGCAGTCCTCTGTTACTTCGACTTATTAATTTCGACGCTTGTTCTTGTTCTTTACGTAATATGTACTCGTGTTTTCCGGGTTGACTACTTCTCGAGCGATCTCAGATTTCGCGACTCTGTCGACGCGATACGCAGCTATGCAAATAGTGTCTGCGAACGAGTCGATCTCTTCTCTGGATCGTATTTACTACGGTTAAGTTAAGACGATGAGCGTTGCAATAATTTAACACTTAACGCGCTATAATTCAACTTTCTTCGCTCGTCTTTTTCTTTAATATATTTATATCTTCTTATTTTCTTACGTACTTTCGTGTCTTTTCTTGATTTCCTTGTTTCCACAGAACCCGTAGCCGTGATTTGTCAGACAAATAAATTAATGTATTCGCCGCCTCAAGCACCAGCTCCGCAAAACTTGAACCTAACTGCTCGATATCGCCATACGCCTGGAAACGAACATTCCGTGCGTTGCGCGAGGGCATGTCGACGTTTATTTCCGCAAACGGCCGATTCACCCGTTTCCTTCGATAATAACATATGCGTTAGGAAACACAGAGTAGCATTGCTCATCGTTCGTTTAATATTAACACGCAGTGATCGGAATTGCAGCTCTCACGTTCTGCGCAACGATCGATGCGAGAGACCTGAAAGCAAAACGAAACACGTATTACACAAGATAAATAATTAAACGACGCAAACGATGCACCTGACGCCACGTACCAAGAAGGGAAATCGTTAATACGTGTGTTCGGAACCAGTTGAAATGAATGTAATTTACGAAACGGACGAAAGGGATGTTCTTGATGGACGGCCCTCGACGTGGCGTCATCATTAATTCAATCCTTTCTTGACGTGCTCGATCGAGGTACCGTATTGTGGCTCACGGCGATTAATACGAGGTATCTGCTTAATTAAAATGTATACAATAACGAAATGGAAAGGTATACCGATTACCATAGTAATATGGTTGATGACCGACAACGGGGTAACGTGAACAGTCGCACGAATATTAAAACTGTATCATTAGACACGTCAGCTTGATGGATACCTTTATACGCTCGTACCATGCCGCGTTATGATATTTGTTTTTTCATTACGGTGAATTGTTGCCTTTACGAATGGCTGATGATCGGTCAATTTTAGATCAGGATTTTTCTATTTCTTTCCCGAATGGGATTCGATCGATGGAGGGACAAAGAAATTGTTTACTCTCTCTCTCTCTCTCTCTCTCTCTTTGATGCTTAAAAATAATAATTTCTTTAGTCTCGTGTAATAACTCGTTCGTGGATAGGAGAATTGCCTGTTGGCGGAATTTACAAAGACGAAAAGATAGCAGACTTATCTGAGAAAGTTGGAAAGCTCGACGATTTAGATTTATATCGTAGCATCTTTATGTTCTTACGTCAGAAGATAGAATCTTGCTAACTCTCGCGAATAATCGACAATTTCTTACATCTAACGTAAGTTACAATATCCTCCTTCTCAAAACTCAGCTTTAACTATTTTCTGATATAAGAATTTATCAAACGTCCTGTTGGACAAATTGTAAAATGCAAATAAAATAATAATAATAATAAAAAAAAACTATTTTCTATCGATCCTCGATCAATCTTGTTCCCAATTCTTACCAATTCTTTACCATTTTCCAATGCCGACGATCTTCCGGTTTCTTCGTTCCTACTCGACAAAAACTCCCCCATTCCATTATCAGTCACGATTCTCGAAATTTCTCGCGCGTTACTCAACGAGAACTCGTTATCCAAACGACGTATACAGGCTCAAAGAGTTCGCGTACTCCTTTCCTGTAACAAACATTCCCCGAGGAATGTTCCCGTTTCTACGATTACCTTCCTAGTTTATGAGCGACTTACGCTTGAAAATGGTCCGCGTGCCTTTTTTTTTTCGAATGCCTGGAGGAGAAGTTGGCGATAGTCAGGCGAACGAGGATAAGGTTTATCGGGTGTACGACCGTGTACGGGCGGAAACACGATGGTACTCGCGCGCGAGTAACGCGCTGTTACTCACGCTGCTCGTAAAGTAGACAGATAACGGGGAACTTTAGTCGCGGCTACAGAGGTGATTTAAATGGCCACTTTGCCTAATTGCGTTATGTTTACGAGCCTCGGAAATCGTAGGCCGAACTGATACCACCGTCGCGGAAGCGAGATACGCGCGCAGCTCGGTGACATTTCGCAGTGTCGCGATGGTAAACGCAAATTTGGATATTTTTACCGGTAATGTTCGACAATCTGGTCGGTACCTGTGATTTATTTCGAACTTCGATATATCGACAAGAACCATTCAAAGAGGTAAAGTATGGTTGGAAGAAAAAGTATCGCGAACAATTATCGGTGACTTTTAATTTTAAATTAAAGCCAAACACGGACAAAGCGAGTTTAATTTAACTGGTGAAATAACGAAAGATATATAACAAATAAGGTTAAAAAGATTTAACACGTGGTTTGGGTTAAGATTAGATTTACCTCTGGTGGACCAACCGCGAAATAAAAATGACAAAATTAAACGCGGTTTGTGTTCGGTTGAGATTATGTTTAGGTGGTTTTAAAGTTGAATTGAAAATTCTTATTATCGCGTGCGACGCTTTCCTCGTGATATTTTGTTTATTTAAATAGCCCTTTTCGATATATCGAAGTTTGAAAAAAAAAAAAGAACGGAAATACCGATCAACTTATACAGTATTGTCTTTTCTTCTCCTTCCTTGAGAGAAGGAACTACTTTTCGAAGATAACGTTACGTTTTCGTTTACGTTAATGTTACTTTGGAGGAAATGTCGATAACTATGAAAAGGGACACCTCACCGATTTCAACGAGCGTGAAGTATGTTGTGAAAATGAACATTTTGAACGAGTCTTTTGGACACCAAGGAGAAACTTGGATTACATTTTTATATAATGTTTCGTATAATTTGCTATGCCATGCTAAACTCGACTCATCCGTGTTGATCAGCTTTAATATAAATATAGTATGGAATAAAAGATTAAACTATGCTAGGGGTGGCTTAATTTTTACTACGATTTATTATTATTGATATATACTACTGAACATATTTTTCTATGTAACTGGAGAACCAAGACCGTGCGTGGTTGTCATAAGGTTTCGTACAGGGAACATATATATGTTGTACGTAACGACAAATAAGATATAACGCAACGTTTTATATATCAATAGGTTTATTGAAAATTATTTCACGCTCTAACGGCGACCGGATGCTATTCTATCCCACACCGTAACCCATCCATTTTTCTTTTTTATTTGTACAATATTTAAAAATAGTTGTCTCCTTCATCGATGAGTCAAAACTAGGTTGTACGATGTAAAGATGCGCCCGCCTATCCCAGAATGAAACGTGATCGTAACGTAAATCGTATTGAAGTTTTATCGGGATTAAAGCCGTGTTAAGCTTGATAACGAATTTCAAGATCATCGAGATCGGCAAGCCTTTTCTACCCTTTTCTGTATAATTACCAAAACCTTTTATACCTGTTATATATTTTTATACCAATTTTTATAGCAATATATATTTTTGAAAGATGCGTCATTGTAATTTTGTATTTTTGTCTTCTTTAAGGAAAGTTTCGTCGAGGAGATAGTTTGGTCTCTTATTACGTTTTATTAGTTCGTTTCAACGCTTCAATTTATTATATATTCCGGTATATTTTCTATCTTTTATTTAGCAGTTTCTTTCTGTATTTCCGCGTCGATGTAATTAGCACGGCCCATTTCGAGTCGCTCGAGGGTGATTTAAACGAGCTAATGACGAGCGCGCGTGTTCGCGGGAATACATTTTAATTATCGCCTCTATCCTTGTTCCAATCTCGCCGATGAGACGTATCGAAAGGAAGAGGAGGCAGGTGGTCGCTTCTTGGATCCTAAAACACTCGATTGACCGTCGATTTGCTTCAACCTGTTATTTAAGAAGATAATAGACATTGGTTCGCTTTAACTTTCAAGTACTACTTAACTAACTACCTGTAAATGAATCAATATATCGTGGTGAATGTATCATTTTTCTATCGTAGTTTTAACAACAGCTGTAACAAGATTAAAGATTAGCCCTTCCAATTATTTTATCAATTTATTCTGAGATTTTTAAACGAAATCGATAGGGTTAATAATTACCTCGTTTATTCTTAATTCGTTAATTATTTCGCTGGCTCTGTATTATCTGTAATTTATTATCCAAATGTACATATTCACAGCGAACAAAGTTCCATCACTAGCATCCTCCGTGACTTACGACAAAATTCGAAACTAAATTCTTTCCTTAATTATGATCGATCATAAACGAACGAACGAACAAGTGACGTAAATAATAAAACGGCATCATCGAAACTCAATTTACCTCAATCATTATCTGATCGTTTTATACAGCGATCGATCGTTCAAAATTGCGGACATGCGATCTTCTTCCCATCTTCCCTCGTCAATTATAAACGAATGGACATCCTTCGCGGAGGAAAAGTCATGCAGATTGTAATCCTCGAATCAGCATAAAAGATCTATTTTAATTGCTACACGCTCTCATCGATCGTTCAAAATTGGCGTATCAGTTTGACAACGTTTATAAACGTGAAATTGAAAGATCGCCGAAAAAGGTGGAAATAAAGGAAGGAAAAAAAAACAGTGAAAGAGGGAAGATAATTACAAAGGTTTTAGAGAGTCGTAAGGGCAGCTGTGCTTACCCTCACCTGGCCCTCTTCTGGTTGCACCATCGGCGACATCGAAGGCTGAAAGATATGGCGAGGAACCAATAACTCAAACCTCGTTCGAAGAGGATACCCAAAGAACACACAGATACCTAACGATGAGATAATTCTCTCAGGTTATTGTTTGTGCTACTTTATCATAGACAGAGCTCGTCCACGTATACCTTTGATAACGGAGAAATTTATTCTGGACTCCTTTTTGTGCTATCTAGGCGAAAGCAACGCTATTCTCCCGAGGGATAAATAATTTTATCCTTTCGAAGAAAATTGTGAAAAATTGGAGATGTATCTTAAACGTAGGTTCGATAAAAAAAGATCCGTTCAATTCGGTAAGCAATGCTTTTTCTTACATTTGCCAGATTACAGTGCAAACTTCTATTTTCGAAAATTCGTTTCGTGTAGACGTTAAACGTTTGTCGAGTATTGACCTTGACGAATTGTGGTTCCACAAATCAACCGATAGGTTTTTCGAAATTTATCGGTACAACAGACGGCGTTGATGCACGTTTATTGCCTAATTAGCCGGGTTATCCGAATGACACGCGCCTGTATTTTAGTGGCGTTGCACATCTGCGAAACTGAAACAATAGATAGACCGATGCAGCTGTTTCAAAAAAAAAAAAAAAAGAAAGAATCGCGTAAAAGCACTCGGGGAACGGAGAACGATATACCTACGTACGATGAAATCATTTTGTTATCTCTTTTCTCTCCTCGTCAGCTAATTAATATAATATAAGCTTGTAAATTGATACGGCTCACGCGATACAGCTTCGACCGATCATACTTTACATTAACTAATTACGAACCAAGCAACGTCATAATATCATAACGTTGTATCGCTATAAATATCATCTACCTCGACTTGTCTCATTTTTCTGCGATTGCAAATAATAGAAACGAAAGAAGTAATGGCAAAAGGAAAAGAAATTTTGTCTGAGTGGATCCTTGGATTTCCTTATTTACGGTCGCATTTAATAATCCATTAATAACAGATAGTCGATAACATAAATCGATTGAAAAAGAATCGCGAATGAAATTTTTTTACGCGACGTTGATTCTTGATAGATTTTAAGATTCGTCGTATTTACACGTCTCGATAACACGCGTACAGTGACTCGACAAGCAGCTAGCATCCTGTTCGACGGCTTAATACGGCGCGCGAGATATTTAATCGGACGGGGCTTCTCTATCCGACTCGTTCATGCTGTCGGCTCACATTTCTTGTAAGGTAGCGATCGTTATCACGGCTTGATACCTCTCCCATGGCAAATTACACGGTTAAACGCGGGCTGACGACGAATAGGGGAAAACGATCGGCGCTCCTTTAAAGATTCCAATCTCATCGACAGTAACGAGTTGCGACATGCTCCGTTGCCTCTTCACACTCTCGCCAATCCTTTAGCAACGACGAGAACACCAAAATGGAGAAGGGATAAGTCGTTGCTTTAGGAATCGTTCGCTCGTGCGATCCAACCTTAAGAATAACGTTTCAACGCGTATTCTGTGTGCCGCTATTCCGACGCTTTCAAACGGAAGCTGGATAATTGCACGGTTTCCATGCGTCCGTTATATCCAAGTGGATTAACCCGTTGAGCAAGACGTTTCTTTTTTTTCGCCTATGAAAGATTCTACGAAGGTAATCCGCGACTTTGCACAAACAGAGGAAATACTCGCGATCGAAGATACGAACGAACCGATCCGTTTCAAGGGCTTTGCGATCGCGAAACGATGATTTCGCGGTGGATAGACTGGAATTTGGCGAGAATTGTCTGGACGAAAGGTGATTCAGGCTTCGGGTTACATAGATGGATGTAACTTTGTTTTCGAGTACGCTGGTGGACGTGACTCGATCGTGGAAATTGCGATTCTGTCAATTTGCGAGCATTCGAGTTCGTCGTTCACTTTCATACGTACATTTCCTCGCCATAACCTCGTTAATCGGCTCGCCTCTTAATTAGAAATTTGCATAATCACGGAGTTGATCGTTGATAAAGCCGGATCGATTTCGATTAGGTGGACTTTAATTCTTGTAAATGTAGACGTGGTATAATGTATTAGTAATAAAAATGGGACTAGGAATCGTCTTTCTTTGTATTTTTTTTTTTTTTTTTTATTTATTGCAATTGCATAGCGTTCCCGTAAAGAAAACGAGATTATAATTATTAATACATAGCTTATAATTATTTGTGAATATCAAATAACGTTTCATCGAATTTCTGGTTTAAAATTGATCATTTATAAAATTGACGTTTCGTTGCGGAAGCTATTAAACCATTTTTCAAATAAAAGAGAATATTGTTTAATATAGAATAATGTAGAAATATATTTATAGCAAGTTCGTTTTATTTCAAGGTTTAAAGAACTAAAGGATTTGCAGATTATTCTATATTCAATATCGCAAGTACCATATCAGATGAGTCATTTTGCCAGACACGAAGTCTCTTTTCTGCTTGATACGTGCGTAAGACATAATCCTAATTCTGAACAGATTTCTTTATGGCAGATACACATCTGTTCAAACTACAAATGCAAGGTTTCAAACTTTTTAACCGTTTCTCGGCTGACGGACAAATACCACCAGATCTAATAGCAAAATATCAGCAAAGCCACGCGCGTGACCAAAGAAGTCAAACAATCTCAAGTACTGTCACAATGAAACTTGTTAATCAGCTCTCAGCTGATGAACAAACGCCACCAAGCCTGAGCCCACGGTATTAAGAACGAAGCATATATAGATATACCAAAGAAGCGTATACGACCAAAAAAAAATCGAACAACCCCAAATACCATGGCAACAAAATTTTTTAACCGTCCCTCGGCCGACGAACAAATACCACCAAATCTAACCACGAAGAATAAACAACGAACTACGCGGTTCTCGTTCGATCAAGAAATCTTTATGCACCCTCTATAATTTCCCTAAGGCAAAGCAGAGGAAACGAAAAGGAAAAGAGAAAGAGACTGGGCTGGCTATCAGGGAAACTCGATCTCGCGTCAGGTAACGACACGTGACGAAAATAGTAATACCGCCACGAGCCTGTTCGAATTGGACCACATATGGCGCGAGTAACAAGCGAGAACCGACCAGGAGGGATTTCTTCGATATTGTGCGCTCTCTCTGGAACGGTGTCCACTCGACGTAGGCGGATTACGGGTGGCAAAGCTGGAGACGGGGGTGAAGAGGTCGCGGAGGGTTAAATCCTGATCGCGTTTCACGAGCTACCACCTTCGAATGTTGCGCCAACTTCCATTAGCGGTACCTACGATATCCCGTCAAAGAAAACTTTCTACAGCGACGCCAACGAAACCATCCATCGTTTTGTACCGCCCAAACACGACTCCTCTCCTGCCTGGCTTACGTCGATTCAAAAGGGTTTCTCGCCTCTGTTTTTTTCCCTCCAACCCATATAGCATTACCACGTCATAAAGGATCCCGTGATTCGATGGTTCTTCGATGTGTGTACACTGTGTATATCGCCAGCTACGTTTCACTGGGTGAACCACAACAGACATTTTCTCGAATTGTATAGGTGTAACGAAAAAAGAATTCTCTTGGAAAAGGGTTTTCTTCGGGGCTTGGATTATCGATGGCGAGAGACCTTTTTGGAGGATGGCAAGGAGTTTACTTGTGTGTAATTATGCGTTGGTATAATGGTATAGAAAGAAGAGTTCGTGGATAAATAGAGGATCGGGAAGTTAGGTATTAAATGGCGGATATAATGAAAATGACTTCTACTCTAATTTTTCTGAAATTCTTTACTTTGCTATGGTATGGTTTATGTCTATAAGGTAAAGTGTCTATATGTAAAGATGTACGTTTGTTTTTAACGCGTAAACGTTTGACACGTGAGAAAGAGGACGAGAATTATTTTTTGAGAATTAATCGAGAATTTTCCGTTCTCTACGTTTTCTATTTTACACGAAAATGTAAACTAGCGATTTTAACAAAATGTCGAATACAGAAACTCGCACGATAGCATTTGCATATTTATTTATAGGGAAATTTTATGAAACACGGTCATCGTGATCGCATGTATATTCATTGTCGTGATCGTGCATACTCTGTCCGGTTTCTACGTGTTCCAATACTTTGATAATACCGTGACAAAGGAACCAGCGCAAAGAACATATTTGTTCTTGTATCTAACTTTCCTAAAGTTAGGAGACAATGTACCGATAACATATATTATGCATACGTAAATAGAATGGTACAGTGACGAAAAGACACTGATGGCGATGGGAGACACCGAAGCTGGTTGCACCCTCGCTCTGGAAAAGAAAAGCTCTACATGGACCAAGATCAGCTGCAACCCATAAATATCTTAGCCCTTTCAGGTTGCTCCGCACTGACCATAGACCAGCCTGAATTATTGCGTCCCACCAGTTAAACTCTTTACAGGCAGCGGAACGTTAGCTCACGGATGCTGCGTCGTTACCGCTCTTTAGATCGCTCAGAAAGTCAAGGCTAGCCGTAAGTTATAGGGCCGGTGTCGTCGTTACCGCAAAGTAACGTCCGTGTAAAACACATTCTTGCGTTTCCAATCGGAAATGGAACGGATGGCGCGCGCACTATTCTTGCTGGCTGGCAAACGGCGCCCGCGGCGAAGCGATTACGCGTTCTTTGAAACTGTAACGAAGGGACTGTCCTTATTTGAAAAAAAAATATATATATGTGGAATTTTGTTATTTTCTATCAAAGTCGTAATATAATTTTTTATATAGATATTCTATAAACAGACTACAGTTTGTCGAGTAATATAGGAGATGCCTTTTTATTCTTGACACGCAGAAGAAAATTGTATACCGCGTGGAAAGTCGCGCGATCGTAAACCGTAAACTATATTCTAGAAACGTTGCGTTAATCTTTTGTGTAAAAAAAATTTCGTCGCCCAGCGTATTTCATTTTGTAGGAATATTGAATTTTTTATCGTTAGAGATCTGTTGTAGGAATTATCAGATCGCTTTTATTCAAATTACAACAGAAGAATATGTAATTTGATTAGAAAACAATTGTTATCGTTTAACGGTGAAACGTACAAATTTTAATACCCATTTAGAATCACACTGGATATTTATATTATGTCTAGCATCCCTTCGAGATACCTAAATATATTAAATTCGAATCTAGCATCTGGTGACAAAAATGAACGAAGAAGGGACAACATTTCCTGTAGACGCCGTATTACTAAACTTCCGTGTTATTGATAGAGTGATGTATGTCAAAGAAAACAAAATTAACACGCAGTCGGGCCAGTTTGTCCGTTGAAATTTCGGTTACCGATAGATAATCCTTAGGGATTCGACACGTTCGAATCACATGTTGGGAGAATAATCACCGGTCTAGCAAACGGAGGATCCAGCTTCCTGTGTCTTCGTCGTATGCGTCCGATCTGACCAGTTGCAACGTATTTAAATGAGATTGATGTATCGTTTCCTTTTAAACCATCAGCGATTACGAGAATTTGAAAAATGGTTTCCACGTTCGGTCACGTTTAAGACTAACCTCGGAACTAGCTTTAAACAACGGACAAAATGCTTTGGCAATTTTGTACTTTTAACATCGGCATCAACCGATAAGATAATTTTCAGATATTAAAATTCACATACAACGTATATATGAGAATATATCGAAATAAACGAGTATTGAAACTTTCTCATCAAAACACGAATATTTTGTCAATATGAAAATATATCATCGAGACACAAGAATAGAATAAATTTCTATTTTCTATGCTATATCGTTCCCAGAAACCCACTAATCTCTATGTACGTATTCTTTATCGCAATTTAAGGTATCTTCTGTTACAAATTTGTCGGTTACACGCATGCTGCAAAGCTGAACGCTTTACATGCGAGAAACCTGCGAATAAACGTACATCAGCGATCATTCAAGTATACACGGAAAGTCAATTAAATCGGGAAAAATCGCCGACTGCAAGATACCAGGTATCTTTCAAAGTACTTACGTGGCTCTTGTTCTTCGACACGTGTTTCAAAGGGGATCAGGCAACGAAGACGTCATCGAGTGTCCAGATTTTGTGCAACGGTGGCAGATTCGGATCTCTGGAAGTTAAAATTCCGCTGCTGGAAATCGGTTTTCAAAAGGCGGACAAACGTTGCCAATAGGACCAGAACCAGTTACAAGATTCCAGGCTAACGCGAGTCTGATTTATTGGCGCGCGGCAAACAATCGCTGCGGTCCCCTCTCGTAACCCTTACTTAAACCGAAGACGCTCTCTGGTCATTCTCGAAACGGCCAGGAACCGCTGTCGTGGGCCAGAAGTATCGGAACCAATAACGAGAACCGTTTGGGAAGTCTATTGTCGAACGTTTCTGTTGCATCGAGTTCTCTCGCAGTTTCAGTTTTCCGAAAGGAAACCATCATTTTTAACCCACCACGGGGGAAGTAGCCTTTTGTCGTTGGCGTACATATGTCCAAGAATTGCACGAATCTGGCCCGAGTTTTTATTTCCACGTTCGAGGAACACTGCGTGATCTCGAGGAGGAACGCCTAGTTGTTTCGATGAGTTTATACAATAGTACTCGTGTGTTGGAAATTTGTCTTCTTACCGTGGATGGTTCTATTGCCTTTGTTCTTCCAAATGGTTCGCTCTACCGAGTTCTGGTGCAACTGCGAAGCAACGGATTAATTTCATCTTTAATTTGATGATCTCTTATCTTTAACTCGAGAAGAGATACTTTTTGATCAGTAAGTTTATGGTACGTTGTTGGTTCCACTTTTTGCTTTGGATATTCAATGGTTCGACGTTGAAGATTCTGGGGTAGTTGAGGAGTAAGAATACGAAATGCAATGGTAGATGAAATTCAGCTTTTCGTAGTTTTAGTTTCAGAAGCAATTCTTTTGCACGTTGGTCATTTTTTGTTGGTACAGGATAAGAACAACGCACGAGTGTCGCCAGTGTCCGAAGAAGTTTAATCGATTAAGCGTTGTAATTAACAAAGTAAGTGGGAACGATGAAAGAGTTATAGGAAAATTGGAGCAATCTAAAAGAATGGGAAAGATACGAAGGATACAATTGCACGAAATTCAAAACGATGAAATACAAATTGTAAATACAGTACTGTGGCGTGCATATAACCGGCATTGTAACATCTGTCATCAGACCACTAACAGACTGACAGGCTAACCACGCATTTGCACAACTGTCGTCGCTTCTCGACCGGACCGTTTAGTGTAAGCTGTCGAATGCTCGATGATAACGATAATTTTCAGCTCCCAAAGAGGTGTCACACAGATGTTACACCGCTATCAAACCGTATTATCGGTCGCGTTGCACAGAGATACCGTAATGAGAATGATTTACACGAGACGCAATGGAGTTGAGTTTATATAGCCTGTACACACGCGGTAGATGAATTTTGTCGAAGAGTTGCCGTGGTCTCGTGTATTCGAAATTTGTCTCGTTTGATAATAATATATCACTGTAGACATTTTCGTGGAATATTTTCTCAACCAAATATTCTTTTCTGTCTTTTTCATGCATAACAAGTACATGTATAATATATCATCGTACATGTTAAAATATGTACGTTCAACATTACGTATTCAATTTTTCATATTTAAAATCCATACGTGGATTTTCGCACGTAATCGATACAATTAGAATAAGTTTTCGAGAGGAAAGAACAGTGATTTGGGAAAAGAAGACAAAGTTTGAACTGAAACTAAGCTAAAAAGCTGAATGGGATTTGCGAACAGTTAACTTTTATAAAATTTACCATATAGATCGTATTACGAAGGAATGAAAAAAAAAAAAAAAATAAGAAAAGAAAAGTAATGGAAAACGAGGTAATGCCTATAATAAAATTACACGTTGCATATTGTCACGTTAGAACATACTGTCGATCGCAGAGGTTATTCATTACCGGTGCCTTTTAATTTTGCACGGGATATTTGCGAGAGCAGCAAAATTGGCGAAGAAAAATTTATCTGACGAAAGTTAGGCGTATACGAGACACGAGTTCTTAAGGGGAGAATGTAGCTCGAGGATAGACGCAAAGCTGTCTAATGGTGTCACCTGAGATCATAATGGATGGCAGCCGAGAATAAAGACTTACTTATGCCATCGAAACGACGGGACGTGTTCTCGTGCATTCCTCTCAGCTCCACGATGAAACAACAAATAAATAAAAAATGGATGTGACGATGACGTTACTATCCGATAACATAATTTCACATCACGAATCGTGACCAATGATCGATCGATGCGCCGTATATTTATACGTAAATATTCCATCTAACAAAATAGAAATATAACAGTACGATAGGATAAAACAAAACAAAATTGAGCAAATGATAATTACAATTCTGTTTGTTTTCACATATTTGTGAAATTTGCAATCTTTGTTTATCGTTCTTCTCGATTTTTTATAACTCGTTTCTACAATTTTGTTCCTATCGCACCGTATTTTGCGAAATTTTCGCGAAAGGTATTTTTTCCCTGAGAGATTTGAATTTCTATCTTTTACTCCTGGTAGTTTTCCACAATTTTCCAGTATGCTTTTTGTCGTTGCAAAACGACGCCGTGAGACTTAAAGCTTGACTTATAATTTCCTGCCCCCTTTCTTCTGCCACCAGCCCTCTATGGTCAAAGGGTCCGACTTTTCTCCACGCATCTTTGAGCTTTTCTTCCTTTCCCTTCGTTTTTTTGTCTTTTTCGAACACTGTCGTCGAAGAAATTAGACCTGTCTCGTGTTTCAGCCATACGAACATCCGGTTCGTACGAACAGTTACGCCTCCTTGACCTATACCAGCCTTGTAATTTCTTAGGTTCCTAAGAAATAGCGTTTATGTCTAATAGCGAACTTATTGGCTAGACTACGAGTTCAAGAACTCTCTTCCACGAGGACATTTTTAAATTGAAATTGGAAATTGAAATTTTTCGATGCTTTGTACCGTGGATTTTCGAAATCATAGTAGCTTCGCGTTAAGTTGCACGTTTCTACCGTTACTCTGCCAATTTAAGGGATAATTAAATCGATCTTTTTAACTTAAAAGAATAACTTTTATAATTAATAATCCCCTGTTAACGCTAACGCTGTTGACGCTAAATATATTTTTAAGAATATACTTAGCGTAATTATATAATTGTATATTACTGTACCTATACATACAATGAGTTGCAAGCTACAAAAGGTATCCACACACACTCTTATTTTTCAATAATCCGCTTTCTTATCAAATTCTAAATTTTATTTTTCCAATCGTACAAAAGGACGATTAAATGATAATATCCTTGGGCCCAATTATTTACCATATAAATCCTACAATACGTACGTAAATAGCGTACCAGTATTCCTTGTAGTCACTAGAATAACCTTCTAGACACTGTCAACGTAATCGAAAATTCAGTCGAGACAGTAAACGTGTAAACTCGCGTTAAAACAGGTTGAGGATTTCATTCGTTATCCATGAGATTGCCTAAAAACTACCTCGTGCATATATAGACGCATTCTCCGTAACAAAATCATCACCAAATATCCTTCAATTCAAAACCTCTGCGTAGAAAGAAAGAAACGAAACGTGTTCGAGGAAATATCAATGAAAGAGTACGTGCATAATCCGGTCTCGATGGTGGCGGATAAATTTCAGTGGATTCTCGAACGTATTCTTTGGGGTGGCTATAAAAGTGTTACGAGTACGGCTGTCAGCGGCGCCATAATTGAAGATTAATCGTCGGTGTGGGTGTCAAGTCTGATCGCCAAAGTAAAAAAAATGCAGGGATAGGAAAAAGGGCACGTTGGCAGGTCGGTCAGGTCCCGAAGACTCGGCCTGGTTTTCCCTTTTGTCCCCGGGACAATTACTCACAGATTAGAGCAAGAATTTGCGAGATGAAGGCAAAAGGAGGGGACAATCTCGCTCACTTGATCTTTACATTTACGATAGGAGAGCTCTTCTATTCAGGGACACCGTGAAATATCATCGTCTTACCGGGAAAAATCGTAAAGCGAGGCTTCCTTTCCGACCAACGAATCGGAATCGAACGATCTCGAGGTGTCACGTACCTCACATAATTATGAGCTTCAAAAGAAAGTTTTTCAGGTCAATGGATAGGCGTGTAGTATGTGTGTATAGCCTGTAGTAGTGTGTAGTATGTGTGTGTATAACGTGCAGTAGTGTGTAGTTTATGCGTATATATATACACACACACAAACAGTAAAAAAATATATATATATACATATTCATTATATATGTAAATGTATACGTAATATAGTTTTGATATGTGCGAATAACTATCTAAATTTATTTGTCGTTGATTAGTAGCAGATTGCAAATTTTTTTCTATGTCACCACCTACAATACGCAGTATGGATTACTATTAATTACTTTTGACATTTTTCCATCATTTCACTTTTACATTTTTACAATCAACGTTTGCCTTTATAGATCGTATCTAATATTGATATTATGCGATGATTGCATCGCATCCACAGACATACAAACAAATGATCAAAAACCACTGAGACGAAACTATGAATCTCCCCGTCGACAACTGCGGCAAACCTTACTTAATTAAAACTCCCCTTGTTCAAGAAATAATTTTTACGTTACGATACGTTAAAATGAACTTGGACAATTTCCTACCGACCCTCTCTGGCTCGCAAAAATTCCTGAAACCAGCCCCCGAAGAAAGAGAAATATAATCTTTCCCCTATCTAGAAGATAAGGTAAAAGGGAGAAATTCTCGTCCGGAATAATCTTCAACTAAATTTCAATAATTCCGTATCAATCTCGTAGCTCGCGGAAATTTCCGAAGCTACATCCAAGAAAGTAAATGCTTCTTCTCTCTTTCGTTGCTCGCCCATCGACTCGACCCTTAATCATCTGTTGACATTGTGCAACAGAAAATAGCGTCCTCCGGTTAAAGGAAGGGTATTATTTCGTTCATAGAGGGAGGCAAGAAAAAGAGAAGAAAAAAAAGAGAAGGAATCCCGAGGTAGGGTAGCAAGGGCGATCGGGTCACGGATGATCGAAGGACTACGAGGCAGGTATTGGTCCTCGAGGTGGCGTCATTTGTATCGGCAAAAATATGTGGCATCCGACGCGAGGATATTGATGTGCATCGGGAGGGGTTGTCATTGTTGCGTCGCCACCCTCTCCAACCGCGTTTCGTCCTCCACCTCTCCTTAGATGCTTCCTGAATCGTCTCTTCGTTCCTCTTCGACGGGGCGAAAGACTGCACTTGATATATTGGAACTTTTGTACCTTCCTGCGAAGAGGCTTTGCGCAACACCCGGCACATCCTTTTATACGCGCCTCGAGGAGGATCCAGACACGGTACGCGATCCACGGATAACTCACCTGCCTTCTACTTTTCGTGGAAGTTAATGCACTGTCGAGCAGTTCTCTAACGTGTATATGTCTTGCGCGAAATCGAGCTCTCGTCCTGTGGAAGGGATCGCAAGCATGATTTTTTAACATTGTTACGGATAACTGTGATGATGGGTACTAGATAAACAGGGAAACGTATTTTTGATCGCTAAAAATTAAACGAAGTTAGTGTTTGTTTGTGGATTTTAGATATATTCTTGTTGGAAGTAGTGCGTGTTCTCTGCGGATGTGCATTATAATTTTCGGAATGTTTCGGTTCGTAGTATAAGAATCAGAATGCTGACGTTTGTGCAAGTTCGTGTTTTCACGAACACAATTAAAGAAGTACAGTTCGAGCTAATGCGCCTCGTATATGTCGATATTATGACAAGTATCTATTTCGAAATACGTATTTCGAATACTTTATGTATTTGAGCAAATCATGTACATCTGTGAATTTTTCCGTGAAATATCCGTCGTCCGATATAGAGCAATATTACTTTAGAAATAAATAGTACTAGAGTTTAATGAATTTTCATTGAAGAATTTCAAGCAACTACTAAAAATAGTCGATATATTTCTAATAAGACACGAACCTTAAATAGAATACAGCGACGAAGATCCGATAGACTTAATAAAAAACGATATGACTCTAAGCAATCAAGTTGAAAGCCATCGATAAGAACGAAGACCGACGAGACAGGAATCTTCTAAGCTTTCCGAATATCCAAAATCATATTCTCCAACTTAAAGAATCCTATACCGATGGTCAAGGAAGAAATCGGTAGATACGCAAGAAAATACAAGAAAAGAATGGCAACACGTAGAATCTAATTGGCTGCTGAAACCAGCAAAACCCATATAGAAAGAAGACTAAGAAAAAGTCATCCTACTGACCTCAATAAAGAGATAAAGTAGACAAACTGGAAGATGGAATTCCGTTGGGGGTAATCATCCACGTGTCATTTTGCAACAAAGTTATACAAATTTACCAAATGTCCCGTTGAACAAATTGTAAAACGCAGAGTAAAATAATAAAAAATAAAAAAAAAAAGAAAAGAATCATGGGCCATATGTTAGCCGTGAAATCTTAAGCGCAGCTTCCGCAAGGTGCGCGAATGACTTTACGGTTTGAACTCGCGATACCGCCTCATAACGACTCAGGACACCTCCACGGAGGCATCCATCATTTACGTGGAAAGTATCGAGGCAACGTGGTCCAGAACGCGTGGATGAACCGTCTAAAATCGCGGTAGCAGAGAAAAACGTATCATGGCCCTCCCTTGGCCGTCCCTTTTTCTCGCTTAACGATGCGTTTTATGCCGGCGTTAAAACGTTTTTCGCAAAAACGCGGTGGCCACGTCAAAGAGAAACAGAAGATGGGGAGGGTAATGATGTTCGAAATGATTTACAGTCCACGTCGGTCAGGTCTTTCTTTCTCCACGTGAAACTTTCGTTAGTCATGTGGTAACAGTTTCCTCTATTATCTATATCTCCGTTGCTATTGATGGATCGCGCGAAGATGTTCATAAAGGAAGTCATTATCGAAAAATAGAAATTACCGCGGAGAATATCTTTCTCGTGCGCGATTCTTTTCCATCGCGAAAACTGACACGGTGGTCCGAGATGATTCGTTGGAGAAAAAAGCTTCTTTAGGAAATAATACGTTGAGATGCTCTTTGACTGACCGACGAGAATCGTTTCGATCGTGCTGACCATATGTTGACGCAATTTCGTGAATTTCCTTTGGAAGGAGTCGGAGAACATTCGAGGAAGAAGACACCTACGGTATTTCTCGTAATCGTAGTTTGATTTTAGCCTCCTTCAAAGACATTTTATATCGTATCAAATTTGTTTGATAACGTTGCCGTTATTCCATCGTTTTACTCTAATCGTTTCTATGTACAAACTACAAGAAGCAATTTCTATTTGCTCGTATGGAAACCATCGTTTAAATCTCTTTCAAGACCAACCGTTTATATAATGCTCATCTTTCCATTCGATCCAAATCTATGCTATTTTCTTTGTCAACAACCGTGAACCCCTAAATTCAAACATTCATACACCAAACAATAGACATAGAATTCAAAATACCATTAGAAAGACAAGAAAACTGCATTTCATCGATTCCGCGTCTTTCAGAATCTTTCTGTATCGATTAAGGACGCATCATTGTCCTGTTCTTAAGGTAAATTGCAAGTCAGTAGTTCGTGTCCCCGGAGAGTATCGGCTAATTCGTCACCAAAAGCTGCGTCGATCCGCGTCGATCTGTTTCGAGAATCGAAAGAAGGGATCGAGGATTTCGAGAGGCGTAACAATAAAACGGTGTGCAGCTGCTTTTGAGATCGTGCGGGTGCACGAAGATCGAAGCGAGCCACGTTGTACGTGCTGGAATCGAATAAATAAGAGCGCGTGTCTCAAGATGCTGATCGTGTGGGGAAGACACATTGTGGCTCGTGGCAGTCCTCGCGTGTTCCTGCTGCTTCACTGACTTTTCTTTCCAGACGTGTGCTCCCGGATCTCTCTTCCGGCTTATGATTTATAGCATTGGAAATTGCATATTACAGTAACGCCACATTTTATAGGATCGTTAGGTGACAATATACATGAGAACGTAATAAGGATACTGTTTATATAATAAAAAATATTATGTAATATTTGGGAAATATAAATATGGCACATTTAAATGTACGAAAATAATCATGCGCCAAAAAATAATGCAACGATATAGAGGAAACAGTGCGCCAATGTTATACGGTAATAACGTACAAAAGTATAGGGAATGTCTTAAGCAAAGTGGTACTGATAATATCCGCAAAGACGAACGAATCGATTGCGAGTCAAACGATCGGAAGAAGAGAAAACGCATTAATAAAAGATTGACCAAGCAACGAAGACCATTCGGAAAGATTACTCGAGGTTTCTTTCCCCGAGTCAAACTATGGCCCGAAAGGGTCGTGCAACCTGGCAATTATATCAACCAACTACGAACAAGGTAGCTGGGATACGCTTGCGGTGCATTCTACGTCAGATAATAACTGATTTTCTTCCGTTCCTGATGACTTCGACCTGGTCTAGACAGTCAGTCAGTCAGTCGAGCCATCAGCCAGGTAGAAAAACGCTTCTCGCAAAAGGCAATCTATGGATTAACTCGTCTTGCCTCGTTCGCGAGACGCAGCACGCTTTGCTATTTTCCGCTTTTTTCTCTTTTCCTTATTTTCGCATGGAAGGAGTCGGAGACAAAAGGAAAACGGAGAACGCGATTGCAGCTTGAAATTAGGGAACAAAGGACGCGAGCACCACCGTAAACATCGTATATGGGGTTATTCATTTTGCACTAATAACCGTGAAGTTATTTGCCTGGACGTTTGAGAAGAACCTCCGATACGAAACGTGAATCGTCAAAAGTTTTGCGAGGATATTATGGTTGATTTGAGGCAAAGATGCCAGGATGAAGACGAGAGTTAGGAAGATAGGATGTTCGAAGGATTGATGCGCATCCTATCTTTAGGGAGAGAAGGGTGCTGAGGATTTAGGAGAAGAGTGTGATTCGGTGATTCTGCTTCTTAGAGTCAAAAGGGATCATTTTGAATGTTGATAAGGTCTATTGGAAGATCGTGAAAAGATGTTTTTTATATAATAGAAGGAATATCGTCCAATTGTGCTTATATCTTAGAAATTTCTCTATTCTGACGCTAGAACATTTGGTTAATGTCTAACAAAATAATTGGTTTTAAAAGAGACGATAAATGCGTTTGGTTAAACCTTTGTTTCGTAGGTTTCGCTATAGGAAGAGATTATTTTTATTCGTTTTTATAAATGTTAAAAGACATCACTGAGAAAAGAAAAACAGAGAGAGAAAGAGAGAGAGAGAGATAATTATTCTTAACGTTCAGATAGATACATCAAGTATATAAATCATAATGGAAACTAATTTTCGAACCCAATATTTCATGTACTTTCAGCGTTGATAAATCGACAAAAATTGTATTTATATAGCGTCGATAACAAAAGCAACGATCTATGAACGAACTACGTATAATGCTATAAAAACACACGCAAGGGACAAATTCTCAGTCAACCAGTTAAAGCGATTTGCTCACGGTCGCAATGTTACAGCTCGTAGGCGTATCTATTTCTGTGAAGAATTGTTCGCGCGCTATTTTAAGAACATACAACCAACTCTGTGTTATCGTTTCCTTCCTCTTGACCAACACTTACATAACTTTTACCTGTTCAGCCCTCGTTTTTTCAATTTCTCTGATCTTCTCTTTTTTTTTTCTCCCTGGGCTGCCACATCTTTCAAAAACCATTTGTTAGGATGGAGAGGAACTCAAGCGGATATAATGCAAGAACCTAGGAGGCACGATTCGCGGAAACCACTCCGTTATACGATTCCTCCTCTTATTCAACATCGAACCGAGTTCTCCCGGTATTTTGCATTCGATCGTAACTAATTTCGTATCAGCCAGACTTATATCCATTTCTCTCATTCACCATCTATATTCCAGCGTTTCCTTTCATCGTCATTTCGTGCTTCTTTAAAATAAAGCGAACAGTTCGATGGATTTGTATATTACTTCGTTCATTACGTCCAGACGAGTACGAAATTAGATACCGAAGAACTGTTCGCTTATCCAATACTAAAATATAAAAAGAATATTCGCTCGATCTCTCATCTTCCTTTCTCTCATAAACAAGCAAAATTCGAATCGTACAGACTTAATCGTACTCGTAACTCTTCCATTTTTCTTCCTGTGGTACATTAGGAACATCCTCAAGAAACGCCATACACACGCGTGTATCACGAAGACGCGTAGAAACGTAGGGAAACGCAAGGACCCTTTTTATGAAGTGGCAAAGTCATAGCTCTCGATCGTGCATGAAATCTCGACGGCGCATCCTCGAACGAGAAACGAATTTAATCCTTAGCCAAGTCTCCAGGAGGGACTTCGAGAGCAGATGCGTATCCCGGAAAGATTCCAGATTCCAGATATCCCGCCAATTTCTTCTGCGGGTTGTCAATATCTGTAAGGGCCAGGACAATGGGTGAGGGGTAGGCAAGGTCTCTAAGATACTCACTCAACCTGAACAATAACATATTGCAGAACTCCGTAGGTATTCGATGATGCAAGTGTGTGTATATGTATAGACGTATATATAGGCTGTAAAGCATCGGGATGAACGAGAAGAAGAGAGAACGGGGGTGTGCCCTTCTGTAGCCTGTTTCCACCACGGTAACGTTCGTAACCGTTGCAAGTAATCGAGAATATGAATGAGAGACGATTTTGAATTCTGAGCTTTCCGTTGGGTGGACAAGATCTCTGTGCGATTGCATATTTTTTCAAGGAGAAGCAACGAAACGGAACCTACGTAGTTACCTGTTTCGCCTATTAAAAATTGTAACGATCGATGCGCAGTTTGAACATTTTATATATTTTTATATATCACATGCACTGTTTGGATATTCGCAGCTTGAAATTTGTACGCGTCGTTGATTGCAATATAAATCTATCGCAGTAAGTAAGCGGACATTCCATAGATTTCTTCTTCGAGATTTCTATATTTGAAATGCGAAACAGGTTACAGGAATATTTTCAGAAAATAGTGCGACGCGCGAGCGCTGTAGTTTTTGGTATCGTGAAAAATGACCATTTGCGAGATAGGTGAATTTCCTTGAAACATAAATAACATGATATATACATACACGCTTCGTTGTTTACGTTCTTTTCGCGTGAATTATACAATTTTCAAAAAACCTATTGCGAAAGCGATTTACATCTATACGAACGTCGCTACGAGGACTCGATATTTATTGAAGAGACTTGTGATTTCCATTCATCAAACTAATCGAATCGTTATTCAGAATGTTAGAAATTGACGTTACGAATGGGCAATAATTCTAGAACGAACAATTTTTATAGATTTGAAACAACGAAACTAGTTGGTCATTAACGACGTGCACCGAATCGTGCGAAAATTATTTTTGTCGAGTATATCATACGTACAATATACTTCAAAACGTTATTTTGAAAAATATCTGTAGGACAGCGGAACGAATTCGACGCTATTGCGTAGAATCCTAAATTAACTGAAAGCAAACGAGTCCAGAGAAACTTTCAAACAGATGTAGCCTGGCTAAATAGGTGTTCGAGACCAATTTGCAAATTGTGCGGCCTCGTTGTGATGGTCAGGGTCATGGGTACAATCGTTCGCTGTTTATCGCGTCGCAACGCGTCCACACCATAAAGCCATTGCAAACGGTGCTCTAGTTTCACCTAACCTGTAGATTTATGACAGCGATGCGTCAAGGACTCCGAGGAAGTCAGGGAGAAAGGTTCTTAGAAGAAATTGCATGCCCGTATTCCAAGTGCGCGGCGTCCACTCTTGTAAATCACGTCTCGAAAATTTACAACATTGCTCTAGTTTCGGTCACAGAATCGGTCACGGTTCATCCCTTCAGCTTCGCCGTATTCTAAAATTATGAACGTGAAACTATCTGTGAAAAGGAAGTACGATGACAGCGAGAAGCGAAAGAAGAAGAAAGAAAAACAGGAAGAAATATCCGTTTCGTATCGCTCGTTAAAAAACCCGAGGTCGAACCACGAAACGATTCGTATCCGATTCGATCCCGAAATTTCTCCAGATTTCTGGTATCGACTATAGGATATGGTTGTCTGAAAGCAGAAGAGAGATGGAAACAGAGTGTACCCTGTGTCTATCGTTCCGCGCGAACATCTTCCAACGGGCGCGTCTTCCTTTTCAAACGAACTTGTCAGCAACAGACGTCTCCCATCGGTAAGAAAGACACGAATCTTGATAGACGAAGAGGCGAAGAATCTTCGACGAATCGTTAAGATTGCGTTCTCGACTTTTTCCTCGCCCTTTTATTTTTATGCACGCGGCGAAGTAACGAGGGTCTTGTCTGAGGGAGGAAGAGGTCTTCGAAGGGGGTGAAGCGCGAGAAAAGGAGACGCTCGGGCCAAGAACCGAGAAGGCTCTTGCGAACGAAGAAGCCGAGAGTTTAATGATATTCCTGATTACGCCGGCACGTGGAGAGAGAAAAGGAGAGAGGGGAGAAGAAGGTGGCTAGAGAAGAGTGGGTGGTAAGGTGGAACGAGAAGAAGGGTGGTTAGAGTCGGAGAGAAGGTTGCACAAGGAGGTTAGAGGGGGAGAGAAGTTGAGAGAGACTGAGACTGCTCCACCTCGGCGTACCTACCCCGTACTCATCCGAACGAACCACCCTCTCTCGCCCCGACTCAACCTCCTCGGCCGTGGTTCTCGCATAAAAAGTATTGATCTGAGAGCTCCTTCTTGGCCCGTGGAGCCCCACGAGCCGAGAGGGTTGAATCCACCCTAACTGCTTGCCCTGCCTTTATATTCATCATCCCTCTAGCGCCCCGAGAACGGCGGCCCTGTCTTCCGAGGGTGGTCGGACTTCCTCCCTTTTTTTCTCTCCTTTTTCCTACCAAAGGCTTCCTTCTTTCTCCTTCTTTCTTCTTATTCTTCTTCTTGGTCGTAGTCGTCGTCGTCGTCGTCGTCGTCGTCGTCCTCGTCGTAGTCCTCGTCGTCGTCGTCGTCGTCGTCGACGTCACTCCCTTCGTCCATCGCGGGAAATTCCAACGTTACGTTTTCTGCGGGAGAGGCTATCTTTTATGCGGTCCACCAGTCGAATGCCAATGAGTCGCCCTTCTCCGATATTTTTCGCCTCTCTGTGTTAAGCATCGCTTTATTGCCTAACGTAAATTCGACTTTTGATCGTGGACGCGTAGGAGAGAGGTTAGGGTAGGCGAAGGTCTGTCAAGTGGTTTTAAGGAGAAGTTAGAGGTTGATTTTTTATAAATGAGAGGAGTTGCTTCCGGTGGGATGTTTGATCGTGGAAAGGATCGAACCGGGCTCAGGAATGTCAGGTTTTATCGTGGTAGTCGCGCGACTCTCGAATACCTGGCAAAGTGTTGCCCGAGCAAACAACAATTAGCATTGGCAAAGAGCGCATTTGCCTAATTTCCCTTTGCCGCCTCGTTAACTCATCGCGCCCGGAGGATTCGATTAGAAAGCCTGTGCAAATCGAGAACCGCGCTTTTCCACCGTTTTATTTTGCCAAGAGGGTGGCCTGTGATGCTGCTTTCGATAATCCGAATGATACATTTATACATGAACCGTATTAGGAATTGATTGAATTTCATCTTGAAAGTATAAGATTCGTCTTGACGCAATTAGGAGCTGTTGAACGTAACGAGTAGAATACACAAACTATTAGTAGTATTATAAATTATTCCGTCAACTTTATTTTAAAGCTACAGTTAAACGTACTGACTAAACATTTGATAACCGATCGTCTTATCTCTCTAATCCTATCTTCATAGATACCATTTATAACGAGTAACCGTAAAGTATGGAGAAAATTCCACTATTAAAGTCCTACTCTTTTAAAAGAATCATGCTGCCAAATATAATACTCCAATAACAAATTCCCAAGAGCAGTAGCTCAAGCGTAAAAGCTTTCTGGTAACCGTAGTTGAGGTAGTAACAAATATCTCGACGTTTCCTCTTTTCTAACCGTGGTTTGTACCGGTCAGCATTAAGTGGCATTGCATCCCGTAGCCTTTTTCGGTGCAGATTAACGGGAAACCCTTTTTGCCTGTAGACGTGCATCATCTACTACGAGATCTGTCGAATGTTCAAACCCCCGTGTTATCTTTCTAAACATCGAAGATCCACTTAAATATTTCCAAAACGTGAATCGGTGATTTCGAATCCTTTCGAAAGTTTCCACGGTCGTGCACTGTGTTGTGACAGGTCATCTTTGTCGTCAACTCTATCAGATCGTTATTATTTATTTAAATCGCACGGTCGATCGATCGGCGCGACCACCATTGTGCGTTTTAATGCGTCCTCTGTCGAGCGTGACAATGAAACGATTTTTACAGATATGGCGTTGGAGATTGGGGTTGAACGCCGTGGAAAAATGGAAAAAATACGTGCCTTGGAATTTGTATCAATGGAAACGTGGAAGTAACGTTGAATATATGGTTGGAGAAGTGCTTCGGAATAATTTAATTGCAAACTTATTGTTTGATAAATTCAGACAGTTCGTAGCATTTCGAGTTCTTCGTAAATGATAATAGCAATCAAATTTAGGAAATTTCGTTTGAACGTATCTGCCAATAAGAAACTTCGGAAGATTCTAATTCGATAATTAAACCTTTGTAAAATGTTTATATTTGCGTCTTCGTTTTCATTCTTATCGCGATACGATCGGAAAATCGAGTAAGACATTTTTAAAAACATACTGTATTATATTACGATATAAAATGTTTCTGTCTTAAAAATTCACGCTCCACTTGATGCTAAAAACGTGTGCGTTTGTATACGTTGTATTAAAAAGTGGAAATTACATAGAGAGGGAAAAATTGCCAGTCTTGAAGTGATATTTTTATTATTAAAATAAACGCACAAAAAGCAAAGATAATCCGCAAACGTAGAAATATTCGTTGAAAATAGAAACGCTTGAAACTAAAATTGAAACTGATAAATTAACTAACCCCTAAACGACGATTTCGATATCAGCGTAGCCACGCCGCATTTTGGCCAGCAAAGAACCAACATTATCATAATTCTTTCAACGAAGAATAATATCGTTGTCATCGGCTTTCCACCACAAAAGAAACCACCGCACGAAATAACACAGTCGTGCTGGTTTATCGCCTTAGGGTCGTCGTCTTCGAGCATAGGCAAAGAGTAAGGATGGCGGGGAGGAAGAACCGCGAAGGGGTGAGAAAAAAGAACGAGGGTCTCGAGCAAAGTAACGTCACCTTTTATTAAAGTTCCGAATGCAAAATGTGTTTCGACCGGTGTGTTTCGAGCTCGATGCCGTTTTCTTATTAACTCTCGTCGGGCTTCTCACCGCGGCCAAGCTTTGGAAAAAAGTAACGCGCCGCAAACACGCCGTGACTTTTAATTTCTACTTTCTCTTCCTTTTTTTCTCGCTGCCTTGTATAAATTCCAGGAATTGATTGGCTCGATTAAGCGGACTTCTCGCCTGAAACGAAATTAAATTTCTCTCGCGGTCAGGTTAGCCGACCTACGATCCAGTTTATGGTGTCCCTTCGAACGACGACACGTGGTTGTTTGCGAAATTTCGCCGCGCGTATTTATAACTCGACGAACGTGGCTCTCTGTTCGCAATAACGACTTGTTTCTTCGTTAATGAAGGTTTCAATCGTAAGCACCTTGATCGCTTATTTCGTTATTTCTGTTCCTTATTTCGATACCGATACGTATCTCAATTATTGAATAATTGTACAGTCTACAAAATCTGTACGTTTCCATAAATATCGAAAGTAGAGTAACAATCAACTTCGACAATATCTTTCTATCGGAAGTAAGAATTTTTCAAGGTATCTTCTTCTTTCTATATTCGTATTACAGAAAGGAGAAATTCAAATAAACTAATGACAAAATACATCATTCAAATGTATAAATACCATCCGCAAGCTAGACACTTGTATCAGATTAATTGAACAGAAAAGTTGATCAATGAAAAAGGAATATTACTTACGGCGAATAGTAAAAACAATAAGTTACTTGCTTGCTTCATTAAAATTCGTATGAAATTTATACTGAGATTAAATACCGAAATTAGATTCTCCAATGGGAGTACAAAATCCTGTTTTTACATCTGGATCATAGCACGGAATACAAGTGTAACTTGACGTCAAAATGCAAGGGGTTAAATGGCTGAGCATGATACACCTTACGACGGGATCAAGTGTAGCAGGTGAGGCTGTTGCCATTGGACACTGAGGAAGGGGATAGTGAACGATGAAAGAAGGGTTACTCGTTGCTATGGTTACCAGGAAGGGTTAGAATTCCGACCCCTATCTGAATTCCGCGTAGTGAAGGGTTAATGAGATTGGACGAACGGTACGAGTTTCGCCCCTCGTCCCAACCTTTCTCTTTCTTTATTCTCTTTTTTTTTCTATTATTCCGAGCATGGCCGCCACCCAGATCTCTCACAACGCTGTAAAAAGGGACAGCTTATTTACAGACGTAGAAATTATTAAATTTTATATTATCGTACGACAGAGATAATAATGTCTCACGATCATTTCGTTTTTTGTATTTTCCCTTTATGGAAGAAAGACGAAGAAGATACAAATCCTTAAACAATGCTTCGGATAACTTTTACTGTAATTTAAATGAGACATTCGTTCGCGCATTCTATTGTATTCTATTTATACAAAAATGAAAAAGAATGTATCAATTTAAAGACATTTAATTGCGCGAACTGTCTAGACCAAAATACAATAGGAAAGTTAATACCGATAACAAACGATAGCAATATATCACTATCTCTTAATTTTTGCATATTACTTACATCGACAGCATCTCTTACGCAGCATCTTCCTCGTATTGACATTGAGTATCTGCCAGTTATAGCAATTTTTCTAGAGTGTAATTTTACTAATCAAAATACAAACTCGCGCGTGAAAATCATCTACCTTTGCCAGGAAAATCTCCCTATAATTACAAAATAACAAAACGTGGAAGATCTTTGCCCGTTTTTACAGAACCAACCATTTATACAAAATCAATTCGCACGTCTTCGATTAACTTATCCCAACGGCATTTTTCAGAATTTCATCACGACGCTTCGAATCATCGTACATTTCGCGTAACAAAGTCATCCTCGAGGTTCTGCACGTCGCGTACCTTCAATTCCATGGACAAAACACGAGGACCTGAGGGTGAGCTTCCTCTTTTCCGCGGTTCCTTCCGCCCGAAAAAATATTTTCCTACTGCTCGATTCGAATCGTACCTGCTTTCCACTACGCCACCCCTCTTCCGCCGTCTTTCTCTCCCTTTTGAAGTTCGCGTACGAATTTATATCGCGCTCGACGGTGTGACGGACACGCAAACGGGTGCGGGTGTCTACGTGGGTGCGCGCTTTGGCGCAGGGAGCATTCTTATTTCCATACAAAGCCGTACGATTTCCAGCGGCCCGACCTTTGAAGAACGAGAACGAGGGTTCTGCTTCTCCCCGCGTCCCACCCTTCCGCCCCTCCCACCTTTAACCCCCTTGTTCGTCCCGGTGCTCACAGGTTGCTGGAACGTTGCGATTTTTTGAATATTCCTCGAAGCCGACTCTGAGAAAAATTATGTAAACCGTGGCAACACTCCCACGATATGTCGAGCTCGAGGTGTAAGAAAGGGTGCAACTATGTGAAAATGTCTGAAACGGATCGTCTATTTAAATGGGATCTTTAAAATTTTTATTCGGGACTGATGGGAACTTGTACTTGCGTAGAAGGTGGAAAAGTGCTGGTTTATTTCTTTCTTTTCGTCATTTTTTTTCCTTTTTTTTTTTTTTTTTGGAAGGGTAGATTTGAATCAAGAGTGGAAGTGGGAAAAGTTGCTTTCGGATATTTAAGAAAGCTGCAAAGAAGGGATTTTTTAATTTATGTCACGAATGATAAGGAATATCGCTAAGTGTGTGTGTTTGCTTCTTTTTGATATTTCACGGTACTTTTAGATCAGAAGAATTTCGATGCCCACATTCTTTACCTCTTCGAACCAAATGTTCATCATTTTAAATGGTGCAATGCGAAATGAAAGAACACTTAATATGCGGGTCCTCTATCACGAAATCGGACTGTGAACATTCACACGGGGATTAGAAAGCATAATACCTATCAACGATCCCAAAATTGATGACTCAATCGTGTTACAATTGAATTATAATACAAAATTGTTTGATAAAAGGAGACAAAGAGGGAAACTAGCACTGAAATCATCTTTTCTAGTTATCGTCTACGATCCTCAAACAATTCTGCAATTTTGATAGCAATCTAGACAATGCCGTCGCTGACATACGTCTTCGCGGTTCGTTGAAAAACATCGTGCCAAAATCGTCAATAAAAAGAACTAATCGATGATTTTCAGACAAGTTCGTAGAAGGAAATTTCTTCCAGATATTTTCTCAGAAAGATCGTCTCAAGCATTCGTTGATCCATCTTCATTATAGGATTTAACGACATACTTTTCCATAGAAAGAAATCCTCTCGAGAGATTGGTTGAAAAAAATCATTCCAGACGTCCATTAATTGCCTGACCGTGAAATTCCACGATATATACTTGGCGGAAGAAAATTCTTTTCACAGATTCTCTCGGAGAAATTATTTCAAACGTCGATTAATTACTCCGTCGTAAAATTCTGCGATATATCCATTGGAAAAAAATTCCTTCCACGGGTCCGCTAAAGAAATCAAACGTTCGTTAATTGCACACCATCGTAAAATCCAGAGCGATACATCCTTTACGCAAGAAAATTCCTTCGGTGGAAGATTCTGCTGCAAGAACGAGCAAACGATCGAGAAAAATCAAGAGCATTAGGGGTTGGGTGGGATGGAGGGAGAAAAGGGGGAAAGTTCTTTTCTGAAGAGCGAAGAGAGTGACCAAGACGCCTCTCTTGACGTTCCGCAGACGACGGAACCGGCAAAAAAAAGTCGAAAGGTCGTAAGGGCGTGGCGGTTGTATTTAGCCGGCGTCCACAACGATGTCCTTCCCTAGCTCGAATAATGTTAACGCCTCTGGATTCCGTTTTCTTGCGACAAAGACCAACTGTCGGCCTCGATTGTACCACTCTTCCGGTCGGACGTGGGCTACTCGTCGCGTCCCTTCCTCCAGATCTGGTTTGCTTGGTGTTCTGACCCACCGATCAATCTGGACGATTGTGAACCAACGACGAAAAAGCTATGTGCCCGAGGAAAGAGTAAAGGGATCAGCTACGCCCCGTAGCCGCGATATATTTTCCATGTACGTTTAAATCGTGAAATAATGCGGTTAAAAGGCATTCGAGGTGCAGGCTGGCTCCTTTATCAGGAACGCCAATTATTGTGAAGCAAGATCGATAGAGACTGGTGAAAAGGATCGTTAAGATATGAATGGATGGGTTATGTTAATGGATGAAAGTGGATAGCCATATAATAGGGTTATAAAGTTCTCGTTTGTGAACAATGTCGTGGAGTAATCTTTCGAAATGTGGTAAGGGACGAAGCAAGAGACGTTACGAGATGTTAAGACGATTCGTTTAGTAATACTGTTGTACGTTGATTGGTAGATCTGTTGAGAAAACGTATGATCGTGCCGTGTAGTCCTGAATAGAGGAAAGACGCGCTGGCGATATTTTACGCAGTTACGTGGCATCTTGATCAAATTATTCGAAGAATATTTCAGATATACGTTTTTGAATCTGCGCAGCGCGATAGTAGCGAGTATTTTGGGATGGTTTACTTGTCGATCCATGTTGGTAATCGTTAGCAGGATAAATGTGAAAAAAGTGATTTTTCGATGAACGTTGCACTAAACAGAACTTGTCCAAAGGATATTTAATCGATATCTTACTATTTATGCCACGAGACTAATATAAATATTTAATCAAACCTAATTACCTAAATGTGATAATAAATATTATTATCAAATCTGAAATCTTAATATGAACCGAGAATACGATCGTTCTAAAACGCAATTATAAATCGTAGTCTATAGTGCATTTAGAAAGTTACTCTCCTTGCGTCCGATATTTTTTTAAGATACCAATTACCTCTTCTTCCCCCGACTATCGGGGCGCATTGCATACCATCGTACGTACACGTCATATTTTTTTTTATTATCGTACCGATTCTCACATTAGCCAGCGTGCGTGATGGTGCCGAACAGAAGAAACGTGGAAACGAAAGAACAACAAATCGAAGCGAGGAAACTCAAACAAGTGTTCGTCACCGCCATCTGTCTTCCCTAAAAATTCAGACCTGTCGATCACTCCGAGGAAGAAAATCTCGCCAAAACGTGCGGAAATTTATTCCACGTTCTCTTCAACCCCCTTTCCTTCCATGACCTGGGTCCACTTGTACAACTGTGAACTAATATTATTAGCGACACTTTACACACAATATTACAAGTCAACGAAGCTAACGAATCATTATATTAGGTTGTCCCGAAAGTTTCTTTCCTTTTGTATGGAAATAATAGATGCGCAACCTTTTTCCGTTTTGTATTATTTTATCGAATCGTCTACGATCCGTTTTATTCTATTTCTATTATTATGATCATACATGATTCGACAAAAATAATATAAAACAGAGAATGTCGTGCATTCATTATTTCCTTACAAAACGAAAGAAACTTTTCGGACAACCTAATATTATATAACAAAAAAAAATGAAATTTTATAAATGAAAACTAAAAACGTTATATTATTGTATATTGTATACAATTGTATTATATCGGTTTTCTCTTAATTCGCTGATACTATTAAGCGATAAATTATTGTGCAGGAGAATCTTGAACGTCCATTCTGAACATTCGCGCGAATGCGTTGGTCGGTGAAACCACGACGAAACGAATATCTCCAATAGCTGGAAACATATGAGATATTCAGGCGAAATAACGTTGCCGAGGGTGTATCACGCCACTTTGTCTCCGACGATTGTCTTTCAATAATACGCGCCACTCTCTTATTTATCTTCCTCTCGTGCTCTCACCTCGACTTATGTCTCTTCTTGCCAGCACGACAGATATTCGCTCGGGGTTGGTATCGTTATTGGTGCGGATTTCGACGGAACAATATCGTTATTCAATATTATTTTTTAGTCAACTTCTCCATAAGAATTTGTACGCGACAAATTACACGCTTTTCCAATAGTAGGGACAAATAATGGGGCGAAACGTATCCAAGCAAAAGAGGAGCGCAAAATCGTCGATCGAAAGTTCATTAATTTACTCGTAGAAGGTCCTGACGAGAATCAGCAAGGGAAGGGATCGGATGTAGCGATGATTTGACTGGGCCAAAGCCATTCGTAGTTTCGGGGTGTATTGAGTAAACGGGTATAGAGGACGTGGCATATGTGCGATCCCCTTTTTCCATCCGAACTCGTCAAACCTCGGTCCTCCGTTCTCTCGGCCGCGTATTATGCAGAAAACTTCATTGTTGGACCTCAATGGCGCGGAGAAGGTGGGGCCCCCGATCCCCGGACATTTTCGTTTTACATAACTCCGTCAGGATTACCGGCGAGACGGGATACACGGTCGCACGAAATTTCGCACCGAATCGAAACGATGTTCATCTCGAAAATAGAATATTCGTTCAGGTAGGATGGGCGAGTCGATGTATAATGGGGTTGTGTGATTGAAGTGGAGAATTGAAACGGAGTGACGCTCGGATCGAAGGAACAACGAACGTGAGTTGTGAGTGAAGGTTGGGCGAGTTGTAAATAAATTAATTGTTTAGATCATATAAGATGGTGAATCTTTTCTCTCCTTCTTCTTCTTGTTCAACTAATCTTTTCACTTGGTTTCCAGTTAATATAGAAAATAAATTGTATCACATTTATATTTGCAAAAATTGAAATTCATGTACATTTTTCTTTTTTATTATTTTATTTTTGCATTTTACAATTTGTCCAACGAGACATTTGGTAAGTTCTTATATCATTGTTGAAAAGTAACATGTGGATGGTTACCCCTAGCGGGATACGATCTTCCAGATTGTCTGTTTTATTTCCTTAGTGAGGCCAGTGGAATGCTTTTTCCTTAGTCTTCTTTCTATATGAGTTTTGCTCGTCTCAGCAGCCAGCTGGTTTGGATGTGTTGCCATTCTTTCCTTGTATTTTCTTCCGTATCTACCGATTTCTTATCGATGTAAACGAAATTGATTTGTCTTTATCAACTTTTAATTTCGCGATTGCAGAAGTTTTTGATCGAAGGATCAAATCTGGTTGAAAGGTCAACCGCGCTGTGGCCCGCGAATCTTTAGATCACAATCTCATTCTTGTCTTAAACAAGCGCTGTTTTAAATATCTTCGATTACAAACGAAGAATGACGCCTATCAAGAACCACTCCCCTTCGTACTTTCTCGAACTCGAGAAATTTGTTAACAGTAAAGAGAAACACCAACGAACGTAAAACGTCCCAAGCAACGTAATATAGTTAATGTAGCATAAAGCGTTGATCACGTTCTTCGCAAATATTTAAAAAAGCGCAACTTGTTCCATGAAAACGTCGAGTCACAGCGTTCCAATATCCGTTGAAGGAATCCGCAGCAATCTCCATAACGATGTACGCTTGAAGAAGAAGCCGTTGAAAGATGGTTCGTCCTTGTCATCGACTGAAACTATCTCTGCACTTTTTGCTCAGCTGTTCGTTTCTTTTTTCTATTTACAACTACTCAACGAAGAATTGCGTAACCTGGCTATTTTGCTCGTGCCACTGAGCTAGAAGGATGCGAGCGCGTGGATCGCGATCAAGAAGTGGAAAAGCACGGGGGATGAAGAAGGGTAGAAAAAAATAGGATGAGAGAGAAAGACACGTGCTGCCTGTTGCTGCTACTGGCGTTCGTAACACGATAAAAAACGATGAGACAAGACCTTCTGATGGAGCTAACGTCGGGGGAGTGAGAAGATGTTTACGAGAGCGTAGCTTTGTTCCTAGGGTGGTAGTTTATCACGAAAGGACTGGCTGTTCCTTCAGACATGTACGACGTGTACACCGTATTCGTGTTCTTTCACCCTGTTTAAATTTCACTCCCATTACGACTTCGTGATAAGCTGTATCTTTTCCACTAGATCTCGCGGAATTATTTATCGTTTCTTAATGGAATGGGTTGATATGAATCTCTTTTTCAATCGTCCGCAACTCTTCAGGGTTGACAGATGCAAAGGGGTGTCTTTGAATGTTTCTGGTTGGAATTCTGCATTGTATAAAAGTGGCGATGAGAACGTATTTATTAGAATCGTATCCTCTGACTCTGGATGTATATTTATTTTTAATATTCTAGATATATTTGCAAAGAACATGTTTTGATATAATAAAGCTACATTATCGTATAAATTGTTATAATATAAATTTGCTACGTATGCATTTCCTAATCATTTTGCGTTTGACTTTCGCAACAATTTGTGTGAGATCGGTCACCAATTGCATTTAGTAATTAATGATTAAATAAATAGACGGACTATTCGTCTACGCAAGCTGTGAGAAAATATAAACTCCTATTAATGGATTAATTCTTCTTAACTAGTATAGTGTAAAGTATTCACAATTAAATGTACATCTTTGAAATTGGGAAAAATTTGAAAAACAAGGTTTAAAAAAATATTTCTGCTACTTCCTCTAAAAGTAGCAGCTGAAGGTTTCGCTGGGTTTGTTCGTTGAAATTAATGATTTTAGGAACCATTTACTTATTTTTTCTCTTTTTTTTTTTCCTTTGACAGGTCGGTAGCCTTAGTTCTACCAGACACTGGTACTGTAGCACGCGTGAAACTATTAAAGAGTTTTCTATCGTTCGCTACCGAAAACGCAGGAGGCCCACCCACGCGTTCGAAATATAAATCAGTTGAATGCCCGCGATTCTTCACGGCCGAACGACCCATCTGCTCGAGAACTTCATTCTTTCTAATAACTGTCACCGAACGCTGTTACCGTTTCTCTGCGCAATTAGGTTGATTTATGTACACGGTTCCTCGGACATATTAATAAGCCTATGCGTAGTCAATGCGTTATTATACATAGAAGCATAGAAAACTTTCTCGGTCAAGTATGCAAAGGTAATCACGACAAAGTTTCAACTTTTGATAATGCAACGAGAAACGAATGAGAATTCGGAATGAACGATTTAGAAGATAATTATCTTTTTATCCAAAAATTTGCTGCATTTCTACAACGTTAGGTCTGTATAAGATTAGCTCTGAATTAATTGTAAAATTATATTTTAATTGTACTCTGTATGACTTTCCTTTCATAACATCGCATACAAAAAATAATGTATCTTTCCATTGAGCTTGCAATACTATCTTCGAAGATTAAAATCACTGAAAAAGTGCAGATGTCCGATGAAAGTCGGAATATTCTATCGGCACGCGTTAGAAAGCTGCAGAAGCGGCGAAAGGACATGGATCGAGAGTTCGAATAATTTAAATCGACTTATCCGAGATTTTCTCGATTCCTTTTTCTCCTTTCCTTTTTTTTTTTTTTAGCAAATAACCAACAGATGCGACTTTGACCACGCTCCGATGAACATCTTACCCTCATTCACGGTAGACACGTGCTGTTTTGGATTAATTTTTTGCACCAATCCCCCCGGACCTTCTTCAGGAATGCGTGGTAATGTCAATAATAGCCATCAACGTTGCACGTGGATGTAATCTTACAAAAAACTACCGCCTTTAAAGGTACAGATTGAAATTTTAACTTGGACGTATTAACAGTAACAGTCCTGTTATTCTTTTCTTTTTTTTCTTTTTGCTTAAGCTTCAGACCAACGCTGGTCCACAAGCATTTCTCTCTTCTCGTATATACAAAGAATTAACCTGCAACTATAACCACTACGATAAAACACTTACGCAATAGACTACAACGTTATAATTTCCGTACAGTATCGCAGAACTTGAACAATGCAGCACCGTTCTAACATAGCTCGTGTAAGTACCACGATGTTATCCTCTCGCTGTAGCAAAGTTCTTTGAACTCTGAACTCTCGCTACGGTGGTACCGTTGAGGTAGGAAACAGCTGGGATTAATTGAAAAAGCGAAGGTGGTCGGCAACGATCGTGGAAATATATCAAACTAGGGCGGAAAGGAGACGGTCCGCATTAATTGGTGCTTCACCCACTAAACGAGCGAAGTTTCGAGCTGATCAAGTTTCTTCCTGGATGACGTCGTCCCATCGCTGTCCCCTCCCTGACGCTTCTTACAAGCAGCCTAATGAAAGAATAAATACTTGATGCGGTGTGGACCTAATTACATCGCTACGGTTCAGCTTCGGGACAGCCACGATGAATCCGAAAGCTGAAGCGAGGGAAGAAAATTCAGAAATGGGAGTTGGGGGTGAAAGAATACTGACTCTCTTAAGAGACTCGCTTAAGAAGACTCGCGCTTTCGATCGATGAATAATTGATCGGGATATCGAGGGACCCTCTTCCTGAAAGCGTTAGCTAGTTTAATTTTTGGGTACGGATGTACCGATGAGTGGTGAGATTTGAGAGCGTGGTTAATAAGTAAAAAAGCGTGAGCGTCGAAGTGTGTCGAGAAATGGTGGAATTCTGAGCGAAAGATTAACATTAAAATTCATTCGATGGCTGAGCGGTAGCGTTCAAGATTTCCATCTTATTGATCTTCAAATTGGATTTAATTTAAAATTATTTTAATTGACTAAACGTACCGATCAAGTAGGTTCAACGCTTGTTCTTGATTTGACCATTACTTGAGTGTACATGAGATTCAGGCGCGGTGGAAAATTTCTAAGTTAACTGCAAATTTGCTGTAACTTTTTTTTTGGGGGGGGGAGGAGGGTAAAGTGTATATACGACATAGAAAGCATATAATATTTACAGTACGCAACATTAAAGTTACGATTCGAATATATAGAAATGTATAAAAATATACAACTTGTACTAAACAGAAATTATTTAAGAAATACTTTCTAAATTATTTAACTCGAAAGTACAAAAATTGATATCCCAAACGTAGATTAACATATATACTGCGAACATTGGCGTACTTATATATAAAAATCCAAGATCCTACAAAACAACTTGTACATTCGTAAATTGCGTGTTACGAAGGTAACGCATTAAGCCAGATGAACGATTTTTGCAAGATCAGGACCGATCTAGAATTCTGATCGACTAGACAACCGGAAAATGAACCATTAGAAGCAGAAGGACGAATATTGCTTTACCACGAGGCCTGAGTGAGAACTAATTTCCAGTTTTCTCTTATACGTTACCAACGGCATGATCAAAAGGAATATTAGATTTTCGTCGAAGCTTAAAGGGCAGGAGCAATGGCCGCCAAAGGCATCATGCAGGCCCTAGCACCCTTCATCGTTCCACCATAATTTCCGAGAATGAGATAAGCTACATCTCCGTGGACCCTTCCAGTACGATGTTATGGGGGCAGCAACCCTCTCTCTGACGCAACCCCCTCGGTTCTTTGCGCTGGGGTTGTGTATCCAGAGAAGCTTTCGTGCAACTGACCAATACGCCATTGGCTGGCCGTACTAATCAATAAATCGTTCTTTGCAGCGACCAAGCGAACGCGCGCTTAGACACCCTTCGTCCTAACAGTGTCTTTCCGGTTCACCATTATCGCGAGCTGGGAATGGAACCCATCCACCATTTCTGTTTCATACGTTATTCGCATTGTCTCTCGTCCATCCTTCGTCTATACGGTATTATATCTCGATGCGTTTTCCTTTTGCCGACTTTACGATATTGAAAATAATTGAATTTATGAATGGTAATCCATCGAATCGGTCTTGTCATGCGATAGGTAGACTGTACGAACGTTTATGGAGATTTACATTTGTATGAAATTTACATGTCGAGAAATTAATCCATATACATACGTAGAGCTGTGTTTCATCGACGAAGCATTTTACTTTCGATATTTTATTTATTATGGAAGATCGCGTGCCCCCTGTAGATTTTAGCGTTTTAAAATATCCCCTAAATACACAGAGATGCCCAGTCTAGTGACAAATTATTCAGGAATATCTTGTACGTGTCTGTAACTGGTAAGAATAATATTTGCTCATTGTTTGTTTGTTATTTCTATGCGAGATATTGGAAATCGATTTATTGGGAACTATCGAGAATTATTTGAAGCTTTTAACGTATTTCTGACTGTTTTAAATCACAGCATTAATTACTTACTTCATTACTTCAAATTACTTCAAATAACTGTTTCCCTTGGTGAAATATTGTACATATGATTATGATATTTCTATATAAATTTAATAAAATGGTATCGCCATTCAGTATACGATTGTTTCGTTAACACCTGATCTTTATATAAAGATCGAATAATATAGAAAACTTAAGATAGTGAAATTTTGTTACATCGCGCTCTGTTTCTTAACGGCATCTTCGTTTTCATCGTCAAAATGCTACACGCTTTCAAACACCCTACAAAAGTAGATCACTTGTTTTTGTCGCTAGAACAATTAATCCTCCGATATGAAACCAGCATCTTGACAATTCTGGTAGAGACACGTTTCTAAACATTGTCAGAGGCGTACGTGAACATCTATTACGTAAGTCACGTGAAAATAAAACGTCTTTCCGAGTAGAAACAACGATAATCCTTGGTGGGGAATGACAAAAAGCAGATAGAAAATGGTCGCGGATAAGGAAAAGTATTCGACTTCGTGAAAACATCTCCTTTCCCATCGTTTCTTCCGTCTTTACGAAAAGCCCCGGGGCCATTGATCGATGGTGATGGAGATGCGAATAAACAAAAGTTCGCGGCAGGAAGAGGGTGGCTAGCATCATCAGTCATCGGTTTTGTCATGTGTGTTTCTGATGCCGACACTCCATAGTACATCCTTCGTATCGTGGCTTCGGCAAAGCCACCAACGGTGTAATGGAAAAAGATCTGTTCGTTCTATGCGATTTTATATACGTATATATTTTGAAATAAAACAAACGTATAATCCTTTCTAATTACGATTTAAGATAAGAGAACGCTCAAACATTAAAGCATCAGTCGTTTCGATTCTCAGAGTCCGTAGAATTTCATACTTCTCTATCTTTTAATTTGAAATTAAAACATTTTTTAATTCCTTTATACGACGATCAAGATTTCTTTAATTTCGATCTAAATCCGAGTTATATATTCGTCTAAATTCGAAAGACGACGTATTCGCAATGACATATCAATATTCTGATCGGTGTCTAAAGTTCTACTAAATGTCAATTATTATCGCAATGCATAGTAATATTATTTTTATCCGTAAATATTCACGTATCATTTTTACACTCGCAAGTCTAGAATTTCAGAAAAGTATTCAACAATAAAATCGTATAACTCAGATAAAGTTAAGTCTATCCTTAACTTGGTAAAAAGCTTGGTAAAATCATAAGGAGTAATTTATAAAAATAAAAATCTTCCTCTATCAACATCGCGCTCCCACTCATTTCCACCTGATAATATTGAAACGATGTTACTTAAGAAATTACATGGAATATGGTAGATACTCGCACGAGTAGTTAACCTTTTCTCATGGCCCGGAAGCTGAAAGAAGCATAAGGGCTGGTTTCATCGTATCGTCTCGCAGTTGCACGTGAGCTCGGTTTGCACAATCGGCTGCGTTTTCGTGGAAAGTAGAGGGTCAACAATAGGCTCTGGCTACACCCTGGCCAGGTAAGACCATTTTGAATACGCATAACGATCGCTCATTGTGATCCCCGGTCCTACGGCGTTCTTTCCTTTCTGAGGCTCCTGGAAAATTGCGGGAACATTACGCGATTCGAACGTTGGCGCGATCATTCTTCGGATGAACGAGGGAAAGATAGATAAAAAAGAGAAAATGCGTCCAGCGAATTCGAAAACTTACGAGATATGTAGCTTTGAACTTTCTCTTAAGACGTGGGTGTGCCGTAAGAAAAGAGAAAATAAAAGTAACCATTCCTTGAAGTATTCTTTTTTTTTTTTTATTTCTAAGGGAATTCGTGGAAACGAATGATCGCTCTGTTGTCGTGTTGTCATTTTAAGCGAAAACTTTACCTTGTTAATTTAAAGATTCGCAGTGATAGAGGAAATAATCGATTATTGTTTAATACGAAATGACAGAAACATACAGAATGATAATTGAATAAATTAATAATACAAAATATCACTGAAAGAAAGGGCCATGGTGAACGATGACGAAACGCAGACGCAGAGAAGTAAGAAAATTATCGCTAAAATTTATATTTGGAATTTAATCGATCGAATCTCAGTTGCGCGTAAAAATTCATCAACGCGATGCTTTCTGGATACAATGATTAATCGCGAGATTAATTAAACGGCAAAAGGACAGGATTATATTTAGCTGGCAAGCGACGAGGGCTGGCTCCGGGCGAGAAACAGTAATCCATTCTTGTAAGTAAATTTCTTTCTTCCTGTTTTTTCTTTCGCCTGCGCGGCCGTCTCCCTTTGGGCATTACACGTTGTTCTACCGGGTCGAAGTTTGTTCCGGCAACTTAAGAAGACATCTAGAAACGCTCTTAGGACTTCGGAGGATGAGATAGGGTCCGGTTGCCCTGGATACCAAGTCGAATCCTCTTCCACGGTTTACTTACTCGTTTACTCGCTACCGAATATGAAAACTTGCGGTATTATTGCCATATAACCAGACGTTCCTCTGTTCCAGTGTATTTCAACGTAAATAACTAAATGTATCAGGTGAATGCAAATTTTAGATATGCTTCTATTATGCTTGAGAAGTAAAGGAAGGGATCGGCAATGTAAATGTTACGCAATGTCGGGGAATAAGACTCCTGTTTTAGAATTATTTTCGCTGGAACTGTAGCGATTCTTAATTGTGACGTAAGTTATACGAAATCGTAGAGAGTAACAGTAACGATCAGCGTTTTAAGGATTTGGCAAGGAAGATAAAAAATTGTTAAATATGGAACCCGATCTAGATACAAGATATAGAATCTAAAACAAACTTTTTAGATCGAATTGTGATTTCGCTCGTCGTCTTATTAACCGTGTCTCTTTATCTTTCGAATTACGAAAATTTCACTTCAAATTTGCAAGTTTTAACACAGACATAAACGAACAGACGTAAAAAGAAGAATTCCTAGTAATCGACGTTAAGACACGAATCATTTTTATCCCATTCTAACGTTATGATCGTGATCTCCGAAATTACGCACAACTGCACATCTTTTTATTGAACGTAATCAATGAAATCGTCCAATGTTTTTCTCGGTTCCGCAGTTCCTCTACCTTTCTCTGTTTTTAATCGATCTGGTCTTGTACTAAATAGAGGGACACAATTGTTCTTGCCGGAGGACGATCTTTCTATTCGGCGACATTCATCCCGACAAAAGAGAAACGAGGCAGACGCCATTTTCATTACGCTCTTCACTCGCGGTCCGCGCTTTCACAGGCGGCTTCGCGACGAGTTTTCTTCGAGAAGATCTTCAAAGGAGAACTTCCAAGTTTTTTCCCCGGTGAACTTTGCCAAGAAGAGGGCAACTACTCGTATATATCAGCGGTGCATTAGCTTTCAAATCGTACCAGCCATCCCGCTCGTCCGACGAAACTTTTCGCGCGCAGGTTTCTTCTCATCTCGATCAGCTCTGATCATCTTAATTGCGCCATTACGCCGCTGACAATTAGGACGAAGGAGAATCGACTTCTTAACCCGGTTATGTTCTTTCGTTCGTTCCCAACCTAATTGCACGAGTTCTCTAATGTTAAAAAACGTGTCAAGATATAAGCGAAATGCGAAAGAGTTGTTGTCGATGGTCTTTATTTTTTTTTTTTTTTTTTTTTTAGAAAGCTTGCAAACCTGTCTCGTTTGCCAAAATAAGGGAAAGATCGAAATCTCAAAAAATAGGGAAGAGTGAGGATAACTGGATGGTGCTTTGACTAAACACTTCTATAACCGTGAAATTAAAAACTAATAATAAAGACAAATCAGTTTTAGTCAGATAAAATTGAAAATTGTCGAGTTTTTCCAACGGTATATGTTTCTATATGAATAATTGTCAACGTGAATTTTATGGCTCTTGAAGCGACGCCAAAAATTGAACATCTGCTGAATGTCAAATACGTGTTACGAAACGTCTGACGTTTAATATTTCGCGTATATGGATTCCGTTTAGAACAGAGACAGGGAAATTAGAAGCCCGTGTCCCACATATGCTGCTGGGATCTCGCGTAACTCCTCTGATGTCGATAACGATCGGAATAAGTAATTTAGGGGAACACTTTTAAGGATTTCCAGATCGTTCGATTGCATTAGATTGGAAGGATTCGGACATTACACACGACCTACTTAAATTAGGTAAATTGAAGCTTGACGAGAGATTTGAAGAATATAATCCAACGTGTTTCGTTTCTTACGAACGTTGACAATTTATGAGATATCTTAAAATTAAGCAAGAACTTTAAATGAAAATATTCGATAGAGGCAAAATATAATAATTTCATTTTCCTTCGAATCTATCGTATAAAGCGACGAATGAAAAATATATTTCACATCTAATAAAAGTTCCATTTTCATACGTGTATAAATTTATTAATTCTACATGTATAAATTTAAATAACATCCGATCTAATCCTTCTTCTTATCTAAAATTCTTCTAAAGTTCTTCATCTACGTTAAAATTAATAAAACGGTAATATAAGATTCTATCGATACTAACTACACATTCAATGAAAGATTACAATACAACTTTACTTTATAATAAAACCAAAATTTAATAAATCCTATATCAAGCAGTATAATTTTCCTGTGTATGGTAAATTTACTAAAACTCACTACCTACGTATGTAAAATTCTATTGCGCCAAACATAGACCCCATGAAAAATTGCAATACGATATTTTCGACACGAGTACACACACACACACACACACACACACACACACACACACACACACAGATCTTTATTCTCTTGCAGTTGAAAAGCAATCTTTGCTTACATTTCCGATGGAAAACTCTCTCAGCCAAATATCATTAAGATATCATTTGCCTTGTTCCTCGAACTTATCCCAGATGAAAGCTTCGCCATCAGAAGGAATAATTAAAATTGCTCGCTAAGATAGCTCTGTATAAATTAAAAATAAATTAAACTCTCTCCCGTTTTCCTTCCTTTTTCTCTTCTTTCAGGAAAGAAGCCAGCCGTTTCTCCCTACCGAATACAATTATATCGGCCGCGTACAGAACGTTTTCTCTTTAAGAGGGTACACGGAACGAGCTTGATAGAAGTTTAATGAAAAAATAACAAAGATAATTACGGGCTACGACTGCGGAGGTAAACAGTCACACCCACGCAGCCGACCATCTCGGCACACGGGATTTCGTTACGTTGTTCAACCACTTTAACACGGATCCGTTATTATTAAACGTACACCTGCATCACCGTCAACGAGATCATTATACTGCAGCTTTCTTTAACGTTGTTCAAGTTTCTCCGAGACACAGGTAGCCGACAGGAAACACCACGAAGATGCTGTAATTACTTTGACATCGACGCGACGATTAAAAGATCGTCGATAAACTATTAGTGAATCATAGATCAAGACGATTCGTACAATTTCAATGAACGATTGAATAATTCATCGAAAGTCATACATATAAAGAAACGATTTAGCGATTCGTATATTTCATACATGTTATAAACGAGCAATTCAATAATTCATACGACGCGCACAATTTAAATAAACAATGGAATAATTCATAAGAATGATACGTATAAATAAACAATCTAGTGATACGTACATTTCTAGTGATCATACATTTATAAACGAGCGATTCAATAATTCATACAGTTCATACATACAACTAAATAAACAAGTTAATAATTCGAATAAATTAATTCGTCTAAATAGACAATTTAGTGGTCCATATCAATTCGTATTAATGAACAAGCAGTTGAATAATTCATACGGCAAAAGCATTCGTACACATATTTCGCATATCCCAAAGTAACGTTTTAACCCAAAAAAAAAAAAAAAAATGAACGTTTCATACGTCAAAACCTAATACTTTAGAAACGGTAGCCTTTCATAGATTTTTACGCTAAAAAGGAGAAAAAATGGTACCTGATTCAATGTTGCGCGTTGGAAGCCGAAGGAAAATCGTGCATCTGCTCGATCCTCGGTCCGATTCATCTGGATAATCGGTCATCCGGTGACCATGGGTTGTCGGTCAGTAGGCAACGTCCGTTTTTCCATTTCCTGCGCACGCCGTTCACCTTCCGAATTTTTCATCCAACCCACTGCCCCCTTTGCACGAGTGCAACTGCGGAGGTCAAGGGTTTAACAGCTGCAAGAGGAGAAACCTTTTACCCCGAGCTGACCGCTCTACTATGGGGAACCATGTAGAAGAAGAGAAGCAACCCCCATGTGGAGCCATAGCATGTTATGTAACGCGTGTGCAGGATCGTTAGAGAAATGGCGAAATAACGCCATATTCGCGATAGTTCGCAAGTAAGAGCAGAGTAGAGCTTCTTCGTTCGTTTGTGGAGGCAGTGGAAGTTTATTTCTGTTCTCCTTCTGGAAATTTGTTGTTTGTTTTAGGGGATAAATAAAGAAGAAGAAGTTGGCAATTTGATTTCATCGAGGGAATTGTTGAGGCGAAAGAAACGTAACAGAAGGCGTAGGATACGAAAATATACGATATTAAGTAAAAGAGACGACGATGATAAACGCATAGACACGATATTGTTTTATTCGCGCGTGTCAGAATTGCTACAGGTTCCAACTACTTACTATATACTGATTCTAGGGTGGTTTATGCCAAGACACTTTAGAATTTATAAATATATGTTATTAAATAGAAGCAATGACGATGATAAATAGACGGATAGACTAATAGTGTATTACTCGGACGTGTCAGAATTATTAGAGGTTTCAACTGTTTAATATATATTAATCCTGCTTTGGTTTAGATCAAGGAACTTTAGTATTTTAATATGTGCAATATCGAATAGAATAAATCACAATGATATGTATAAATAGATAAATTTTCACGCGTGTCAGAATTATTATAGGCCTTAACTACTTAACGTAGAACATTAAACTGGCGCTTAGATTATTGCAAGCGCATAATTGTAATCTCCATATCGATTAAATACTTTTTATTACGTTTTGTACGTTTCATTCTACTGGTTAAAATCGCTAATCTTAATCCATTGCCCGAAATCGGTAAACTTATCGATACTCTTGACAGAGTAGTTTTTCAGTTCACGTATTATTGTAGACCGACTCGTGCTACGTAAAATTGGAAAGAAGGAAAGGAAAAAAAGCGGTTTAAAAATATGCGGAGAACGCGCGTGCGCGCGATCAACGAGGGTGAAAGTTAGGGAAGCTTCTTGTGGTTTTTGTTGGATTGATGTCATGTGGATGGCCTGGAGGGAAACAATTGTTGTTGCTACACAAAATCGTTCTTGGTATTTTCATCGCGATACACCATGCCTGTCGTCGCGTTTGCCTCCAAGGGAAGGGATCTTTTTTTACTTCACAGATTGTGAGGGGCAAGTGAAAATAAAGACGAGGGTGCGAACCGTTCGGGAAGTCGGAAGCGATCATCGTTACTAATTACACCGTAACGCCTGGACGAGGTTGAGGAACGTTTCTTCCAAGAAAGTTGGGAAGTTAATTGCTGGAACTGTTACGTATCGTGTTGTTAGTGCAACCTTGTGCCAATTTCTTTCTTGTTAATTTTAGTACCTTTATCCGCTTGTTAGAAGAATCTCTTACGCGAACGATTAAACGTTCTTTATCGTATATCGTGAATTATCTTCAATTTCTTAGATCGAACCACGTATGTAAACATTGAATTTCATTAAATTTACTTTATACATTTATCAATTTCTGTATCAATTTTATAGTAAAATACATAGTTGATCGGTATTTATTTTTCCAATAAGATAGAACCTATACCGTTTAATAGGACAAAATTTTATATTCACATTGAGTTCTGTAAATAGAGAGAGTTGTGCAATTCGTTGAAATCAGTTGAACATTTCGATACTTTTCTTTATAATTACGAATAATATGGGAGAACGCTTTCGCATCCTACTTTTCATGATTAATTACTTTCATAAAATTATATCACGTTCCGTGATTAATTTAAGCGAAAGAACAAGTGATTGCGCGTAATTTCTCACATTGCAAATTCTAAACATTCCGCTTGAAAAGAACACATTACACATCATAGTAGCATTGACGAACACGATATCAACGCCTGAATGACCAACTGTCACGCGAATGCATCAGAACGATCACGTGCGAACCATAAATTGTTTCTTGCATCGGTTCTCACGCAACATCCCATCGCAAAGCTATCGAACGGACAATCGAGGTACGATATTAACCGATAGAGTCCCCTATATTGATTATGCGGTGTGTTGCGCCAGCAATAAATTACGTTCCTTTAACCCATGGAACTACGTATGGAACTTGAAAGGTCGACGCCTCGCTTAGTATTTCTTCTTATTCCGGATAATTGCGCTATATTTCCTATTTATATTTAATTATGGAATTATTCCAAATGAAAAAAAATTGATTGATACTTAAAATACCGTTGGAAATTTCTCTCGACCAGTTTCTTTCGATTAATGAGATAAGGCGTCTATTCTTCGTTTTTAGTCTTAATTTTAATAATGCGATATTGAAAACAGCTTATATGAAAGATCGCTTAAAATCATCATCGTAGAACAGATTTCTTTGTCTCCGCTAAATCGACTATCGTGTCTTTTCTTCTGTTATTTCTTTCTCATTCTCGATAATTACTTGGTGCAACCTATAACATAACACCATAAGATCGTTCTTAATAATTGAAAGTTCACGTGGAAAACTTGCAGGGAAAATATTTTTCCAGCGTAGATGTGCGTGACTTTTCAGTACGTACGTATGTTGATCTTAGATTTTGGCGGGTTGCTGTTCGACATTGACCACTTGATCCCTTCTCTACCGGACATCCGCCTGAACCCATCGGAATCACATTACATGGAATCTTGTACTTTCTTCCCGTATACTTTTCATCTTCCGTGTCTCGTAATTTAGCACTGGGAACGCACGTGGTGCATAGAAGACGTAACGTGAGAAATTTTTTAAAGAATAGCCGATTCCGTGTTATTTTGTGAATCGTAATTAGTTGGAATAAATAGAGAAGGCAAAAGATATTGTTATGTGATGTTATCTTGATACTTTTAACATTCTTTGCTAAACTACTTTCTACTGTAATACCTGAACTATGCGGAATAAAAAAAATGATACAAGTAAATACTATTTGATTTAATTAGATCTTTTCGACTAACGAAAACGTAATACCCCCGTCAGCCTAATATAAAAAAAAGGAAAATAAAGCTAAGAATTTTTCTTCTCTCAATCGCTAGAGAAAAATTCCTGAATCGTTTAGATTAAATTTCAAATAAAATACTAATATCTTCGAAGTCGGTTTTTTTCCGTTAATTTTTAAGAAAACGTTTCAATGGCTTCTAACGCTTTACGTAGGTCACCCCGTATATTCAATCACTCTATTATCAGCCAATGCATTTTCTAAGAATCTTTCAAAAATCACGTTCGATTTCATCGGTATAACAGGTTTCTCAGTCTCGAGAATCGTAACGAACGCCAAAAACTAGCTGCGTGGAACAGTTTCTGGATCATGTCCTGTTTCAATTCCATCCAGGAAGTCTATTGCCACGGCAGGATGATTGACGACCGAAGGGTTGCCTTTCGCGGCACTTGCGGTCCATAACGCACACTCAACACATGATTCCTCTCCACCCACATAACCACCTGCGTTACCGAAATAGAATGCATACGGTCGAAGGCAGCAACTGGCGCTCCTACCATTTTTCCACGTTTTAAGGAGAAAACTTTCCTTTTGCCACGGGAAACGATTCCTAATTTAGTGCTCTCTGCCGATAGTGCTTTTGACGTAAGCTTTTCCCACAAAGTGACACCTACGCGAATAAGGAAATTGAAAGTCTCGTAGCCAGAATGACGCTTGTCCACGCTTTGTCGTGTCTCTCTCTCTCTCTCTCTCTCTCTCTCTCTCTCTCTATCTCTTCAATGCTCTAACATGTTTAATTTCTGTTCGATACGTTCCAATTTTTTTTTTTTTTTTTTTAGACAAAATATTCATCGTGTTTGGTAATTTCTAGGAGCGTATCGGAAATTATATCCAATTAAATCATAAAGATACAGACGTCTAGCGCTGGTCGATTCCTATCTGACGATGTATCAGGATTTTTTTATTACGAGCCTCTTACCTATAACCGGCAGTAGCATAAGAGAAAATTCCAATCTGTTTAATATCTGGATATTTGATATCGGGGATAGAAATCGGATCTACAACGAGCAAACGAGATAGAACGAGATCGCGAAAGACACGAACGAATGTACAGCTACATTTCCACCCATGCCGCTGCGTATCCACCGACAAATTTTTCCCTCGACCAAATATACACGACCAGCCCGATAAACAAATCCATTACGATAAAAAGAAGAAAGAAAGACCGCGTCTAGCGGGACAAAAGACAAGCAAACGAGATAAAAGGCTCGTAACGAGTATACTTAAATAGCAGTTATCGGTGCACGGTTAAAGAGACGAACCTTGACGAAACGCACGAAACCATCAAAATCCTATTTTACACTCTAGTATCGGAACGACAAAGGGGTTTGTAGCTCGCGGTCGGCCACAAAATTACGCGAACCGGAATGCCCGACCACCTTCTGTCGATGCCTCTGCCCTTCTTACTCTCCCATTAGCTGGGTATTACACTGACAGTAAGAAGCATTAAGGATCGCGACACAATCCCTTCTTCCTTGACTACTGGAGCGTGCTGTATACCGTGCGGAGGACGCCTACGTTCTTACCAAACACAGAGGAATATTCGAAGGTGTAGAGGATTCTCTGTCTCTTACTCTCTACCTCTAAGTTCACGAAGGTGTGCCAGCCTTCGTGTTCGAGAATCGAAGCTCTCTGTTTAGGGAAACACGACAGACAATTGGTTGAAAGCGCGGCTTGCTGCCCTCTTAGAGGACTACCGACATTGTTCTTCCATTATTGACAGCAACCCAGGCGTATACTCCTTACACCTAATCCTTTAATCTGCGGGAAATGGAGCTGTTTGCAGCAAACAGATCGTAAAGCTGTCATTGTTCAGTTTTTCGCAACCAGATGCAAAATCGTCCTGGTCGAACAGCTACGGGAACGCGGCTCTTCTTCTGAGATTTTTTGATCTGACGCGAGATTACCGAAAGATTGTTGGCCAAAAGATTGGATTCTACGTGCTTTTGGACATTTAGACGGTGGCACATGGGTGATTTCTTCTTTTTTGGAGGGGGGGAGGTGATACATGATAAATTGTAATTTTCCTTTCCTCGAATGGATAATTCTACGGTACAACGAGTTATTAGCGATTCGATTGAGTTTTATAATTCTCGGGAAAGCTCAGCGTGCTTTGCAAACTTTATCTTCGCAGCGTTTGATTTGAGTTCGTCGAGTTAACACAAATATCAACCGCTTTTACATATCATTCGTGACATTTCTAAGTACATTCTTTGGAGAAACTTGGTTCCTCTTGAAAATCTTACGAATCGTAATGTTTCGTTCGTATTCTTCCATTTAGTTCTTTCGCAGTGGAGGAACGAATATTAATATATAACGTGTTAGCGGAAGGTTTGTAAGGAAATTCGTAATAAAATTTCTAACAAGATTTGCAAAATTCGATAGCTCGAGCGTATCGATCCGACAGATTCGCGATGCTTCGAAGCGATTGAGAAAATCTCAGATATAAATTATCCGACGATCCATACATTTTTACGTAAGAAGGAACGAAGAGAATTGAAATCGGGACATAAAGATACGTAACCGAGATAAGAGATCCGCGCGTATTGTACGTGGAAGGAGTTTTGTCCAGCGACGAAAAGGAGCAATCGCCATTGTTACGTCACACGGTGGCTCGAGTTTCTGCGAACGTTAAGAGCGTCGTTCAACGAATCGATCGCTTTCGTCGATTTGAAAAATTCCAACGTAAGACGAGAAGGGTCGACGAATCATCAGGTACTCTGGTTTTTCTACAAATTTCGTAACCACCTGGGTCCTGCCTCGGCTCGTGATACGCATCGTTCAGGTTCCAAACTTCTTTCCGTAGGGATTAGAGAGATATAGAAAGATCTCTTCCTCGATCCTGCGATGGCGTATAATTTCGAGAATACAAATTTATACGCTTCTAGTTTGCAATAAGAAGTAAAATGTATCTTCTACTGAACGTCTACTTGTACTTAGAAGCTACGATCAATGTTGTCTCGACTCGAGCATTTTTTAATTTCCTTTTTATTACAAAAGTATCGATGTACTTTCCTCTACAGAATTCACAACGCGTGAGATAATTCTCTACAAGCAGCACCTTATACGAAAAGGAGAATGCTACTACTCTGTAAAACGACGAAGATTGCCGAATCCTGCGTATACGTTATCCTATTGGAACGGTTCTTCCAAATAAAATTCTAATTAACTACGACATCGGTCAAAATGACTGGTTTCACGATTTCATTTAAAAATTTCTACTTCGCGTTACGATCATTTTTCCCGCGATAATGTAATTACTTTTGTAGCGATAACTAAAGGAATTTTACTTTTTTTGTATTTATTTAAAATGAAGATAATTTTGTACCGTGGCTACTTATACCAATAGCAGCGAAAATCACTGGTACTTGTTGAAGCGTAAAAGGATCCTACAATCCGCCTACCGAATCCGAATTAACCAGTTTCCTCGTCTTGTACAGCTTCGCGCGCGTTTTTGAAATTTCCACTGCGTATCGTTCAATACGATGGTGTGAATTATCAGGAAAATTCCGGATCGATCGTGATCGCTAATCTTACGGCCATTTTCAAACTCCGCGCGTCGCGAGTAGATCGAGTACCGAACCGATCGCCTAGGAGGACGAACTTTGCGAACAATTGGAAAAGTACTTTGTTGCCTTATGTAACTCTACCTACGATTCGAAAAGTAACACGATACGCGCGTAACGTTACCGCGTGCGAACCGCAACGAGAAAGAAAAAGTAGAAACGCTGCCGCGACCGATTCCGATCGAACCAGTACGTCGTATGACCCTTCGCCCCCTTTTTTCCGCCGTTTCTCTAGAAAACCAGAGCTTTTTATTTTTTTTATCGGCGAGGGAAAAAAAAAGAGATTTCCAATACCGAGGCTGGTCGTTGATGTTGATTACGTCTGACAGCTTCCGCATACGCTTTTTTACATATTCCTCTTTTTTCCTGCGACCCAGCCGCACCACTCTTCAAATCCACACTCGATCTTTTTTCCCTCCGTAGGTTTTCGCATCTCGTTTTCTACTTTTTTCTAATTTTGTTGTAAAAGCTTCGCGATTGTCGATGTCTGCAGGGATAGTTACGCGTTTGTTGGGTTTATTTTTCAGAACATATACCGTGCTCTGAGGTGGTAGTCGTTGAGGAGCGATGATTTGTTAATAAAAATATATTATTGTTATATGCTTTATTCGAGGTCGCGCCAACCTCTTTCTTATAGTCACTAGAGACCAGAATTGGCAAAATTTGTAACGAAAATATACGAAAGGCGACGCGTAAAAGTACAAGGCAAGTTGCGAGCTTCGATAATAGTATCTGTACGTTCTGAACGTACACAATATACAGTACAATTACAGTACAACTGATCTAGAATTAACAATTTTTTTTTTTATTAATAATCGAATCGATACGAATATCTTTGAGAGAATTTTCGCAAGGAAGATTTTCGCGATGTTTTTCATCATCTAGACACGTTTGAATCTCATTTCGAAGGCCGAATAGAATTTTATATCGAGAAACGTTATTACAATCAAGAAAATGACCCGCAAACAAAATACAGTTACAATGATTACACTTGGTTGGCTCATTTTTACGTGCAGTAAAAGATATTTGAATATAAAAGAGAAAGAGAGAAACTTTAATATATTACACGAGTATCGAGGTAGATATATAAGAATAGAGAGATAGATAAGGTAAGAAGGTTAAATAGTCATAAAAGAAGAGGCAATAAGGTAAAACATTGTAAGATTGATAAATTATAAGCGTGCAAGGCAAACGAGTTGTAAAAGCTCGTCCAAAGCCGAAAGGCACGGACTAAGTAGTAATAATAATAATAACAACAACAACAACAATAATAATAATAATAATAATAACAATAACAATAATAATAATAATAATATTACACGAGTATCGTACGTGAACCTCCGTATGTATATAGATAACAAGAATACTAAATTAATCGTAACTACGACACAGCCCAAGAAGCAACAAAAAATACAGTTATTACAGCACGGATAACGATTGGTACCGTTTCAATATATATACCAGTTGCAAGGAACTTGTGTTTCGGAAACTTGTTAACCGAATATCGGTGACGGTTCTTTGAATTCCCTTGTTCGAACCATAACCTTAGCCTCTGGGAGGATTAGACAGGAGGACGAGTCAAAAAGTCGTTTCCGAGAGTGGTTTCGCAAATTATCGTGGCCACGCAGTTATCTGCCAGCATATGGCGCGCGTGCCTCGGAAGCGTGTCGAAGATTGCTGGCGTGTGCCGTGCCCACGTAAAACGCTTCGAAATACTTCGCCGACCGTGGACGATAGTCGGGCTTTCTATCTTAACCATCTTTTTCTTTTTTTTTTTTTTCGATCAAGACGAAACGATATTCTTGCGAACTTTAAAGAGTTCTTGAGAATTTTGCGGTTTGATTAGCGCTACGTAAAATACGTTTGGCATTGTTATACTTGGCGTTTGATATTACTCAGTGACATTTAATTATTCGATGCTTAGAATTAAGTTTGTTTCATCGAAATTATGAACTGTTAAGGATGACGGATTACTTCGCGTACACAAAATCTACAGGTTCTTTGGCTAGGGTTGTTTTTTTTTAATATTTATTTTTGTTTAAATTGTACAATTTGTCCAGCAGAACATGGCTAGGGTTTACGCTAACTTTTATAGAGACAGAAACATAACCACATATATCCGTTCAGTTTTTATATAATCAGATAAATTGTGATTTACGCGTAGGAGAAACATTCGCGATCTTTATGAAAGGATATTCCTGCAGTCACAGCCACTGATATTGAATTACTATGTTCCCTCGTGGCTAAAATAAATCCACGCGAAGCGATTTATCAGCGGCTGCGAAGGATAAAGACTTTCCTGCGTTTATTTCAATCTCAATTTCGATTAACAATGACAAACAATACAATGCATAATACTTACGACGAAACTTTACAAATTCCTATTCCTATCTTAATTACGGAATCCCGTGAATGCGTACCGTTAAGATTTCAACGAGAACTACCTAAAGATGTGCCTCTAAGATTCCAACAAAATTTCCTAACCCTTTCAAACTGCTATTCCTTTACAATATCCACAGAAAAAGAAAAAAAGAGAGAAGAAAATGTATCAACCGCGAAAATAGTTTCCTCGTTCCCATCCATTAAAGTCCAATCCCATCGTCGATTCCTTCGTCTCCAAACAAGAATACGATTTGCCCACAAACTTCCAGTTAAACCATAGAGAAACGAGCGTTCTTCTTGCTTTCTTCCCGCGACGAGATTTCTATGGATTGGATTAACGATAAAGGCAAACGATCTGACGAGATGCAAGCGAAAAATGGGGAAAGCAGCCGGTTCACTGGACGCATTCGTGGTCCAACGAGATAAACGACTGTTTATTTGTCCCCGGTCTAAGGAAAAGTCCAAGCCTTTTCGGCCGTGTGTCCAAACATCGGCATTATACGCGAAAAAGGAAAAAGGAGAAGATTCGATCAGGCGTGCGACGATCTTCAGTCACTCAGCGGCCTCTCTCCGTTTGCCCGGAAAATCACTTTCCAACTACGACGAAATCCCTGCGACTGCTCGCGACTATCCTTTCGTGTAAACGCGGCCGGAACCTTCGAACTCGCGACATCCAATGAAATTACCGAATCAAACGGTCGTACGACAAAAGTCTCGATGGAGAATCTTCAGCCGGATATTCGACGACTCGTCTTATTCCAATTTCGCTTGCCCCCCGTGATATAGCTATAGTTCTTTCGGTTCCCACCACTTTCGTTAGAATCGCGAATAGTCGATCGATTGGTCGCTCTGTAAATTTGGATGAATTTTGATGAAAACTTTTATATCGTTATGTTTCGAGGATATTTGAGTTTCCTGTGGATTTCGATGAATTTTGCGATAGAGAGATTTACATCGTAATATCAACGATATTGACTTTTCTCTAAACTCTGATGAATTTTCTGCGACCACAAGTTTTCCATAGCGATTACAAATATCGCGAATAGGTAAGACCATTGCAAATGGGAAAAGTTTGAGAGCGAGCTTTCGTAGGAAATTAGTCTGAAACGAAAGAGACGTTATCTGCGTTTCGCGTACGTAAAATACGTTACTTTATAATACGTGTTTGATTTTATAATTTCGTTCCGTTGCCGATTTCTGCCGATGCTACTTTTCAAGATGTCGCGGATATTGGACGATATTAGGGAGCAGGCGATATTAGAAGCATTTATACACCTATCGTGGATTCATGGAATGATTTCTATACGTTTGGAACCAGGTATACTACGATAGTTTTTAAAGGGCTTGAATAAATGATATTTTTCTATTACTTGAAATTGCCAATTTCATTTGCGATTTGTAATAGTATTATTTACGCTTGGTAATTTTACTTTCGCGGCTTTATTTTTTAATAACAATCTTTTCAACGAAACTGTGTCATTTACGAAGAGATTATGCGATTAAGAAAGCGAAAGGTTTAATCGTTAGCCAAGTAAGATACGAACGAAGAACGGTGGTTTGATAAAGGAGGAGGGTAGAATTTTTTGAAAAGATACGACGATCTCCTCGGCCCTCTCGTTGTTTGTCCTTCTGATCTTTCTCTTTTATTGTCAACGGATACCCCGTCAAAATATCGTAAAACCACTGTTTTGGAGTTAAAAAATGTTCCTCCATAAAGCCATCATGGAACGTGGTCACTGGAAATTGCTGGAAAATTCAAGCTGACGGTTCAAGCGTTGGGTCCAAAGAAAGGGTAGTAAAAGTCTGAAAGAGATATTACGAGCCATTGGAAAAGTTTCCGAGTTTCTGAAAACATCTATACGCTGATCGTACGTTCTTACGTTTGTTCAAAGAAATTTATTCAAACGTATGATAAAAAATGCGCGGATACGGTAGAACGATTCTCTCGTATTCTGTTTGCGAATATGTACCTAGTACAATATATAAGTACAGTCGATATTCACGATTATCATTACAGATATCCTTCTTGAAATATCCGACTAATAATTCCCAAGCAAAATATATCAACGAACTTCGCCGATGAGAGTGTACGAGTAAAATCTCGTTGGACGATCAATTTTCAACCAACGCCTGTTTTATCGCCAAATAAAAATCCAATCTAACGGCGCTGTAAGAACATAAATAGAAACCACCACAGATCTGATCATCGAACTTTGTACGTACCTGTACGAATGGAAACTTGCTCGGACATGAAAATACCAAATTTCTAATTCCCTGAAATTCCCTACTTCCTCGTTACTCGCTATTCCGATCGAGCCGAGCTACAAGCCGAGCCAACGATCATTTTTCCTTCGTCTCAACACGACTCGCCACGCTCGTCAAAATTCTGTCGATTACCGAAACGATTAATCGGCGTACAACGTGGAAGCGGACGATGTCCGTACGCCGAACAAAGCGAAGCGATCCGGTTGCAGTTAGTTGGTTGCGAAACGGTGAAGATTTAAGCGAGCAGTTAAACGTAAACGAACACGACAGCTACCGCAATTTTATTCTTCGTGGAGAGAGGGCTGTCCTGTGTCCATTTGCCCCGGCGCAGCGTTTCCTTCTTTTTTCTCCGTCTGTCTGTCGGTGAAACGCAGTCCGCGTCCTTTTGTCTAAAGCATTCGAGCGTGGTGCCTCGTGAAGGATGGAAAAAAAGGAGAACCGTCTCTCCGGGGCAACAAAAGCGCCAAGGGCAAGAAAAAAAGGGAAATTTATGTACGTACCGCGGCGCAAGCACAGCGCCATCTGCGTGGAATTTCGTCCGGTCCGTCGGTTTTTCAGTTTTTCCGAGAGATATGGGTCAACCGGACAGTTGCGAGAAACCATCGCCCCTTTTTCGGTCTTCGGCCTACCTAAGTTCGTCTAATGATCCCCGATTTCTCGGTGAGTTAAGGGCCCAGGCTCTTTCAAAGCTCACCGAAATCTCGCTTCTGCCGCGAATTTTTCCATTAATGCAGTTGTCCATGTTGCACGATCTCTGCTCCTTTGCGCTCGTACTACGAAGTTTAAAGTTGCGTTAAGTCTATCTTAGGATTTCAACGTTTTGGCAATATACTGTATATTGTATACTGTATACTGTATGATCGGTCATAGGATAGCGTACACTCGTCGAATTCGTATCGAAACAATATTTCAATAATATATCGCGTAAAAAAAAAACAGCAACCAAAACAATATTATACGAAGAAAATCTAAACGGGCAAACCTCGGATACTAGGTGGAGATACAATATGGCTCTCCCATAAAAAAACACGAAAGACAAACACAGGAAAAACACAAAAAGGTATTGGTGGATACCGAAATCGTAAAAAAAAGAGATCCGTAAAGAGCCATCAGCGTACAATCTCTCTATTTTATAAATAAATGTAAATATGTAAATACTGTAAATATTGTAAATAAAGCTAAATGACACCCCTACTTTCCTCATCCCTCTCCAGCCTCTCGCCCTTTCCCTATCCCTTCCCTCTGTCCCTTATCACCCACAGAAACCAAATGTAAAGGCTATCGAATTGTCCAGTTTTGTCAGCAGATTTTCAGAATAAAAAAAGAGAAAGAATAGGCGACTTAAATTTAACCCTCAAATACACGGTGATGTAACACAACAAAATATCGTATGTCTACGTCGTACCGTCAAGTAACGATATTCCTGACAAAACCAATCACTAATTATAATCCATCGTTTATTATGGAAGTATATTTGTTAATTATAATTTCTGGATCAATAAACGTTTGTTAATAATCAATAATCAAAACTCGTCGAATTCGTGCATGGTTTTCTTTTTTTCCTTTTTTATTAATTTATTTTATTCTGCATTTTCCAATTTGTCCAACGGGACATTCGGTCAATTTTTATATCTTTTTGTCGCGAAATTTGTTGCGAAGTTTAAAGTTGCCTTAAGTCTATCTTAGGATTTCAGCTTCTTGACGAATACTGCTGCGTATGATCGGTCATAGGATAGCGTACACTCGTCGAGTTCGTGCATGGTTTTTTTTTCTTTTTTCTTTATCTATTTTATTCTGCATTTTTCAATTTGTCCAACGGGACATTCGGTAAATTTTGTTATCTTTGTTGCGAAATAGCATGTGCATGGTACTTGACGATTTTAACATCTCGAAGGATACTCGAACGACGTAATTGTACATACAAGTGGAAGACTCCGTACACTGTTCTTAAATTTGTACGTATTACCGCGCCAAGGCGATTGCTTATTTACAGATGTTTCACGAACTTTAATACGACACAGCGATGAACCGAACGATACGATGACAAAGAGACGGCCAGCTTCAACAATTTTGTAACGTGAAATTCGTTTATTAATGGGACTTGCAATTACACGTGCGTATCTGTACGTACGCTCGATATTCATATTTAATATCGTCGAAATCAACGAATAAAAGTCATGTATTGAAAGATGACTCTCTCGAGGTGGTAAACTTGTACACCTTGCGCGCAACTTTGCCAGATAATGAAAATTTCTCGATGGAAAAGAGACGTAAACCGTAAACGCTCGACTGTTCCGCCCGACACGTGGAAAATTTGCGTGAAAATTTGCATTGGACGATTTTATAAAAATTTTCGCTGGACAGTACAGAAAAGGGAGAATGGATGGAAAAAGAAGGAAACAGTTAGTCCTTAAACGGCGATGGAACATTTATCTCGAGTGTCACTTCACCCAACTTTCACCGGCACAATGTCACTCCGTTCTCCGCTTGGTAGCTCGCCCTTTTTCCGCCCGTTCTTGTCCACGTCGAAGGGTGTCCTCGAAAATCGTCGTAATGGAGCTTCATTCAAGCGACGTAGCAACGTCGTTTGCATTTCTTGCGATTTATCTTCGTCGTTGGTAACGCTGTTCAACGGGAAGGCACTTCTGTCCCTTTTGTCATAATAGATCCGCGACGATGCTACCAGGGATCAACGTGATCACCGACTGTCTGCTCTTTGGATGAGCCTACGAGAACGACATTATGTCGAATTCTTCCACGAGATACAGCTTGAAAGGTGTTCTTTAGACGCGTTCTCATCCTGTAAGCTTCTGCGGTACGATCGCGTTTCCACGAAATATTTTCCTACGTCTATTAATCGTACTTGGTATTTTGATAGGGAACTCGATAAATAAGAAATTCTATCGATCGTATAATTCCACAAGTACTATACTTTGTACGTTCAAGGAATAATAAATTCCTATAGAAAATACAATCTTCACCCGAGCGAAGTATCAGGTTGTCCGGAAAGTTTCTTTCCTTTTGTAAGGAAATAATAGACGCACAACCTTTTTCCGTTTTATATTGTTTTATTCGATCATGTACGATCCATTTTCTTCTATTTCTTCTCCTTTATTATGATCATACGTGATTCGATAAAATTAATGTAAAACAGAGAACGTGGTGCATCCATTATTTCCTTACGATACGAAAGAAACTTTTCGGACGACCCAATAATATTTCTACGTTAAACCAGCTTTGTTCCTACCGAAAGAATTAAATTGACATTAAAGAAATAGCCTGGATTACGAAATCCCAACGTCTTTGGTTCTGCATTATTTTTTATAATAATAAAGATGTAAATTAATATTAGTGGATTAATATTTTGTTATATCGTAGGAAATTTCAACAAATGCATCGTGTATTTGGAAATCTCGGAGCAATAGATGAATTTTAGAATGGATCGCAGCCGAGAGCGGAATATTTCAATTACCAGGTAACCTTTGTCGCTTTCGGTTATCTTCATCGGCGTTCTACAAAAAGGGTTGCGTTTCACGAAGCCGCCAATCTCTGTCGTTCTCCACGGAACGAATTTTCTAACGCGTAACTAACGCGAAGCCAGAGCTTGCTCCTGATCGCTATACAAAGGCTTAACAATACCATCCCGGTCATCTCTTCATGAACGTCAACCGATATATCATTGCAAAGTGGCCGCGACTAAACGACGCTTCGTCGCTTCGAAGATGTCGCCGTACTTTCGTTCGGCAAAGAGACGCAAAATCTTCGAAATTTCCTTTCGTTCGTTATTCAGACGAACGTCGATCGTTTCTTCGGATCCACTACCTTCTATTCTTTACGACCTATGTGATTTGCAAGTATCATGCGGAAAGTCATCGAGTTCTCAGCTCCGTGTTCCTCTTTGAAGAGAGAGTTCTTTTGTCGAAAAATCACGATTCAGTTTTAGGGAATATAAAGGACGATCGTGTATAATCCGTATATGGTACCGTGTTCGCTCACTGTTACACGAACATACGCGCACACGTGTTCAGATATTCGTTCAAAGATGTTCGTACTGTTAGGAATGTATGGATCCTTCCTGATAGTCAATTGTTTGCAAATTTGTTGATGGGACTCGGATATAGATATTACATATTGGTTTAGACGAAATTAGATTTTCAAAGAGTAAAGATAGAATAGGAAATACGAGATGGATGGACTATAAAGTTATTCGGTATAATATTGTGAATAAAATTGTTATTGCTGAAATGATAGAAGGAGAATAGAAAATATCGATTGCGTGATATTAATTGAAGAGAGAAGATATTCGTCTTAATAACGAAGAAAGACTTTAGATGCAATAAAAGCACGAGATGAATTGTTCTTAACGGTTTACAAGTGTTTCGTTAATTTGCATACCGTTTGAATTCAGAGTAAAGAGAAAATAAAAATTAAAGAACTATGGCGAAGCAAGCAAGGTGAAAAGTGGGAGAAAGGACCCGCATTCTACAAAATATCAAAGACTCTGTAGGGGAATTGAAAGGCTGAATAAGGATGTATCGACTAGCATTCAATCAGGGACAAGATTTTCGAATCTTAAACATGTCGTGACTCGGAAGAAGTGGGAAAAGTGATCTTCATAGATGAAGACATAGTTATCGAATAGTTCAAATTACATATTATACGTTAGCGTAATATACGTACATATTATTAAAAAACAATTGTTTTATGTTTAAAAGATATTGCTGATATCAATTTTTGTATGTATAATTTAATTTAATTTCTCCTCCATCTATATCTGTAATATAACTTGTATACTCTTAAATGTTTAAACTTAAATTATTACATGCAATATCGTATGAAATAAGGGAAATAATCGTGCAGTATCGTCATCTAACTGCGGAGCTTAGAATTAATCGCTAGTGATTTTAATCTTTGCGCGTAAGTCACACGTTCTGTAATACCGATCGTTCATAGATAACTATGTTACCTACGTACGGCATTTTGTATTTTCTATTTCTCCAGTTTCCTATCTACCTTATCCTTAATTAATGGTCGATGTCTATTCTATGTTGAATCGGTAATATCACCGACGAAATATAGACCGGTTCTGTACCTCGTCTGCCATAATGTCAAATATAACATTGAAGTGGTAAGAGGTCTCTAGAGTCCCTAAAACACAGGGCGACATATGCATGAATTCTGTCAAAACCGTAATAAATATTACATCAAGTATATTTTACCAATGACGAGATACGGAAAGTTCCGTACCTTTTCGTTGACTGTACGCCTTCATTTGTGTAGTACATTTACGGATATTTAAATCGACATCATAGTAATATGCATTCGCATTAGGTGAATAATAAATTGTTAAAATGAAATTCACTATGCATCTAGTAAAAATATGAAATTACACTGTGTAGATATTAAATCATACCCAAGTATTGTTCCTGTTTCAATAATGTGTTATCTATGTACAAAAACAATAATTCTTATCACAGAGTCATTTCATGAATAATCTATTCCTTATCTTCGGGATACTTATATAATGCTTCATTGATATTTCTATATTACAATTATTCTAAATGTGAATTTCAAAATGTGACGTAATAAATTTTGCTACTAATTTTAACATTATGATAGATAATAACAAAATTGCGTTTTCAAGTTAAATATACCGTTGTTCGCAATGATACGTACTATAAGTTTGCACAATTTGCTATAGGATTATATAATAAAAATGTTTAATCAATACGAGGAAACTCCAATCTACATCCATATATAACTTCATATATGTTCACTTATGAATAATAGCTTCATAAGTCGTGATCAATTACTTCGCTGATTTATCACTAAATAATAAGTCTATAATGCTTTATCATTGTCTAATTTATCGTAGCTTAAAGTTAATCTCAGTTTGAAAATGTTTGTCTACTTTGTCAGTTTGTTTGCATTCGAATTATCCATACCACCCAATTTGCTAACGCGCTATACGTATACATAATTGAAAATCATTTGTACATATACATATACATTACCCAACCAAATAACTTGTAAATGCGGATACGGCAAAATTGTTTGTGGAAAAATAAAAAAAAAAGATATAGATGAAAATGTTTTCATTCTCGACTCAGTTTTCGAGAAAATCCAGTTTGAAAATTTATCAAGTATGTTTGAACATAGCTAATTCCAGATTGGGTAGGACTAAATAATCGACAGGAAATCATTCTAAAAATTTAGATAAGAAGTGACCTAATAAGTACATGCGTATGATCAATTTTCAAATTTATTTTTCTCGGAAACGAAGCGTCTTGTGAAAAATTTTATTATACATTTTCGATTTATTTTTACACGTAGAATGAGTTTTTTTTTTTTATTTGCACATAGTATGAATAAGTTTTTAAGTAAATTTTAAATATCTAACAAATTCTATTATGGTATTGTAATTATTTAATTGCCATATTACTTTAAAATAGATTGCATCATAAATAAAAATTCTGTGCGAACATACGAAATGATTTAATTTAGCAAAAAAAATGAGCGATATGTTGGAGCATTACATACATATATATGTATTACTAACTTTTTGCATCGTCATGTCACAACGTTATTGCGTAATAAATATTATGTTACTATATCGATGTAATTACTTGCATTACGAATGAGTAATAGATCCATTTGAGTCGTAATATAAAATATCAATTGTAATATTATCATAGATACGTATGATATGGTAGTATAGACACAGATATGAAAAGTTCGTAATTCACTTGAAACTCTTGAAAGCGTCACCTTTAACAGGAAAATCACATGATGTCATCGCAACGTGTATGTTATATATGTATATATATGTAAATGTCTTTTATGATTCAAATTATTCTATGTATATCTTTCACGCTAATTACGTATACATATCATACCTGACCACTTCTTAAAATAATATAATATCTAATTGTAACGATTTAAGATTTATCAGCATTTATTCTAATTCTTATTAAACGCATTTAGTATCAATCTAGGGAAATAGTAGAAACTAGCGTTAGCGTATTAATCGATTTCTTTGAAAGGATTGACCTACATATTCCACGTTATTTTGTAACCAAGGTTATTTGGTCACAAAATCATTACGGAGAACCACTATCTTAACTATTATCAAAACTACTACCATCTTTTCATAGATTGACTATTTTATCTGATAAAATAATGACAATACATACAAAAATATACATGCATTCGTCCTTATTTTTTTATTAATTGCGTAAACGTTGTTCTACGGTACAACGTCGAAATATATATAAACCGTAATATCTTATAGTTGATGAAAAAAAAGCAAAAGATATTGAATGGTACGAATTATGTTGCAATAGAACTGAACGATGGAGGTATACCAAAGATCGGAGATAATGCAAATTCAATTATTGCACTGTATTTCGTGTTAATGTAGCGTATCGTATTAATGTAATTAATTGTAACATGTGCAGTTTGTTTAATCATCCTTCGAAATTGCGTGCACTTCCTCACTATGAGATAAACCATTACTGAGAAGTACAGTGTGATCTATCTAGACATTCGGAAATGTTCGTGGACAGGGCCGGATGAGAGATTTTTAAGACCTGATACTATTGACCTAACGGAGGCCGCCTTTACAGAAAAATTGGAGAGTGAATTAAAATGATATAAATTTACATAAATATGAAATCAAATTTATTTTTTGATAAGTTATGTTTAAAATTTAAAAAAAAAAGTGTGCATTTTTAGAAAATAGTTATTTCTTTTAACTTTTCATAACAATTATTCGTTATAGACGTAAAATAAAATGTATTTTTAGTAAATGCCGAGATTCGGTGCTATAGCCTACTCTAGCTCCCCTCTTAAGCCGCACCTGTTGGCGAATCTTTGGAGGTCTTTTGGAGTACAATACAGCCAGTACGCAACTTGTTTCGCCTTCGCTATACTTTACGTGTGAGCGTGATACTAGACACTACTCTATGGGACTCAAGTCTGAAGAAGAAAGAAAGATAGAAGGAAAGTGAACGTAAAGGAAGAAAAGTGTGAGAGAGGGAGGAACAGTATTACTGAGGAGGATTCTGAATTCCGACCACAGCGCTCAGTCGTTGACGAACATCGAAACCGTTGGTTCTGTACTACTTGTAGTCAAGCGTTAACATATTTCCTAGAAGAAACAAAAATGGTCGTCCAAGTTATGAATGCCGTAAGTAACTAGATACGTATATATTCGTATTTACATAGATATTTATAAAGTATGTATATGTAATTCGTATAATATGTGTTAAATAATTTAGGAATCAGGCTTGAAAATACAAGAAATAAAAATTAGTTGGTTAGACTACAAATACAATTTATTCGCATTTTCCGTACTTTCTATGAAATCGATTGGCTTTGAAATAATCGATTCAAGCTTGCATAGTTCTACTTAGTAGCAAAGTTTCCATTATAATACAACAAAGAGGTTTCTGTAGGAAGTATGTCTGATATAGTTGGAATCATCATCGGCACATCGAATCGTACCGGCGTTCGTTCATCTAGCTAGTTTAAGCCCATGGAATTAATGCGGTGAACATTTTCGAACGTGACGTTCACGTTATATTACGTCAACTACAAACAATTCCAATTACCACATAAATGTAGTTCGTGGCATTGGAGTGATTCGTTGTATCGAAGCATGCGATTCAAGCATGCTTCCATGATAGATAAGTTTTATGGGCGGGACAATCTAACTCAACAATGATCCATTTATTGATTTTAAATCATATAATTGATAAAGATACTTCAAATAGAATTGTACCCAAAGATGATTTTTGTATTTATTTTTCTTTTTTATTAAGTTTTATGTTTTTAAAAGTATAATTTTTTAAGTTTAGAAAAATTACGAACCAAAGGAAATATTCTTCGTACTTCAAACAATTTAATTGATGTATAATTCTAATTTTCATTAAAAATATCTACATGCACTATATTTAATTTGCTGATAGGTATGTGATAACTATAGATAGCTAGCCAGAACCAGATATCTATTTAGGACAAATGTAAAGCTAATATAATAGTATTGTACAATTACAAAAGGATAATTTATTATATTTAACAGTATTAATGTATTTGTATATTATCTTTGCAGGCTGATTTTAAAAGCCAGCTTGAGAAAGCTGGAGATAATTTAGTCGTAGTTGATTTCTTTGCTACATGGTGTGGGCCTTGCAAGATAATTGCGCCCAAACTGGAAGAGTTATCAAAGGTTAGATAATTTACTTTACATAAAAAGATTTCTGTTAAATAATTCTTACAAAATATTTTTCTGTAATAGGAAATGGAAGATGTTATCTTCTTGAAAGTTGATGTAGATGAATGTGGAGACATTGCTACTGAATATGGAATTATCAGTATGCCTACCTTTGTTTTCATCAAAAATAGTAAAGTGGTATGTATCATGTTAAATTAATACTTATTTCATATATGAATACAGTTAAAAATTCATCATATAATGTTTTAGCTGGAAACCTTCTCGGGTGCTAATTACGGCAAACTTAAAAGCACGATTCAGAAGCATAAGTGAATAAATAATTTTAATGACAGAAGTATTTTTGAACAGAATTGTTTATTAGTTACCATTAATCAGTAAAGGTAACTAGCAAAAATCTCACAATCAGTAAAAATGAAGTTATTGTATTATTTGCATATTACTTGCAAAATCTAAGAAGACGACACATCATTTTTTGTTAATACATTGTCAGTTTTATTATACGTATTTTGTTGAAAAATAAAATATAATCAGCTTATAAAAACATATGCATCCAATGTAATTCTTTCTTATGTTATTTTCTGATAATAATTGTAAAAAATAATTTTCAAAATTTGTCATAAAATATTAAATTTATTTACACAAATGCATGTATTTAATAATTTATTCTTGATATTAACCCTGTTCACATTTGTCATGCACCTACTGACAAGGTAGTTTCCGATTGTTTTTGCATTTTTACCAATAACGAACATGACCCAGTACCAGATTTACAAGGTTGACCTAACATTAATCGACTAGAGGGTGATACTAAATTATCTCGTTTCCCTGTAAATAAATGACATAATTAACACCGAATTTTTCAATGAATAAATAATTTCGTCACTTTTTCTGTTCTCTTACCCTGTAAAGTCGCATTTTTCAAAAAATTAAGGGAACTTTCAAAACTCATTTGTTGCAATGGAGATGCTGAACCTTCCATTCCTTTACGACTAAGAGGTTGAAATCTACCATCAAAAGTCATGTAATCCGCAATTAAGGATAGATGTCTAGGATCAACTGTGATTCCATACATCTTAAATACATCTCTCACTTCTTTTATAATAACTCTGTTAGCAGCTTCAATACCATATGTTTGAGAAATACCATAAATGTCATTGGAATATAACTTGTTTAAATTTAGAGATTTATCATATTTGAACATTTCCTATATTACACAAAAATTGCAAATAAATAATAAAATACAAAATTGTGATCACATACACATATGTATTATAACACAAAACTTTTACTTACTACTATGTTGATACCATCAGTTTTAAGAATTGTCTCTCCATCGTTATTTTGAAATGTAAAAGCACGTTTTACGCAAGGTACTTCCCATAAAACAACTCTATTTGCAACATTTCTAGTTATCGTTGGTAAATCCAATTTTAACATTTTAAGAGGTAACTGTAGAAGAAAGTTGTAGTTGTTGATTAATTCTATGAAGAAGAAAATCTGCAACTCTCATTATGATACTTACCCAAAATGTTAATTTACACCACATGAAATTATCCTCATCATAATCATATTCTATTACATGAGTATACATATTTTTAATATCCCTTTTTCTCTGTGCACTGTACGTTTCATTTGCAATATAGTCTGATTTCCCAAGTTCTGTGTCATCATCGTCATCTTCATCTTGCTGTTGGTCCTTAGTTTTCAACTTGTCATTTTCGTGTTCTACAACAATATCATCTTCTTTTTCATTTATATCTTCTATTTCTTCTTCTTCTTCTGGATCCTCATATTCTTGATTTTCTCTATGACGTGAAATTGATCGTAGTAAAGTTGCATCTGCGTCCTCTGCTGCTGCTTCTTCATCTGAAGATTCGTGCATTTCTCCTAAATTTGTATGTTTCAATGCAGATTCTGCTCCTTCATCAGGTTCTGCTTGATCTAATAAAGCATCATCTTCATACATAGATTTCTTTTCCTCTTCAACATATACTAAAGCACCTGTTACTTTAGCAATCTTTTTAATTTCTTTAAACATTTCCTTAAAAAATACGTCTTCAGTTTTTCTCAATACCTCGTGTGGTTGAACACAAAATTCTGATTTATAAGATTTATGTGGAAGATAATTAATAGTCATAGTATACACTAATTGTCTATTTGGTAATTTCTCCATTCTTCTACTTACAGCAATATTGTCTAAAACATTAGATAAAATGCATTTTGTTAATTTCAACCTTAATTTATTTGAGCGTTTTGTTACATTCTTTAAGTCCTTTCGGAATGGTATCTCCATACTAGGAGTTTTAATATTTTTTGATGCCATCATAAGTATTTCACGTAATCTGGGTATACCCAAAGTAACGTTCATTTCTCCACGACCAGCAAAGTGGAAGGTATTTAAAGTCATCTGAGTTGATGGCTCTCCTATTGATTGTGCTGCTAATAAACCTACTGGTTCACCAGGCGGACAAACATTTTTCATTACCTTCACAGACAAGAGGTCTCTTAAATTTTTCTTTTTTATAATTGAATTGCTAGATTTACTGACTATATATTCGTCTATTAAATTTTCTAATCGTTCAGAAAGTACACCAAAGTCTATGTCTTGTCTATATTTCGACATTACTGGATCAGGACATCTTGCACATTCGGCATAAATCCATTTTTTATCTTCTTCACTAGCCCTTAGCCATTTTCTCATCAATGAAAGAGATGCTTTGCTTCTCCCACTATTTTCATTAATTTCCCTATATTTTGATTTCTTAATATTCATATCTTCCCTTGAAAATCTTGTAAATGGACTAATTCTTCTCTTCTGTAATGCACTTCCATTTTTATTTTCCCATTTTTTAATTTTTCTCACTACTTTTAAAATTTTATCTGTATCTGAGTCCATTTTTAAATTCTTTACTATTTCTTCATTGAGAATCGCATTTTTATTGTCTATTAAGAAACTTAATTGTTCCTTCCTCAAAAATCGTGAACCTGGTATATCAAGCCCATCTTCGCCATAATAAATTTGCACCATACTACCATCTGAGTCTCGTACTGTCGAATCATAATTGACACTTAATCCTTCAAGATGTTTAATAAGACATCTTTGTAAATAGCCTGATCTACTAGTTTTTACAGCAGTATCGATGAGACCTTCACGGCCGGCCATACAGTGAAAGAAGAATTCTTGTGGTTTGATTCCTGTCATAAATCTACCATCGATAAAACCACCAGCTCTTGGTGTAGGATCATATGCAGGGAAACTTGGTAGACTTTTCCCACTGATCATTAAAGGTGGTCTTTTTCCTTCCAACTCAATTTGTCCAAGTAAGCAAGATATCTGCATAGTATTTACAGTAGAACCTTTTGCACCGGATTGAACCATTAATTGTAGATTATTATCTGGAAATTTTTTCAAAAGACCAGCTGGTAAACAAGTTTTATTTATATCATTAGTATAGACATCTAATGCACTTTTATATTTTCTATCGATTTGAGCACGAAATTTAGAGTCATTCCAATAAGATTCTTCGATTTTAGATGTAACAATATCCATAGGTATATCATCAGGTAATTCTAGCACCGATTTTTGGATATTTTCTCCAATTTTTCTACAGTTAGAAATAATTTCTTTGCGTTTCTTATCTGCTTTGTTTAACAATAAAATATCTTCAATACCAAGAGTAAATCCATTTCTTTGTAAAGCAGCTTGAAATAATTTACCAAAGGCACTTAATAACTTTGTAGAGCATATTCCTCCATATAATTCAAAAATACAATGTATAAGACCAAATGGAGTTGCACCATAATGTGTCTTATCAAGTACACCGCATAATAATTCTCCATTTCGTATTATTACTTCGGCTTCTGACATTGTTTTCGGATCTGAAAATTCAGTACCACATTTCCACCGCCGTGCTTTTCCAACTTGCCATTCTCTTGCACTGATCTTGGCATTTGCTGTCAAATTAATGCGTGCTTTATTTGGTGGAATAATATTAATGATAACAGTGGATACAATTTGTTTACCAGACCATAAAGGTATTGGTTTTATAATACTGGGAGGAAGAAGAATTATATTATCTTGCATTGTAGATAAAGCAGCATAAATTAATTGCATATAATCTTCACGTGAAAAGAATGTCCCTCTTACTGTTAAGCGAACACCAGAAACCATATGATCTTGAATGAGACCACTTAAAGGAGTACCATCTTTAGGTACAAGATATTGATTAGATACATTGGCTATGTTGTAGCCTTCACTTCTAGCTAGCTCATTTTGGGGATAATGAGCATTCATTTCATCGCCATCAAAGTCTGAATTATAGGCCTTACAATTAGCATAATGCAAACGTAATGTTTTTTCTCCTTTTAAAATACGTGCTTTATGAGCCATTATACTGGGCTTATGCAAAGTTGGTTGACGATTTAACAACAGAATGTCTCCATTTTGTAAATGCCTATGTATAATTTTAATGCCTTTAAAAAATTTATTTGCTTTATCACTTGTTGTTAGAAGACGTTTTGCAATAGCTTCTCTTTGAACGGCATTTGTGCTAGAAATGCGTTGTATACTTCCATCCTCGTGTTCAACCATTACTGCACCAGGATGAATATTAGGACCATTTGCAACTAATTGTCTTAACTGCACAACATTCCAAGGCGTAACTGGTGTTGGATATGTTAATTTCATTGCAAAAGCTTCAGGAATGCCAATTTCATCTATGTTCAAATTAGGATCTGGTGTAATAACAGAACGAGCAGCAAAATTAACTCTTTTACCCATCATATGCATTCTAATAATTCCTTCCTTTTTCTCTATAACTTGTTTTAAACCCTGACAATTTGCAGAATCTGCTGTTCTATTCATATCGCGATCCATTAAATGATCCACATTTATTTGCAGATTTTGCCAAGCATTGTGTAATTTTTCAATTGCTGTATTACCTTTTATTTGTTCAAAAACAAGTTTTCCCTCTTCCGGTAGTTGATCTGTATCACCATCTTGAATTGTTTGAATGATATTTCTAAGTACAAGACAATCTTGGATGATACTCTTGTAAACTTGAGACTGTGGATGTTCTACCATTTGTCCATTGACAAAATTAACTGGCCTAACTATAGGTGGTAAAACTGGTATTACTTCAAAGAAGAATATATCAGTTGGATACTCAATATCTACCATTCCAAAACAAGGTATAAGTACTTTTAAGAAATCTCTCTCATTTTGCCAAAGCTTTCTCAGGTAATCTTTAGATTGATCTGGCATTATCATTACTGTATTTAATTTATGTACTACTCCACGTGATTTTACTGTCTGAGGAGTATTAGGTGTCTCAGACATTTTAGTGGTCATAATCTTATTTTTTAGTGTTGTAATTTTTGGTATAGGTTCTTGACAATTTACACAGACTTTCAATGTTGCATACTGCTTTATAATATTTTCAACATATGTATGCCATTGCATATTAATATTTTTGGTATTTAGTTGAATTTCATCATATTGCACAATAGACTGATTAAGTCTTGGTCTATTAAGAAGATTTTCAATATAATTATCAATTACATTTTGAACAGCTTGCATATCAACTTCATAAGGATTACCTGAAGCTGAAACAACAACCATTACTTCTTGCTCTAAACCTTCAAGGTCACTGAGATATCCTCGTTGAAGTAAGTTCAATTTTGCAGTAAGTAACAATTTTACATAAGATGGAATTTGCAAAGAGAAACAGTTTAGACATGCTAATTTGATTAACATAGATAATCCTCTATGAAACAATGGATTTACAACTGGCATAGGCAATTCTATATGTCCAAAATGACCTGGACACTTGAATACATTGCATCCACATGTTCCACATGGATCAGAACTTTCCAAAAGTGGTCCTAATCAATAACAAAAATATGTATTAGTAAATTGTACCTTTACTTTCCCTAATTTTTATAAAGATATAAATAATACATACAATAATTTATATTGTTTCATTTATTGAATTTATTACCTAATGCTGGGTCATATAAGCCTCCTTTTAATGGATGTCCCAAAATATTAAATGATAATGGTGTCCTTATTTTAGTAACACTTAAATTTCTTATGTCATTTGCAGTAAACATAGAAAACATTAAGCATTTTGGATCTAGATGTTTTGGAGTTAGACGTGGAGTATGATACTTATGTTGTACCATTTTGACAAATGTTACTTCGTAGCTTTTTTCCTTCTACAAAACAAGTGGATTGTTTTTAACAATTTTATAGATAATTTATTAAAAATGGGAGTTTATTTATACCTCTTGAGAAAAGTGACGTAGGTAACCGTAATATAAATTACTTATTACTTAATAATATTAAATATTGACTTGATTAATAATAAGCATTTTTTAGAAAATTTCACTCAACATGATAATAAATCGCATAGGTTATGAAATTTTAATCACATGGCTGCTACTGTTATCATTACTAGCATGCGCAGTAAAGTGTGCGCTTGGTCGATCTTTGACCAACTAGAAATCGATAGTTACATCGATATATTTATCGTTAAACTATTATTGCAAAAGCACATGATTTCGTCTGGAACTGGAACGTGAATGAAATAGCAAGTGAATCGAACGAAAAGAATTTTAAACTTTGAAACGTAGTTTATAGATACAAAGTTATTTTTAAGAGTTGGGAAGATTTACGACTAGTATAATAATGTTACAAATATAACCTTTAAAGATTTGTCGTATATGGTATATAAATAACCATAGCATATAATAAAACATTTATTAATATATTATGTGTTTACTTCTATGTCTGTATCGATACTGCATTGTACTCGCTTATTATAATAATGTAATTTTGCAAAAATATTACACCTAATAAACGTGAGAAAAGAATTTTAAATAAAATACATTTTCTAAGTGCATTACAAAGATGTTAACTCCACGATTTGAAATAACTCAAACTGATACAGAAGTCGCAATAATCATTCATGCACCATATGCCAATATCAAAGACACGGAGGTTTATGTTGATGGAACAGATTTCAGATTTTATTCTACACCATATTATTTGAGGTAAAGTAATAGTATTTAATAGTTATAAATATTATTTTAATAAACTTTCTTTTTTTTAGGTTAAGACTACCAGGTGAAATTGAAGAAAATGACTCATCATTTGGCTCATACGATTGCGAAAAAGGAGACTTCTCTTTAAGATTTTCAAAAGTGGTAAAAGGAGAATATTTTGAAAATTTGGATATGATAAGTACATTATTAGCTCCACCAAAAAAGAAGAGTACAATTGTACCGAATATTGAAGTAATTGGAAATCCATCAGCAAATTCTGAAGATATTAATGATATATCAAATGAACATGAATTTACACCAAATGATGAAAACACTAATGGTGATGAATGGTACATGCATCAGAACAATGCTATAGAAACTGTACCTCTTTTGCCTACATCTCCTAAATATGGTTTTGCGAATAAAATATCTGCAGCTTTAGCTGCTTTTGAGGTAAATGCGCTAAAATATTTAATATATATATGTTCTACATTTGTACAACATCTAGTAGTGGCATATAACTTTCTCATTTTTAATTTCAGTCAGCATGGATTAAAGAAATAATAGATCTTCCAATGCCAGATACAATACCTCAATCTGAGAGAAGAAAATTGCGAGAGAAACGTGAAATTTCAGATTTTAACGAGGAACATTATTTGGCAGATCTTATGCAACCAGAATGCATAGAACCATATATCTCATTTTGTGCAGAGTGGGATACTTTGAAAAAAGAAGACATTTCTTTCAATGAAACTCAAGTAGATTTACTAAAAGAACTCCCAAACAGAGAATATTTATTAAACAATGAAGAAACACATAAGTTACTTTTAAGTTTAATGGATATTTTATTTGGTTGTTGCTATAATCACAGAACAACGTTAGGAGAAAATACAGTTGAAAGTAGTTGGACTATTAATAAATTAAGTTCCACTTTGTGTTGGTTTGATGTATGTAAAATGTTTACAGAAGTACCAATAGTTCTTTTTATTATATTGTCTCATATATTGATAATAATATTTTTAGGAGTTTTCTGACGCAGACGAAGTTGTAAAAGCCTGTTTTAGAAGATCGATATGTTATCCACTTTTTAGAAATTGGGATTTGTCTAAAAAAGTTCTTGAAGATGTAAAGAAGGTAATTAAGTTAGGTAAGTAATGAACAAAGCGTAGGTTTTTAATGTATATTATTCTATTTAATACATTATTTTTTATGCCTAATATTTTATCATAAATTTTTAGGTAAAAAATATATTATAAAACAATTTTGCCAAGTACATAGTTTGTTTAACAATTCGTGTGAACCTCGATATATATTAAATCAGTTGTATATAAAAGATTACCTGATTTGGTTACAACAGATTAATGAATCTTTAATAGAATCATTGGAATCTCTTATCGCTAATGTAAGTATATAAATATTAAGGAGTAATTTTTTAGGGTTTATTAATGTATATTCATTTCTCTTAAGGTTCAACCTTCTAAAGATGACATGCAACTTGACCTAACAGAGTTAGAGCAAGCAGCTTATTCTGTGCAAGAAGAAGATCTTATTATAGAAAATTCTGTTCATGAAATAGTGGATCAAATGGATGAATTAACAGTTAATGACAATAACAAAGATAAGTAAGTATAGCGTACAAAATATTTCGTAACTTTTATAAAATTCTGGGATTCATTGAGGAATATTATATGTCTTTATGTTATATGATTTTATTTTAAAGGCCAAAGACTATATACTACATTAAAGACAAACATTCTTTAAAGTATTTGTAAGTATTTCAATAGAATTGCTTCGAATATATTCCTTAACAAAGCTTTCTCGTTTACCTCTTAATAAATGAAATAAATATTTGTACATATTCTATATATATTTTAATCTGAAATATACTAATATAATACACTAACTTCTAAAATGCACATCCCTTTGGTGAATTACACGAACATCAAATTGTAAACCTATCAGTAATAGAACTTATAGCAACATAACAAATTACCATTATATTTGCACATTACGCATGGATGAAATGCACAGTAAAGAAGATTTATAAAACTTATTATTTCCTTCTTTTTTTAATAATGCACATGTAAATTATGTTTTATATAGGTTATCGAGTAGCTCGAGTTCAAGCGACAGCAGCGATACTGATTCTGAAAGCGATTCAGAAAGTAGCACTTCAAGTACCACTACAACAAGCAATAGTAATAGTTTAGACTCGGACGATGTAAGCGAACCAGAAGAAATTACAAACGAGTATACTTAATGATTTATACTTAAACAACGTTTTTAAAAGTTTTTTTTTACTTTTAGTATTATAAATAAAACTTCACGATTCTACTTTATGCGTTCATAAAAACATACATACTTATATGTACACTATACGTGAAGCTGTTTCTAAAATGTAAAACGATGTATAAATAAGAGATTCATTTCCGTGTCTATTTTACAATTATACAATTGCGTGATTATTTGTATAGACATGTTCTTACGATGCTCGTATTTGTCATAAGCGTGATTGATTTGTCAAATGATGTAGTAGATCCATGTTAATAATTTATTATAATGCTCGATTAATCTTCGTTGCATAAAATCATCCAAATCATTGTTGTTTGTAATATTCATGTCTGAATCAATTGAATCGATATCGTTTGGTTTTAATACACTGCTTTCATTATCGAAAGCATCATTAGTATTACTTTCTGTATCCTCTGCCTAGAATATTTTATAAATAATAATAATAAAATATAAATAATTTTAATTGTAAATGAAAAATACGCTGAAAAAGAATGTTTAAGTATCGTTACCGTAGCGTAGTCGTAATCTGTATACTCTGTATTTTCGTCTTTATTATTGAGTTCATCTCCGTCGATAGTTTGCCAATAATCTGCAATTTCCCCATATACTCCTGGACTCTCGTCTACACTGTGCACGTATTGAGCCAACGTTTTATCATCTAATATCGTTGATTCTGACCTTTTTAATGCTGCTGGCTTATCGTTTTCAACAATTAAAAAGGGTCCAATATATCGTTAGAAGAAACTTGCTATATTTACTGTGCATACCGTACCTCTTGATCAGAAGTTGTACTTTTACTATTAAAATGATCATGATAATCAGGACTTCCTGTTTTTAGAACTAGGTGCGTATATTTTTTGAATGTTCCATTTTCTTCATGTAAATGCGGAGCGTATAATATAATACGTAAAGGTATATTCTCGTCGTTTGGACTATGTAGCTCAGTATTTTTACTTACTGTTAAATAGTGTGAGAAATAAAGATTTGTAAAAAGAAAAAAGATATGTTTCATATATCTTATATACTATATAAGTTATATATATTTCAATATAAGCAAATAAAAAGCGAATTCAATATTGAAAATTAAAAATACAATATTGAAAATTCAATATTAATTACGATGATATTTGATATTCAATACCTTCTTGTTCTTTTATTTTCGCATCTTCCAAACTAATATTCGATTCAATCTGAAGATCTTCGTGATTTCTAGTTAAATCGGTATTGGAATCGTTACTCGTGGAAAAGTTGTTATTACCATTTACGTGCTTATTGGAAAAGATGCAATCTTGCGCGTCACTGTATACTTCGGTCGTCGCGAAGTTCGATATTGTAGTCGGTATCTGAGTTTGTTCTTGTTCCAATGGTATTTCAGAAGTTATTTCAATATTCTTATCGGTAAAAAGAATGTTGTCTCGTACATTGTCATCGTTTTTCATATTTTCCGTAGTCTGTACCGTTGACGCCTCAGTTGTGATATCGTAAACCGTATTTCCATTATTGCTTGGATTAAAAGGAACGACGGTACTGGTATTTTTATCATCTTCAATTTCTTTTAATTCCTCCGAGGATACATTGCTAGTCTTTAAATCGGTAAATACTCTTTCTGTACGCGTATCAAGATTTTTATCTATCTTTATTTCATCTGAGTTGATAGCTTTTAAAAGGTATTCCTCGTATTCCATCGAATCGCGTGCTACCGTTGATTGTTCCTATTCAGCGAACAAATAATTTTTTTTCATATATATTTGCGCATTCCTTTTTTGATTAGATTAGATTAGAGATAAAAAAAAAAATCCCGATATTATTACTGGAAAATTTATCGAATTCTGCTTACATAGCAAGGACCACACGGATCTTCGTTGTACGTGGAAAGAATGGCCGCTTTAACGTAAGGGAAGTATAGTATACTCCAAGGTACTATGATCTGATAAGTTACCTTACCGCAGCTGTAATAACATTTTATTGAAATTATCGACATTTAATTCATATTTTAATAAAATTGCAAAAGCAAGATGAATTTTTCAAGTAGTTACTTTTTCAAAATGTTTCTATTTTAGTAAAAGTTGATTTAATTTTGTATTTCAACAAATATTCTTCTTTCCCGCGAGATTATGAGGTGAGTTAATATTAAAGAAATCGTGTTCTACCCAACAAAATTTCTACGATTGTAAATCGATCGTATTAAATGCTCACCGATCGATGATGATTACTTCGTCTTTCGATGCGCGAAAACTTTTCCAGATACCCAACTCGGAAGTGTCTTGAAGAAAAATGATGTCCTTTTTCTTGTTCTCAACGTCGCCGAACAACGATTCTTCCAAGTCCAAGAAGTACTCGGACTCCTGTATATTTTTAGATATTTCCCTCCACGCTTTTATCTCTATATTGTTCTCCGTGCTGTCTTCCGGCAAATCTGACGGCGGCGTCACCATGAAGAACAAGATATTCGAAAAACCGGACTTGTCTAATCGCTTCTTCAATAATCCCAACCTTGTACCAAATGATTTTTACAAGTGTCACTTCAACAAGCTTTACATTTAACTCGTGTCTCTTAAAAAGTATGATTTCATTTCAGATTTGAAAGTAAATTGAACTAAGTCTGCACGAAGTACGATTTATTACAAGTTATTAAACGAAGAATTAAACAAGTCAAGAATAGTGAGATTTAAAACGTGAACGAACGAATGTGAAATTTCATGTGAGTACGAATACGGATTATTGACCATTAGACGCTTCTAATTTAATAAGTGTTATCAAAACTATCGACAGTACATACTGATCGTTATTCCATCAACACCTTACATGATTGCTTGCCTGTAGCTGTAATACCAGGAGGGATCCAAAAATGCGAACACGTTCACGTGTCCCAACTGTTCCTTCCGGAGATTCGTGGCACGACATTGCTCGATATGTCCTCGGTTTTCTCGTGGTTCCTTCGATTGGCGGAAATGACGAGGGATATCCAACAACCGGAGGACTCTATCCTTCTCGTAAGCTCCGCAACTTCCGACTATTATCATCATCATCATCATTATTACTGTGATCACAATCGAGATCGACATAATTATTCGTTCACTTTCTTTCACAGAACCGTGTCCAGGAATGTTTGACGAGCCAGAAATCGTCGGAGAAGATCGTCTCATCGACTACCAAAAATAGAACGAGACGTATTCGTGCAGAAGTGAAATGTCGATAATTATGTCGTAACACTTGGAAATCCGTGTAAACAACGCAAAATTGGTAATCAGGGGGGAGTTAGTTTCGCTTGTCTTTAGAGGATGCTCGTTATCTGAGGCGCGATAAAATAATGGAAAATGTGACAATGAAGCCGCGAAAACACCGAGTACTTTAAATCATCGTACGATCGTTGCCGGTCGATGTGCGCGCGTGGCCTCTCGCGATATATCCCAGCCAGAAAAATCAATTTACGTCGCATTGATGCGATATGTATGCGGGTCACACGGAAACTGTAAGCCTTTTTCTGACCTCACATACTGCTGCCGCGGTCCACCGTTCAACATTTCTCCTACACGTGACATAAACATGACACCCTTCCTCGAACGCTATCATAGACACGTTAAGACCCAACTGTGTAGCATGCGCTGCTTAGAAAATTTTACGCAGCACATTCATAGTGTACCTTATCTGTTGCGAGAAATTATTCATCTTCCTCGAATCTTTTTAACATCCTCCAGATTTTTCGAGCTACATTGAGCGACTCTGTCTTCGTTAGAATGTTATCTATTGAGGCGTAGGAAGAAGATGAACTTTAAATAGATCTAGTTTAGATGCTTATAAGAATTGTAAAGCGCGAGCAATTACATTATGATCGACATTTATTGGAACGTAAAGATGTTGTACTTTCGACTTTATCGCAAATGGTAAGTGAAAGATCTCACGCTGCGGTTTACACAAATGATTCTGTATCAGAATAGTTAACGCTCGTTTTATTCTACGTTGTTATAATTTGATGCATCTCAAATTCAAAGAATCGAAACAACATCCGCACCAGTTCTGATAGTGTACATAAAACGAATTTTCCAATATTGTTCGGTAGCCCTGCAATTTCAGCTTGTTTGATCATTTACATGCGTTATATATTACATATGTTACATTACGTAATGTTAAATGTTACATAATTTGATTGTATAATATGCATCGCGTGGAATAATTCGAATCGATTGAAATAAGATTGCCTGAAAATTGTGCAGAATCGCACGTGACAATATTCGCGGCGCTCTTTTAACGCGATCATGATCTATTTGCTAGTTTTGCCACTGTTTGTTCTAATTTACAGCGCTGATTGACATGTAAGGCAGTCCGATTGGATTTGTTAATAAATCGGGCATCCGTCAAGATCACTCGATGAATATGAACACGTGTGCACGGTACAAGTTGAACAGAGAGTCCCTTGTTCTCAACTTTTCAAAGCTCGGACACGATTTAGATGCTCGTTTACAACCAGTAGCAGTTCAGCTTAAAGTATCGACAGTTGATCTTTCGATCTTTTCATTGTGTTCTCGAACATTGCGTTCTCTTAGTTAATCTAGTTAACGATAAAAACAAAATCGGTAATTATAATCGATTATTTGTACTACATATATATTGTTGTAATTTAACGAATTGCTGTTTTGAGAAATCGAAATACTCTCGTTGTTCCAAATTTATAGTTACCACCGATATTTGGTAAATTAAGAAAGAAGTATACATAGATATTAAGTATAATAGTATGATATGTGCAAGCGCCGAAAGAAGAAATTCTGTAAGAATATTACGAGTAAATTCAAAGCACTGTATTAATTTAATCGCCGTAAAAGAATTTAATATTTTTAAAACCCGCGAGGTATGTCTTGAATGATAAATGTTAGAAACTTTATGTGAATGTTATTTGCTAACATGATCAGTCCAATCGTGAAGATATGCACGTTAATTTGGTTGTCGTTGTGCTTGCTAACTACGATCGCATTTTTCGATGAGATTAGCCGACTCGACGTAGAATTGCAGAATTTTAGAGTGTCTGAAGGAAATGAGTTTAATTTCAAAGATAAGAGAAGCACAGATCGGTACGAATTAAATACCAGCTTGGAAAACCAGCTTCAGAAACCGTTTAGAGAGAAAGCCGACGCTTTGTCGCGCCTTTTAAAAGCTAACATCGATCGTTTGAGGAACGAAACCGATCAGGTAATGGGAAATTTTACAAATAAATAATAATATATTTATCGAAGTTCATGAAGTCTTCTTTGAATTAAAAATCCTGAATAAATAATTACAAATTTAGAATTGTAACTAAGATCGAATAAAGTTCGATAAATATTAATCAACGTTAATAAACAGTATCTGTTAAATAAAATTGGTTAAATTTAATAAATTTCAATTGGCGCTATTAACGTTAAACTTTTCTCGCAGCGACGAGCGATGATTTTAATTTAACGTAAGATTTTTACCAGGTGGAACTGGTGTTTCTCGTTGACGCTTCAGGATCGGTTGGCTTAAAAAATTTTCACAGCGAATTAAATTTTGTAAAACATCTTTTGGCCGACTTTTCTGTGGAGCCTTCTACGACTGCAGTCGCGATCGTAACGTTTGGTGGAAGAAGACACATCAGACGTAACGTAGATCAAATATCTCATACTAGTGACAATAATAACAAGTGTTACTTATTGAATAAGCAATTAAATAATATTAATTACACTGGTGGTGGAACGTACACGCGAGGCGCGCTTTTGGAAGCTCTTGTAAGCTGCCTACTTTCATTTTTTATTAACACCTATCTTACATTGATCCGGTTAGGAAATAGTTTTAGATATCGGTTTTCGAGTTTACATTATATTTCTTAATAAGCTACAGTTTGTAACTTGTTATTGGTGTAAAGTAGGTAAAAGATACGATGTTAGGAAATGTTCGCAGATAAAAACAGAAACTAAATTCAAGACGATATTAAATTTATAAGGTCCAAAAATATTTTGAAACGTTTAATATAATTTGCTAGAGAATACTCGAGAAGGGTAGAGCGAATGCAAAGAAGGCAGTGTTTCTTATAACCGATGGATTTAGCAACGGAGGCGATCCACGACCTGCGGCGAATCTTCTGAAAACTGCAGGCGCAACGGTATTCACATTCGGAATAAGAACTGGAAACGTTGACGAACTGCACGACATAGCCAGCTCTCCTGGAGACACGTACAGCTATTTTCTCGATAGTTTCGTGGAATTCGAGGCTCTGGTACGACGAGCTTTGCATCGCGGTAAGTATGAAATTTAAACAGATTTGAACAGAAATTCGAAAAATGAAGTTTTTATCCAGATATTTAGCGAACGAATTGGTATTTGGTAAAATATTTATCGAAATGTTTAATGCATTAATCTTTAAGGAAATCTTAAAGATAATTTGCAATCTATCGTGCGACAATAAACAAACGAAGAAACAAATAATGAACTAGATGAAACGCGATTGTTTATTTATGTAAATGAACGTAAAGTACTTTATCTAATGTGAGCTCGTCCCGTTTCCGCTGTTACAGATTTGAAAGCGGGCAAATACATACCAGTGACGTATCCAGATAATTGCAATCTTTTATGCAGAAATATCAGCGAAGTCGGAAACGAACGAAATTGCTGCGATAATTTCGCGACCTGCGCCTGCGGCACTGTGACCGGACATTACGCATGCATTTGCCCCGCGGGATATTTTGGCTCCGGTTTTCAGGGTTCTTGTCACCGTAAGTTTATCGAAAATACAAATTTCTCTAAATTTATGCGATGTTTTCTCTTCGACGAAGACAATCTCAATTTTCATTACGTTATATTATTTACGATTGCTGTATCATCACGGAACAAATGGATCAATGATATTTAAATCATTTTTCTACGATATACATACATATAATCTTAATGATCACTCTGATATTCTGAAATAAAAATTAGTTAAATAAACAAATTCGAATTGCAGGTATGTTACTATACAATATATCTCTAAATTATAGAATATAAATGGTATTGGTGTTGAGCAATTAAATAGCAATAATGAATTAACAATAGCAAGTTACATTTAGGAAATCCGACGACTGCACCTATCTACGAGTTCTGAGAGACAACTGATCACCAATGGATCGATAATCTTATTACTAAATAATAGATTTTGCTATTCGGCAGTCGTATAATACTCGTAACGCTCTTACAACTTACATTTAACGAGCTTGATTGAATCTTTCTTCAGCTTGCCCAAATGGAACGTACGCATCTGGAGAAATCTCCGGTGATCTCACGTCGATGTGCATATCATGCCCTGACGCGAATCAGGTGACTATTAAAGTACCTGCAACTTCCGTCGAGGATTGCGTTTGCGCTTCCGGATTCACCACGGACGGAAATAAATGCGAGGGTAATCGAAGATGCAATTGAATTGCTTGAAAATTCATCGTTCTCTTTATTTAAATATTCGTCGTGTATTTTACCAAATATACCCTATGCCTACTGGAAGAGCAGGCATATTTCCGAACAATGGCGTTATTTCTTTAAGAGGATCGGGATACTGCGGCCTATAAGCTCCATATATTTCCAATTGAAATTTTGGTTTCGACGCGAGCCAACCGTACTATGAAAAAAATACAAGTTTTCAAATGTTAATTTAACGAATACTCGCTCAAAATGATTAAGCATGTATTTTTCGTTTAATTAGAGAGCCATAGTATATTTAATATTTAAGTTACAAAATATCTTAAAAGTACCAAAGACTAGAAGTTTAAAGAAATTTGTGTAACATCGTAGCGGCAACAAAATAATTTTGTAACTTAGCCTGATTATGGTAAGATAACGAAAATTACGATTTTTATTAATACCTCGCCACTAGTAGTAATCGGAGCTGGCAAACAAGTTTTTCCTTCTTTTCGCTCGAACGTATCCGTGGCGATAGCCGTTTGCTTTTCTTCGCACAATTTCTCTAATTCTTTCTGTAATTTCCTTCAAAACCGATCATTAACAAGAATTCCTTATTAGTGGCTACGAATGTTAATAACAAATTTTATATACATACTTGTGTTCGTCTAATAACCACTCATACTTCTGAAACCATTTCATACGTAAGCGGTTTCTCTTGTGAATTTCCTCGGTTAAATTTTTATAGACTGCTACAAAATCGCGAGGCTTTTTGCACCGTGGATCCATTATTCTTACTTTTCTTCCTAATGCAAATGAATGTCTAAATTCTTTAAAAATTGTCCGAAAATATTATGCTCGTTCGCAGTGAAGTTTGAAATGATAGAATTATTAAAATGAGATTGCGAAGAACTTCGTCCGTATTTGAAAAGCAAAAGAAGGCAATTACGTTGAATCTGCTGTTCCTATTTCATGTCGTATCTATCGCTAGTCCATTAGTCATTAATGACAACATTTGATTTCTTTTTTTCTTTTTTTACGCTTAGATAATTAAATTTCGTACAATAGTTGAGATTTAAGTTTCTTAGATAAGGTGAAGTATCTTTTTGTGATTCCGTGATATCCTAATGGTTCTACTATTCTTTCGAGCCTTTGTTACAAACAAATCTTAAAAACAATTACTTCAAAAGCTTTTCTTTCACATTTCAAATATTCGATCATTCTTCTTATCTCGCAGTTATAACATGTCCACGGTTAAGAGTACCGGGAAACGGATATTTGGTAAAAGCAAGCGCATGCAGCAACGTCGTTCACGCAGCCTGTGGCATAAGATGCAGAATCGGTTTCTACCTGACGGGCGATAGTATTCGACTTTGCGGAAAAGACGGTAACTGGTCCGGGAACGAACCGAAATGTTTGCGTGAGTCTCGTTACACATCTCTATCGAACGTAGTTGGTTCGATTGCAATATACATAAACGATACTGCAAATTTACATATTTGAAGCTTTTTTACTCGTGTATGAAACCTCTTTTTTTTCCAACTCGTCATTCGTGTCTTACGATCGCTGAAACAGTGAAAACCTGTCCGGCACTTCGAGTTCCTACACATGGACGAATGCGCTGTCAAAACGACGAGGACCAACATTTGAGCACAGAAAATACGACAATGTATCCGATCGATACTCGTTGTCAATTCAGATGCGAAACCGGTTATCAACTTCGTGGAAGTAAAATTCGCAATTGTCTACCTTTGTCGCAATGGGACGGTCTCAAAGCTACGTGCAAAGGTAAATTCTGCAATCTTTCTTAGCATTAATACATGCACAGCATTGATATGAGTAAAGATAATTCTAAATTATAGTAGGATATATTTGATCGATAATATGCATAAATTAGATGGAAGCCTTAATAAAAATAGTTACAAGATTAATAAATATGATAAAGATCACTTTTACCTTAATTTTTGCCTCGAGTTCTTTGCTAGTCTTTTTTACAAATATTTCGATCCTATTTGCTTACTTAATCAAGTACATATGTATATATCGTTCATAGCGATAAAATGTGAACCTCTGAAACAAGTTGCGAATGGGCAAATTTCGCCTGAAAATTGTTCGGGACCAGAGAAGCTACCGTTTGGGACGAACTGTACTATAACGTGCAAAAAGGGTTTCGTACTTGAGGGTCCACGTTCCAGACATTGTAGCGGCCGTTCTGGAGTCTGGTCGCAACGTCGAACTGTTAATCGATGCATAGGTAAAGTAACATGCAAAATTTATGAATTTCAATTCTTGTGATTTTTCAAGTTATCGCGTTAATTTATTTTGTTTTTCTTTTTTTTTCAAAGATAAAACACCACCTTCGATAATCTGTCCACCTGACATTATCACTGAGAGCCTTCCAGGGAAGAAATATGCCAGTGTAAACTGGACAATACCAAACGTGACTGACAATGCGGATAGATCACCTGTATTATGGAGTAAACCATACATTACTTTCCCATGGAAAGTAAAGATTGGAACACGTACAGTAGTGTACGTGGCGCAAGATTCATCTGGAAATAGAGCTAGATGTAAATTTAAAGTTAAAGTCCTTGGTAAGTTAATTTCATTCACTTAAGTTATATCTTAACTTTAAATACTCTCCTGGAACCTTGCCTATTTAGTAAGACTATGATAACAGTGACCATAAAATAAATATATTGCGACCATAAGATGATTGTTTGTAATGCGCTACGATAATTTTGCTTAAATATCGGAATATAATTTTTGCAGATAAAGAACCACCGATGATCGAGCATTGCGTAGATCCTCCGGTACTTTACACCGATAATAGAGTCGGAATAAATAACGTGACTTGGGACGAACCTGGTTTTCACGACAATTCCAAAACGCCTGTACAAGTAGAACAAAATTATCTTCCTGGAGAAAACACGTTTCCTATCGGGTTAACGCAAGTAGTGTACAATGCGATCGACAAGTACGATAATAAAGTGTCTTGCGTGTTAAACATTACTATAAAAGGTGCCACGTTAACACGATTAACTTGTACTTCATAAAATAACGTATCGTATAATTTAATTAATTACATATAAACAAGGTCTGTTTAATTTTTATCGTTCAGATGCTTGTAAAGAGATTCCAAAAGTATTGAACGGTTACTCGAAGTGCAGTCCATCATCAACGAACGAGACGAACGAGTGCACTATAACTTGCGAAGAGGGATATGGGTTCGCGTCTGAAGAACCAAATGTTGGAATCGTAGAAAATATATTGCTACTAAAATGTAACGGGAACGCGTCAAACTGGCTTGAAGAAAATTACATTCCTGATTGTTCGGGTTTGTTAAATGCGACAATTTCTTTGTTTGATTTAACCGATATGATATAATTTATAAATCTTCAAATAAATCATATGGAGGAGTTATAATTTTAATACAAAGTAATCTGATATAAGAGGTAACGTAAATTCTTTTTCTATCTTTTCTCTTGTTATCGTTGCATAGAGTCTACGATTCCAAAAAGTGCATCTCAAGAAGGAAGTATTATATTAGAAGGAAACGCAACAAATATATGTGACAACCAAACGACACTCCGTGAAGTAAGTATTTGTCAATTCTTTGTTTATCAACTTTCTAATTGATCGTATAAAATCATTTCTATTATAATGTGTAATTTAGCTGAGCAAATATATTACCGCCGACTTAACGTTGATATTGCTCGACATTTGTGGAAACGATATCGAATGCGATCTCATTACCTTCGATCCTGAATGCGAGGAGATTCTTCCATCCTCGAATACAGTGTATTCCAGTGTAATAAGAAAACGAAGAGAACTTAACTACAATGATACTTCCAAATTATTTATAACTGATATAATGACAACGAATGGTATTAACTCAAAGTCAAAACGAAATGTTAAAATAAATGATAATAAAAATAAAACGAAATTGAGGAAGAAGAAAGAAAAAATTGAATTGAAGTTCAAATTTCTAGGTAATCTGGTGATCGATAGAATTTTAATAAAGGACCGTGTCTAAAGAATACGAAACATATCTCGAACATTTACGTATATAAAATATTGTTTAATGTAGGAAAAATAATCGAAGAGTACCTTCACAATCCACGAGAAGGAATCGAGAAATTGCGACAGAAGCTCGAGTCGTTGTCAAAATCTGGGAAATTAAACTTGTTCAACGACAGAACAAATCAAGAAATCGCGAAACTCGCCTTAAATTTGCATCTTATTTTTAAAAATTTTGAGGAAATCTGCGATCCAGGAAGCATCTTAAAGAAACATACATGCGGTAAATATAATTCAATGAGTTTCCTCTGATCTATTAGGAATTGTTAATGTTTTATAATCGTGTTTATTTAAATTTTAGTCAAATGTCCGTTGGGAACCTTCTTCAATTCCTCGACCAAACGATGTCAATCATGTTCCCTTGGAGAATATCAAAACGTGAGCGGATCATTGAATTGCAAACGTTGCCCTGAATACACTTCGACGAAAAAAATGCACTCAAAATCTCCACAAGATTGTATACGTAAGTACTTTATAAACGAATCGACATCAATTCATTTTTATTATTCGTTTCCTCCACTTTTATAAAAATCATTTTTCTATAAAGGTAGTATTTGTATATATTCTTTTATTTAGACTTATGCAAATCAGGATATTATTCTCAAAAGAAGCGTTATCAGAACATACGACTAGCTCTTGAGCCTTGCCTAATGTGCGACATTGGGTTTTATCAACCAGAATATGGTCAAACTCGTTGTCTTTCGTGTCCACCTGACACTACTACTAGAAATCATGGATCTAAAAGCATAAACGAATGTCTACCTCTTTACAAAATCGAAACCAATATCTGTGATATAGAATCGTGTTTCAATAGTGGACAATGTATACAAGAGGAGGACAGTTTTAGTTGTGAATGTCCTAACTATTATGTCGGTAATTATTTAATTTATTTTTACTTCATTAAACGATAATACGAAACAAGTAATATAATTATACATAAAACTACTGATTAGGCTCTAAATGTGAAACATTCCAAAACCCGTGTAATTCTTCTCCATGTTTGAACGAAGGAATATGTAATATTCAAAGTTTCACGAACAATACTATAGGATATTCTTGTACGTGCAGAAATGGATATTCAGGTAGCAACTGTGAGGTAAAGCAATTGTTATCTATTCAAACAACCAGAGTATGTGTAGAAATAAATTAATTAATAAATAAAATAAAATATATAGCTATACATTGACGAATGTACCATTAATCCTTGTCGAAACAATGGCACATGTGTGAGTACGGAGAATGATTATGCCTGCGAGTGCAAAAATGGTTTTGAAGGTATATTTGCAAACTATGATAAAATAAATATTATTGAACGATTAATTTTTAAGAAATATATTAATGCATAATAATTAAAATATATTAATAATATTAATTAGGAGAATTTTGTGAAATCACTGTGGATCATTGCGATCCTTCGCCTTGCATGGAGGGATCTACTTGTCGCAATGTTAACGACACTTGGAAATGTTTCTGCAGACCTGGTTTTCTCGGTCGCTATTGTAATTTATTACCCTGTGATTGGTTACCGTGTAACGAAAACTCATATTGTATAAATATTGAAGAAGAGAACGCAACGATAATGAGTTACAGGTGACCAAGATAAGAATATATACGCATGTATATATGGGATTGTATATTCGTTAATGAAAAATAAAAAATTTCTTGATTATCAGGTGCATCTGTATAGATGGCTATACCGGAGAAAATTGCGCCATAGAGATGAATCATTGCGAGAGCAATCCATGTTTGAACAATGGAAAATGCATAAATAATGTTCTCAATTACACATGCACGTGTCCTATGTTATTCACAGGACGTCATTGCGAGACTGGAAAGTATAGTCTTAATGAATATTCATTTTTATACGAACAAAAATAATCTTGCTTATTAAAAAGCTTTCTCTACTAACTGATAATTTCTTCTTGAATAATTTATCGTGTCTTTATAGAATTATTCTCCGATTATACGATACGCTTTAGTAAATCGGGAACCACAGACTATATCAGTATGAAAGGTCCTACGATAAATCTTTCCAAGGTAGTAAATGATATTAAACGATGTAACGAAGAGAAATAGATAACTTATTTTTATTTTATCGTTAATTTCAGTTAACTACGTGTTTGTGGCTACAATCGAAAGATACGTTTAATTACGGCACTGTGTTGTCGTACGCTACACGTTATTACGATAATGCATTCACTTTGACAGATTATAACGGGTAACGAAATATCCTTCCTAATCAAAATTTAGAAAGTATTTGACTCGCATGAAATATTACTGTCTTGATTTCGCAGACTGGTAATATATCTCAATGGCGAGAAAGTAATAACCGATATTAAAGTAAACGACGGTCATTGGCATTTCGTTTGTTTCACCTGGGATTCGGAGAATGGCTCTTGGAATATTTTTATCGATGGCCTTTTGAGAGACAATGGCATCTACTTGGCGAAAGGAAGTTCCATCCAAGGTAGCAAGTGTTAAAGAGATAATACTATCAATAATATTCTGTAAGAAGATAATATTAAAATGAACGAGATTTCCTACCAAAAATATATTATATTAAAATAGAAAAACAAATGCTTCTTTCAATTAGGAAATGGAACTTTTGTAATTGGACAAGAACAAGATCGCGTCGGAGGAGGATTTTCGGAGTTAGAATCGTTTTTAGGAAAACTAACGTTATTAGATATTTGGAGCACGGTCTTGGTAGCTAAAGATATCAAACATTTATTCAACACCTGTGAAAAATACCATGGTAATGTAATTGCATGGGCGCAAATGCAAGAACACGTGCACGGTGACGTTGCGGTAATTATTTCTTAATACAGATGATTGTACTTTTATTACAATTCCATGATAAATTTCTTATTGTTCTTGATATTCTCAGATATTAAGCACTCCATTCTGCCGTGGCTGTCCTTTACCTGTAATACCATTTAAAGGTAACATAAACGTCAGCGAAGATGCATCAAACATTAGCTACCATTGCGACAGTGGTTACGTGGTGCGATTTCATGGTAGAGAATACCGATCTTTGACAGTGAAGTGTCTTAAGCAAGGACAGTGGGAAGGATATTATACACCCGTTTGCGCCAGTAAGTTGAAATACTTTATAATGTTGTACTTATATACATGATTAATCATCTTCTTCTGGACGAATCATGAAATATTAAATATAAAAGAACATTTTCTTCGTCCGAAAATAATAGTTGGTTTTGTATAGATTGAAAGTTTATGAAATTCTGTATAATTCCGTAATTCTCGAATGGAATACAATACTTTGCGACCTTAACAGTTTGATTCTCATTTAAGGAAGAAGATGCGGATTTCCGGGATACTTCCCACGAGGTCGTATACAAGGTAGATCGTATTTATTCGGAGATGAAATATATTATTCTTGTTTGATCGGTTATGAACTTCGAGGAAACCCTCGTAGAGTTTGTAATGCCGATGGAAAATGGAGCGGATTACCTCCAGTTTGTATAGGTAAATATTGTACACTTTCGAGACGATACATATTAATACCATAGAAGTATATTAATATTTATTAATTATTTCCTTTTAATTCTTAACAATTGTCTATAACAGGAAAAACATGCAAAAATTTATTGGCCCCAGAGCACGGGGACATCGAGTACGTGATAGAAGAATATGAAAGGGATGATCTTTCCATTCTACAGGTATGATTCATTTATAAATATTGTGCAAAGAAGGGAGGAATTTTTATTGAATATTATTCATAGGTAGGGCAGCAAATCGAATTCAAGTGCGATGTTGGATTTCATGTAAAAGGAGAAAAGCTTTTAACGTGTTTGGAATCTGGACAGTGGGATCACGAAAGGCCTTCGTGCTTGCCTTATAAATGTCCACCACCAAAAAAGTAAGAGACATAGTAAAGAAAATTATTATAATTTCATACTAAATTATCATAATTTCATAATAAATAAACAGTTTTTTTATAATATTTACGTAGGATTAATTACGGATACATAATTTCTTCAAATTCGAGAAATCTACACGAAACTTCTGCCACAAAATTTGATCTACAAGCGATTAATGACACGTTGGAAAAGGACTACGATCTTAACGATATTGTTGGATATTCTTGCTATCCGGGATATAAGTTTGAGGGCAATCATAATTTGTTGAGCGAATTTAAGCTTCAATGTACGGAAAATGGTACTTGGGTTGGATTTGTACCTGATTGTGTACCTTTAAAATGTCCGTGGCCCGATATCGTGCATAATGGAAGATTATTGTTTAAAACACAAAACAATGATACCATTGAACTTTTAAAAACAGAAATCGGGTCTAACAATACGAATATAGGAATTATATCAAGAGACGATGATGTCGGAAGAAATCAAAGTTTAGAAGACCAATTTGCCATTGGTTCTGAAATTCTAATAAAATGCGATGTAGGATATAAATTAGTCGGTGATAACTTTAGAATTTGTACAGACGATGAAGAATGGTCATCTGCGTTATCGTCTTGCGAACCTCAAGAATGTCCCATCTTAAGTCATCCACTTCTTCAAATCCTTCGTGAAGAAACAAATTCAAATAATCGTACTACTATTTGGGAAAATGATCGGAATAAAAAATTGGATGGCAAAGAACCATATAATGGTACTTATAAGAATCTAAAGTACTTTGTAGAAGGTCATACTTATATGAAAAAGATAATCCTTAGCTGCAACAATGGAGAAATTCAATTGAGTAATGCAAACATTCAAGATTCTATTTCTGATTTAACTTGGTTTTGTAATGAGCATGGTAAATGGCAAATAAATGACAATATATTATTAAATGACACTATCAATAAACTCTTGCTTAATAATGGAATTTATAGAATTTGTCAGAAATTTATGTGTGATTTGATAACAGTAAGTAATATAATTATTTTCAGAAACAAATATAGTTATAAACTATGAAATTAATGTTGAATTACTATTAGCTTCCAAAATACAGTTACATTATTGAGACAAATTATACAAGAACGGTCAATAGCACTGTCACATTCAGATGTCATCAAGGCTATATTCTTGAAGGCAATGAAAAATCTGTTTGTCTTCCAAATAATACTTGGACTACTATTCCTTTTTGTAAACGTAAGTTCTGTCACAAATATTTTCAAAGATTTTTACTTGGAAGTTTGAGCAAACATTTATTTTAGCTGTAATGTGTCAAAAGCCACCTAAGGTAGTAAATGCAGTTTTAAAAGAAGATAATATCGAAGCAATAAACTTTACATTTGGTCATACAATTACTTACGAATGCATACCTGGATACCAAATGCTTGGTCAAGGAAATATAAGATGTCTTGCAAATGGGAAATGGTCCAGAATATATAGCAGATGTTCGAGTAAGTTCAATATTACATAATATATAATATTGTATCATCCTTTCTTGATTAATTAACATTTATAGGACTTTCATGTAATAAACCAAAACTTCCATTTGGTGCAACAATTCGTGGTCGTTCTTATTTGTACCAGGATCAATTGACATATGTGTGTCCTAGTGGTAAAAAGCAAGGATTGATTACATGTAAAGCCGACGGACATTGGAGCGATTTACCGAATTGTAATGATAATTAATAAAAAAACTAGCTGCATTTAGCTGCAATATAGACTTTACGTATAAAGATAAAACAATATAACAAATTTATTTACTAATTTTTTTATTAAATGACCAAAATTATTAAATCTTTAAGATTTTATACCTTATCGTTTTACATCTCATAAGTATATTTTCACAAAACAATGTTACTGTACAAGACAGATAATGTGTTCTATCAATAAATTTTAATGTTACACATCAAATATTCTATGTACTTAACTATAATTGCAAATCAAACTAGAACTAACTTTGACAAATTGTTACTAATGAACCTTTAATACTGAACACTTGACAAATTTCTAATTCTACTATCTAAATTAGATGATAAAATCAAATGTTTTCGTGGTCTGAAAAGGTAATGTATTGTTGTATACGATTGTTAAAAAATATTCAGAGAAATATATTGCAGAAGTTAGGAGTAAGTTACGATCTTTTGATGTAAAAAGAAAAAAATAAATATGTATAACAACACATTATTGATAATTCATCACAAATACATATCTGTTTATATAGTACATGGTTTCTTGATATAAATAGGATTTACACATGTATAAACGCACAGTATCAGAATAGTTGAGGAAGAGCAATGAAAGATAAAAACATGAAAATAATTTGTTGTATGAAAAATTTGAATTATTTATATTTGTCTAACGTTGGTATGATAAAAACGGAGCACCTTTCATGATATTTAATTTGTATTAGCATGGCTACACTAAAAGGAATCATCCTTTCTTAACAAATTTTCACTGCTCAACATTCTTAATTTCTTAGACCTATATCCAAGATATTACTCAATTAAATACAATTCAATATTATTAACTGAAATTGAAATACATATATATACTGGCTCTTCAAAATACCATGAAGAAATTATACAAAATTACTCTTATGCAATCATTCAGAGTAAAGAAACATAAATACCATTAATTATTTTGTAAAAAAGAATACCCCAAAGCTTAGCCATACTAACATAACATTTTATCTACAGTGTTGAACACTTTTCAGAGTTCTGATTTTGCACTATGAGAATATTTGGGTTTCAGTTCTTCAATTCGTTTAATAAAATCTGTTTTTTCTATGCAACCATCACATGTTTCATCCCAGTCACTCAAGATTTTCCTCAAATCACGTACTTTAAGCTTTTTCAAGTCAACAGTTTCAATATCAATTTGTTTCTCTGAAATTAAACGAGAATATCAGACATTAAAGATTAAAAGAACAATTTAATTTGATAATTCAAAGTACTCATAAACATAGAATTAATTAAAAATGAACATACCATATCTCAAATCACATATTTGAGAATCCTTCTTTTTCAATTTTTCACATACTTTATTTGCAGGCATAGACCAAGAAATAGGTTTACTTAATTCACTTAAAATACCTGTAGCAGATTCTTCCAGGCCACCTAAATAATAACACTAACAGAATAAAAGGAAAAATTTAATTAATGTAATTATAAATTGTTTATTATGTTCTAGTATTTATAGCAACGGTGTATTATTATAAATACTTACAAATCTGTTTTCCTTAGATTTAGTATCTTTACAAAAGTTTTTAAATGCTGCTTCGATCTTTTTTGTATCTTTTTTCACATCTTCACTTAAAGTATTCACAAACCTTTCCACAGTATTTATACATACTAAAATATTATCAAATTTAGAAATGTGATAAAATTAAATTAATATACAAACAAAAAATAAAATATTAATTTACCTTCACATTCATCATTTTTCAAAGCTGTGACAGTATATACCAATCCAAGAATAATAAAGAAAGTTAAAAATACTGAACTATTCATTTTGAATGTATTGTCTGTAATAATTTTTTAATTTTATACCTTTTATTTTTATGAAACTATATTACATTACATAAATTAACAAAACAAAAAATTTTGAAGGTTTATATAAAGATTAATAATCGAATAAAATAATGCTTCTTAAAAACAAATAAATTAAATATATTTAAATTACATATATTAAAGATGGATTAATATATTAAAAATATTATGATTTTGTTAAACCTTAATTAATGACCTCTTAAAAGATATAATAAATAAAAGTTACATTAGAAATTTATGTTTCTTAGATAGAAATATGATATTAATGAAAATTTAGAAAAAAGAAGGATAACAAAAATTAATAAAACAATGAGTACATTTATGTTTACAAGGTTAACATAAATGATATTGGAACACAACTTACATATTGTTGTCTCGATAAAGCAAGTCGTATATTACGTGGAAAATATCTTTACTAAATCGTAACTTAAACACTAAAACTTTTAATTCATTTACTTGCTATTGCAACAAAATTTTTAATACAACTACATAAGTTTAATCCACGCTTCACTTTGTACTTTATACACGTTGGATTCTGTCAAAAGCCCGGAATCCCAGCTGGCGCATTCTGATTGGCTCTAACATCCTCTGACTCACATTTAACATCATGCCTTGCGATTGGTTGATACGAATTCTTAAAAACATAAAAAGAATTCGCATACAGAGAAGCAAACCTAAAAGAACACGTGTGCTGCTTACTTGCAACAATATGGCGCCGCGCAGAGAATTTCGATCTAACCTCAATTCGACAAAAGTATCGAAGAAAAATACCAAGAATTGGTATGAAAATTACTTAGAATGGGGAAAATTAAGTTCCTTATTCACAGATCCAAGAAAATTGTATTTTATTGGAAGGCTGTTTATCATTTTGGAAATCGTTCTGAACGTATTGGTTATCGAAAGGGTACCATATACAGAAATCGACTGGAAAGCATATATGCAAGAAGTTGAGGGCTTTTTGAATGGAACGTTGGATTACTCGAAATTGAAAGGTGACACTGGACCATTAGTCTACCCTGCAGGATTTGTTTATATATTTTCTATATTGTACTTCATCACGGAATGTGGAACAAAGATAAAAATAGCACAGTATTTCTTTGCAGTTCTTTATATTGTGCTACTTACATTAGTTTTTCGAATTTATGCGAAAACTAAAAAAGTTCCTCCGTATGTTTTGATCATTATGTGTTGTACATCTTATAGAGTTCATTCTATATTTACCTTAAGACTTTTTAATGATCCAGTTGCAATGGTATTGTTATTTGCTAGTCTGAACGCATTTCTAGATGACCGATGGTATTTAGGCAGTATTTTCTATAGTATGGCTGTGTCTGTGAAAATGAATATTTTGTTATTTGCACCAGCACTTCTCATAGCTTACATATGTAATTTAGGAATATTCAAGACAATAATACATTTATTTATATGTGCCTTAATTCAATTAGTATTAGGTCTTCCTTTTCTACTTAATAATCCATTTGCATATGTAAAAGGTGCTTTTAATCTTGGAAGGATTTTTGAGTTTAAATGGACAGTAAATTGGAGGTTTCTACCAGAACATATTTTTGTCCATTCATATTTTCATGTATCATTGTTAGTGTTGCATATATTAACTTTAATTTATTGTACATCAACATGGATAAAATATATGAAGTCGTATGCAAAATTAAAGTATATGGAAAAAGACTTGCAACCTCAATTAAAAAAGAAAGAGAAAGTAGATATGTCTACGATGAGTCAATTATTTATTTTTCCAATGTTTGCTGCAAATTTTATCGGTATGACGTTTAGTAGATCATTGCATTATCAATTTTACATATGGTATTATCATACATTGCCTTATATTGCATGGAGTACAGACTATAAGACTGTAATAAAATTAACAATTTTGGGCATAATAGAATTATGCTGGAACACTTATCCGAGCACCATGTTCAGCAGCATTTCATTACATATATGTCATTTGATGTTATTATTTGGTTTTATGAAAGATAAATTTAAAACTGATAAAGGAAAATAAAAATTTTTGTATGATATATATGTTTACTTTTTCCTTTTTACCTTCCCATGTATTCATTTCATTTTAGATTCAATTAGATATATCAGCTTGTAAGAAATACTCATATCCATAACATTTAAAGAATTATTTTTGTTTTTGTTTCTTTAATAACAATATGACTTTAATATTATATTTCAAATAAGATTAAATTCTTGTATAAAATATACACATATTGTAATTATTAATTCCAAAAATATAAATATACATATCTATAAGTAAAAATACTAAACACATGAATTAATAATTATACTATTTTATGCTTGACACATTTTTAAAATTAATTATAAATATTTAGATTTTTACAGTCAAAACATTATCTCACAGTACCTTGTTGCTTATTTCGTATTTAAATGTCACAATGAAAAAGAACATTCTAATTTTATCCAATAGAAACTTCTCATTTTGACTGAACAACAGTGACATGAGTTCTTTGACAGAGCAAAGTACTGTTCATTAACAAATAATGATATTCCTCCATATCTTTGTTTGTACAATTAATTTATTAGGATATTAAATTTATCTACAAACTTTAAAGGAACATAAATCACATTCTTACTTCCATGGATAAATGTATCATGTACTATATAAAATAAATGATATTTAACCTATTGCATGAAAGAAATTTCTAAAATAAATTTAATTCTTATAAATTATATATTGATTTAAAATATTTTAAAATTAGAGCAGCTATGAATTCGACAGGTATATATATTTTATATATTTACGTTTTATTTAATTTTATAAATGTTGTTTTATAAATTTAGGAGCAATATATATTGTACAATATTATGTTGTAGAAAAATATAAAGATTTGTTATCTATAAACAGTGTTTCTAATGAAGATGGTATTGTATTTAAATCTCAATTTGTTGGACTTGATGATAAACCTTACGATACAAAATGTGTTTTGTGTGATGAAAAATTCGTTCTTCCTAAAAATGAAAAAGAATTGTTGTCTCATTTATTTGAAAAACATCGTCTTGTAATAGGAGATGTTTGGAATATTGCTAGTTTAAAAAGGTTCACTATTAACTTATATGAAATAATATATTTTATTTTCATTAAAAATTAAATATTCATAAAATAAAAAATTTGTATTATTTTTAGTTATATACATTACTGGAGTGTGAAATTTAAGGAAGAACCGTTAACTAAATTCTGTACAACAATGTTGATGGATTGCACCCCTGCTGGAGTACCAAGTAAAAATGAAAAATATTATTTACTTTCTGATTGTATTTCGGAAGATAAAACTTTAAGAGATGAAATACATCAAGCTAAACTGGTATATTACCTATAAAACTTTTATATGCATACATAGAATATTACACAGTTTTCATTGTTTTAAGGAATGGGTTTTATCGGAACAAGCAAGAGAAAGGAAAGATGCAAACTTCAAAAGTGGTTGCATGTTTTGTAGAACAGAATTTTCAGGTTTACGTATTACATATATAAAGCACTTAGCCCAAAAACATAATTTATACCTTGGAAAACCAGATAATTTGGTATTCATAGATGAATTTTTAGATAAAATTCAAACAGCTATTGAAAAGTGAGATATACAAACATATATTAATTAAATAGATGTTATTTTGGTATCAAATATTTTTCTTTCAGTTTGATATGCATATATTGTGAAAAATTGTTTAAAGATCGTACAGCTTTAAAGGAACATATGCGTAAAAAGTTACACAAAAGGATAAATCCAAATAATAAAGAATATGATAAATTTTATATAAATAATTACTTGGAACCTGGAAAATCATGGAGACATAAACAGGTATTTTGATAAATCCTTTAATAACAGTTTTGTTCATAAAAGATATAAATACATAAATGCATCATTTTCTCTTTATTTAGAATACTTGCACTGAAAATGATGTGGTAGGGGATCAAAGCAGTGAAAATGAGGATGAAGATACATGGTCAGATTGGAATGACGAAGGCATTGGAATATCATGTTTGTTCTGTACTTACAGTGATAAGCATTTCCACCTTATTCTTACACATATGAAAGCAGAACATGATTTTGATTTTAAAATTGCATCAAAAGATTTAACATTTTATCAAAAAGTAAGATTAAATAAGTAAGATTAAATTAAATAAGGTGTGAAAATTTAAATTGTTAAATTATGATATTAAAACAGGTAAAAGTAGTTAATTATGTCAGAAGACAAATTCATTTAAAACAATGTGTCTTTTGTGAAATGAAAGTAGATGCTATTTTGGAACACATGAAGGAAGAAAATCATTTTAAGATACCTTCACAAAAAGTGTGGGATCAACCAGAGTTAGTACTTTATATAATATGAAATCATAATTTACTAGATTAATTAAAATTTTTACACATTAATAACACAAAATTTCAGGTATTATTTTCCTATGAATGAAAATGAATCCTTCTTATATAATTTGGATACAAGTAGCACTAGTGATGAAGAAAGTGATATTGAAAATGCTACAGAGGCAATGTATGAAACACTTAAATAATAAAGACTTTGCGAAAAATATAAAAAGATATGCATTTTATTATTCACATTAGGATGAATTTGATAGTAATGTTAGTTGAGTATATGTATATTTTATGTTCTTTTGTAATAAATCATACTTCTTTTCATCAAACACGACAATAAATGGATTGATTTTATGAATAATAATTACAAGTATGCACTACCAAGTGATTAAATAAACTTCTTTCACTAGGTTTAAATGTAGTCTTCATTTTTTCTTGCTAATCTTGTACAACTTCAGTTGAGAAATGTTGTTGTAGCAATCTATTTTCATTGTAATGATACAGTGGCCACAACAGAACTTAAATTACAAATTAGATTTATTCATTATTTATATACTTTTTATCACTCAGCTTCAATTACTATGTTAAGTAACTTACTCAAGGAAAATTAAAATTAATTTTGCAATTATGCAAAATAAAGTCAGAAAAGGATTATCTGACAAATATTATTTAAACTCTTGTAGAAATGATTGTATTCAAATTAAAGTAATAGGTATTATAAATACTATTGCTTTTCAGAAGGCACGAATATATGCAGAGAAATTACATCAACATTTGGCATTTAAGTTTTCCATGCCACAAATTATAGAAATGTTTCAAATGGAGTGGCATGAATACATACTTAAAATGAAAAGAGTAATAAACTCCACTTGTTAAAGCACATTATAATATCAGTATATCAATTATAAATTATAATTATATCTTTCTAGCAAATTGGAGGTGAAATGTGGTCATTAACACAAACTGTTGCTATTTTTATAAATAATAAATTCCTTGGTAATGACATACAATTCTTGCACTATATAAGTCAGGATTATATTTTTAGCTTACCTGTTGGTATAGAATATTATGAAAATCTTGCTGCAGAACATTGTAAAAAATTTATGGAAAAATCTAAAGTAAATTATTCTTTGTTGTGTAAATAATTTTATTTCTTTTTATATATAGTAATCTAGTAATATAAATTGTATACTAATATGATATTGTTAAACTTTAGAGAAAATATGTTTATTTCACATTTTCTATAGATGATACACCTGTTGGTTCATTTGTGTTTATGGTAAGAATTTGCACATAATTTAAAAAGCATAACAATCTTACAAAACTTTTACATTAAATGTTATATTAATCTAGCTATATTCTGATTTGTTGCCATTAACTTGTCAATATTTTTTAAATCTCTGCACTGGATATGATGAAGTAAAAGAATGTTACAAAGATGCTTATTATATAAATACACGTTTGCATCGTATAGTCAAAGATGGATGGCTCCAATGTGGAGGTATAATTCAACATTATATCAATTAGTCTTTGCTTTAGTACTTTGAGTATTTTTCAAGTATTATCTACTGTTAGTTTTATTCTAAATATTTGCTTCTTGTAGGATTTGAACCATTTCAATTGGATAAAAATGATGCTGCTGATGTTACCATACCTGATGAATCTTATTGTGTTCCTCATGATCGTCGAGGAGTTCTTTCAATGACAAATGATGGCAAACATTGTAATGGATCACAATTTGTTGTATGTCTAAAACCAAATCCTTGGATGAATCATTTTTATGTTGCTTTTGGGTGAGTTAAATGTACTAATCTTAAGTATTTTTATATGATTAAAGCAGAATAAAATAAACATTTAAAATTTGTACAAAGACAACTTATAGATGGTGCTAAAACTTTAAAAATATTAGAAGATATTTCAACATATTATGAACATCCTCTTAAAAAAATTGTAATTTCACAATGTGGAGAATATAGTTTTAATGATGAACTTAAGTTGGAGACAAAATCAAGGATCTTCCTTGTTAGTATAATTGAAACCAGTTATATTTATAAATATATTTATATTGTATTGTACTCCAATTTGCTATTGCTTTTATTTCAGAAACATCAATCACCAGCAAGTATAGAAGAAGATGTAAGAATTACAGATATTGCATTTGATTTTTACTCTATTACACCATGGCTTGATAATATTGTGGATAGTATAGACATTCGCGATACTGAATCGCTTTTGTTGGCTGAACGGTATTTAAATGGTCTTTACTGTCTTTCAAGTGACTATGAACCAGGTGTTTAGAAATAAAGAGTTCTATGGAGTACTAGTATTACTATATATAAATATGTATTTCCTTTGTAAACATAAATACTCAGTAGAAATTCTATGATTTTTTATAGGAATGGATATGCGTTTTTATGAAAAAATTCATCTAATTGGCGCGGCAAAATTTAATACGACAACTGCTAAGCTTCATGATTTATTATTGAATTTTCAACCAGATATAATGTCTGAACAAGAAAAAATGAGATTTATCTCAGAAGTTTCTAAAATTATTTTAGCATACATTTTTCATCATGAGTATAATGAAGTAAGTTAAATGTTAAAATTTCAGTTCACTAATTACAACTTAATATTTATAAATCTAATGTCACATATACATAATTTATTTAGTTTTGCCTACAACATATTTCATTTAATACTCATGCAACAATACACAAAATATTAGAAATTGCACATGAAATAGTATTAAAAGCTATTAAAAAGGCTACAAAGAAATCTATAATTTCTCGGGAATGTGAAACTGCGAAAATTGCAAAGTATGTCATTTAACTTTTTATTGAAAAAGAAATATTATCTTTTATGGAATTATTTTTATATTTCACAATTACAGGATATTTGAACTAAGACATGTCAATAATATATTAGTCTCAGAAGGTTGTATGTCACTAATGGAGGAAATATTAAATAAAGCTATATTGTGTTTATTAAAAACTTTTGAAATGCAAGAATAATAAATTATAATTTTGATACATAAAAATATCTCACTTTTTATTATTTTTCTTTTTTTGTAGAAATTTATACATGCATTTCTTTTCATATCACACAAGTTACAATGCGGTATCCACAAATCTTAAATTTTATATAAACATAACATAAAAATAATGTAAACAACCAGCATTTTAGAAAACAACATATTAAAAGTAAAGTATTTAAAATATTACTGTTTGATTTTAGTAAACAGTTTTTTTCCACGACCTTTGGATACAGGTTTTTTACTATTTGTGCTTGATTTTTCTTCAGCTGAAGAAAGTTTTTCATGAAATGCACTATATAACATTTCTGCTTCAGTTTTATTTTCAATCATTTCAGTAAGTTCTTCCTAAAAGGAAAATAATATTATTCAAATGTACTATTCTTTATATTATTCGAAAATCCAATACCTTATCTTAACAAAATTTGAACTACAGTACTTACTTTTGTAAGTTTATTAAGATGATCTAGTGATTGCCCTTTATCTAATATTAAATGTAAATTTTTGGAAGTAACTCCAGGTAATTTTGAAACAAAATCTTGAATACGAGGATTATATTTGTCAGCTGATATTTCTTTGTTTTCTTCAATTCCAACTTGCGCAACTTTCACTACATCTGGTTGATCTTTTCCTTGCTATAAATTTATATATGACAAATTAGTAATATGAATGAAATCAATTTACCATATTACTACTTCTATGTATTTTGAGTCTATAAACTCTTATAAATTATGATTTTATTTTATTACCTTCAGTTCTTCAAATAATTGTGCTGTTGCATGAGGTCCAGGTGACCATACAAGTTTCAAACGAGGAAAATGTAAAGTTAAAAGTTGAAGTTTTGAAGTGATGAACATATTTTGAACATCCTTGCTAGCATAGTAATATCCCTATAATTAAGAATTTTACCTGTTAATGAATTTAAAAATTTAGGTAACTAGTAGTGACTTTACAGTATATATAAAACGTATACATGTACTTGAAAACAGAATGGTTTATTTGGATCAAATTCTATTAGAAGCATTGGTTTGCTGTAATGTCTTGTCATAGCAATAGCTTGATTGTATAATCTCCCACTATTTAAAGAACCAATTAAATCAGAAATACTCTTCCTTTCGACGCAAATATCTGGTGATAAAATGTAATCTCCCACCTATAAAGATAATTATAATATAAATACCCTCTACCTTTAAATCATAAAAAATTTTTAATTCTTTTATACCTGTAATGTTATAGGTTCAACCTTCATGCCTCGTGTATAAAGTATAGCAGGTAGTTCACTTCTGAATTCTCTCATGTCAACTATGACAGTATTAGGAATTTCAGACATTTTCGATATACCACCTTTACGTGTACTCAATTCACTATCTGCATCTGATTGTATTGCAAGACTTAAACAATCTTCAGATTTTCCGTCTTGGTCTTCAGGAATAACCATTGTCTGACATGAAAATATACTTTGTTATAATTCATATATATGCAAAGATTCATGTGAAATACAATAACATACAGTTTTAGCATTAATCAATAGATGAAATGCTTCTTTTTCTCGTCTTAAAGATGTAAGGTATTCTTGTTCTTCCACTGAACCCTCATAGATTAAGAAATATACTTTTAAATCTATTGATGGATTATTATTTTGATAAACCTATATAAAAAATATATCTGCTTAAGTTGTAATGATATTTCATTAATAAATTAGAACAAGTTGTTTTATTAATTTCACACATACTTCAATTTGTCGTACAGCAGACACGTCTGCTACATACATAATGATATTAGTTGGTGTATGTTCTGTTAAAGCACGTTGCAATGCCATTGGATCACCGTTTTTTTTCAAGGACTGTATCAAAACAATAGGTGTATTTGTATTTATGTTAGTTAAGTCCAGATCTGCAATCTAAAAAAATAGTTCATACAGAATTCTTTTAATTTCATGAATTACACAGTACAATATGTAATAGATTTTAGCTTTACTTGTGAGCAATCTTCAAATAAAGTCTGTTGTTTGTTATCTTCAGCTGTTGAATCAGGTTGGTTTTCTTCTCTGACTTTTTGAGACAATGTTAATACATAAGCATCTTGCTCTTCCTCTGTATTATGTTCATTATTTTCTGCAGATGTAGATTTTTCTTCTACATTTTTTTCACTATTAAAGTAAATGAGGTATGATAATAAGAAATAAAATGCATAAATTAAGTATATATATGCTTTTAAATAAAAGATTATACTTTTAATTTGTTACATACATTGCATTTGCTATTTCTTTATAAGAAAGTTTCTTTATTGCTTCATAAAGTAAATATTTATTGGCACCCATAGTTAAATAATTTCTTAACTGATAACAAATATTTCGATCATGTACTAAAATAAGGACTTTTTCAGCATTTTTGCTATCTTTGTTCTTTTTATTGTCATTCTCGATTTCAAGTAATACTTCCGTTAATGCTGACCATTTTGGAGTAGCTTCAGGTTTTAATTCTATATAAAAATGATATATATATTAACAAATTACGAAAATTATAACGTAAATTATTTTTTAAAATATAAATCTGGACAAACAAGCTTACCATTTTTTTCGTTATAAATTCTTTCTTTCGCATTTTTAAATAAAGAATCTACGGAATCTAACATTAACCAGCCACTATTTTTTACAGCATATTCCATTGTGCGTAAGCGATTTAACATTGCATAAAACGATACACAATCTTCATATGTTAAACACCTAAATTATATATTTTTATATTTTTCTTTAGGAAATAAATTTTATTTATTTCTTTGCTTTTGGAATACTTACGCGAGAAGAGCACGTAACATTTTTAAATCAGATAATAATTGTTTAGAAGTAGAACTAAGTTGATGCCAAATAGGATCTAATTGTGATTGTAATTGCTTATGAAACTTTTTAGCTATTGCATTTTCAACAGTTAAATCATCTAAATCCAACTGTAAAAAAGTAAAAAGAAAGAGAAATAAACGGATCTTAGCTTTTATATAATCTAATAAATTATTAAAACTTCATACTTACATATTTATTTAGTCTTTTTAGTTCCTTTACTATATAATTCATTATATCAAGTAAAGAAGTTTGAATGTTTAACATTTTTGGTGTAATTTTTATGTGTAATTCGATAACATCAGGCTAAAAAAATTGTTTAATGAATTTTTTACGTTAAAATTAGTGATATATCTTAGTATTAATAATTATGTAATATTATTACCTTATTTTTTTCTAAACTATTATTTACAAGTGTATGAAAACGCGGCCATAAAAACAATTTTTTAACAAATAATGCTTTCATTACTCGTTCAACTTGCATAAATCCAACAGTAAATGCCAATGCTGAATTAGTGAAAGCTTTAATAAAACCAGTCTACAAAGGTTTATGAAATTAAGAACAACGATACTTTATATTATGTAACAGGGATTCATGTCCTTTTTAAGTACCTACTTTATTGTGTTGCCTATATAAACGAAGAGCAAATGCTTCTTGATATGAATTTAATATATTATGTGCTCTATATACAAGAATTCCAGTAATTAAATTTAATGGAACTCTTTTTTTTATGAAATCTACTATAAGAATTCGACCTGACATAAATAGTACACCACCTTCCAAATACAGTCCTTCCCTATAATTATTAAAAAATAACAAAGTGAAAATATTAAACGGAATTTTTTATTCAAAAAGTTGCTATTGTGATGTAAACCTTTCATCAGAAGTATATTCGGAAGATACAATACGGGGTAATTGATCATGTCCCTGATTTTTTAAAAAATCAATAAAATACTGTTCATCGTGATTTGTAGTCCCTAAAACTATAACTAAGTTTCCAGGATCTACATAGGCTCTTAATATATTTGCAAATACAGTTTCTGTGCCAAGTCCCCTAAAAAGTTATAATATAAATATACTAGAATCAAGTGAGAAACAAAATAAGTGAAATATATTATTTTTAATAGAAAAGTAAATACAATAATTACTTTGCGGTAATAACCAATCCATCTTCATGGAGTATTTCCAAAAACATTTGATTCTCGTATTCCAACATGATTAATTAAGAAAACTCATGTACTATATTACAAAACATCAAAATAATACATGAATGACAAAATCTAAAATATACCAGGTAATGGATGATGAGATTGATGGCTTTTGTTCCTAAAATAATAATACTTACAATTACTTATATGAAACATATATGCATGTATTATGCATTTAAAATATTTCTGTATTTTAATATATACCTCATTATGAATATTCAAATTTCTTTTAAATGATATGTTTTCTGTATCTGTTGTTTCATACACTAAAAGGATATATTTACTATTTTCATGTGATGGATGTCCGTATATTCCTATACTAACTGGTCTTTTAAAGCTGAAAGAAGATATATTTACTACAATTTATACATTTATTTGTTTATACATAATTATATTTAATATACCTATCAGGAATAAGAATAATATCATCCCCACATGTAGCAGATTGAAGACAATATTGATCTGGTTCATATGTCGGTTTTGTTGTTGTTTGCGAAGCATATAAATCTGTGTCTCCAACCCTATGAAATATAAAACATATATATATATATGTAAAAACAACATATGTATGTAAATTAATAATTAATAAAACATCATTTTAATGATGTACTTACTCAGATATTAATACTATTCTAATAAAACCATCGTAAGCTAAATTATAATACTTGTATGAACCTCCTGCAACTTCATCAGTTACATAATGTAATAATTTATCTTTAGATGCTAACACACAGGATATCTGTGAAAATAAAGTAGTTTTACTATTTTAAGTTTGTACAATAATCCAAGAATTTCATATCATAAGTATATTAAAAACATCTTTACCAAAACAAGAAAAATTGGTATACTCCTCATAGTATAATGAATTTTAACATGTTCAACATGCAACAACCATAAACGTGTTGTTATAATCCTTATAAAAATTTCACTATAATAACAATATTACTCAATTAACCTTCCTTGGTTAGAGTATTATTGGTTAGAATATGGTTGGAATATTAATTAATAACATTGTAATTGACACGTTATTGATTAAAGCTAATATATTTTATGAATATCTAATAAATATATTAAATGTGTATTTAAAAGTTATATTCTTACAATAAAATATTTTGCACCAATCTTTCGAGTTATGTACATCTGTATTCAAAAAAGATATTTAAGGTTAACATGTTTAAATCAAAAGTAACAGTTCATCCTATGTCCTATTTCTTGCAGAAATAAGATTTTCCTAAATAAATTACAGAGTGTTGTAATTATGACAATTATAAAAAGTTTATTTATATACGTAGTTTGTTTATTTTATACGTAGTATGTATTTTGATTTCAATTTGATAAACGCATTAATTGAGTAAAGTTTGGCAGATGTCGCATGAAATATATTCATACATTAAATATGTACATACACATATATAAATTAATAACATAATAAATTAAGGCTTAAATAACAAAATATGTATTTATGTATACAGATAATTATATTATATAATGGTATATAGTCATATTGCAAATGCTAAGAATAATAAAAGCAAATAAGTAGTTACAATATATATATATATATATTGTAACTACTTATTAATATATATATATATATATATATATATATATATATATATATTATACATTCACAAAACTGAAGAAAACCTTTTCAAATATAGTGTAATTTAATTGTGAATAAAGTCAATAATCTTTCAAATACCATTGTAGAAAAATTAGAGCAATTACACATATGTATGTATGTATATGTATGTATATACTTTATGAATTCATACAAATTTAACTTACAAATTACGTGTTACGTTTTAGTCTCATATTTATTTACTTAATTGCAAAAATTATTTTTGCAAGGATATAGTATTGTTCACATAATCTATGACGACGATTAACACGATTAACACGATTAACTCTTCGTAACCAAGTACGATATCCGGTGCATCGCTATTAGGAAAAAAGGTGTAAAATAATTACTTTGTAAAAGTAAAGTAAAAGTGTTCAAAAATGTTCAGTAAAATTATTCTTATTCCTAAAATTATTTGAAATAAAAGTGATAATTAATGAAGCATTAGTTTATTATTGCAACAATCGAAAAATCAAGCAAATGAAAGAAATATAATAATAATCCTAATCGTCTTTAATTTCGTGATCAGATCTAGCAACTTGCACTATATCTTTATGCCGCAGAAACTAAATATTGTACATTTTCTATTACGCAAGTAACGTGTTATCAGGAGGCATTAGAAGGTCGTCATCGTATTCATGTTCTTCGGCACCAATGGTAGTCTAACACTGGTCCGTCGAATTGCAAGGCGGTTACCTCGATTCAACCAGTGCAATAGGATCGGTCGGTATAATACATACTTTTTCCTAAGTCGATATAAGCTACCAGACCGGTAACAGTCTCTCCTTCTCGCGGGGTGTAAACAGGGCCTATGACGAGTCTGCAAGTAGAAGAAAGAGGGGGTAAGCGGTAGCGCGGGTGAGAGTGTCGACTAAGGACTCCTGGGTAGTGATGTGTGCGACGCCTTATTAGCGATGGGAGCAATACCCTCTTGATCCGTTTTCGATACTCTAACAAACGACTTAAGATCAATTATGAATACCGGCGATAACACTTTAGGAAGCCTTCATATTTGGATGAGTCATTTCAGAGGGTATTGTCTTATTATTTTTTAATTATTTCAACAGCAGTAAATAAGTTTTTCAGAAGACAAACTGGACAACTGCATTTTTTATTTATATATTAATTTCATTACACAAGTACTTATGAAGATGACATATATAATAGTAAACTTTAAGGTAAATTTAAGTAACTTTAAGTAAATTCAAGTACTTGTAACATTATCACTTTCCTAAATTTTTCAATTTATGGAGTTGACCAGCGTACTTCTATATATGTACGTATGTTTATTATTCTCCTTCAGATTATAAAGGTTATACAATTCAGTGTAAATGAAAGGAGGCGTTAATGTACTTGTAAATGGTTTAAATATGTACATATTTACATATATTTCTATAGTTTTATTACTAGACTACGGATATTTATGCAAATTCGCATTTTTATGAATATATAATTTCAAAAATGGAATCTATATGCATTTCTACAGCCACAAATGTCCTCTAAGTGTATAAAAACCTGCCTTTTACTTATTACTAATCTAATTTCGATTTTTCTTACAAACATCTTCACTTATTTTAATCGCAAATATCCAAATTTAATTGTTACACGTTAACTACTGTAAACGCTCGAGAATTGTATTTAATGTGATTAAAAATGTTACAATGAAATATAATTTACGCACAAGTGTGTATCATTAATATAATTACAATACGTTCTGTTCAGATTTCAGATTTCTCAAAGACTCATTTATCGAATGAGTGGGGAATTAGAAATTCCTGGTGGATCGACACTATCGCTAGGGAGTATGCATGTGTGTACGAGTGAGAAGACTTAAGGGACGGTACGGCGGTGAATCGAGCCTAAGGGTCGTAGAGTGGGGAAAAGAGGGAAGGGAGAATGGTGGAGGGTCAAAAAATGTGTAGGTGCGCGCGCAGCTGCTTTGTCTCTGTTGTCGCGATCTGGTGGGGGATGGCCGGACCACGAGGGGCCACAGGGGTCCGTGAGCGGACCATGGCGGACCAAACGCGACTGCATCCTTTCAGTCGGCCGCTGAACCCGCGCGCCGTGCGGTTGTTCGTGTGTGTATTGCACTTGACTTCGATTCATCGCGTATCGTTCTTTTTTTATTCTTCACTGCAGGACTACGCGTGTGAGGTTTTTCTATTCGCCGGCTATCCATCCGTACCTGCGAAGGTAACAAAGACCGAGGGAAACGGCAAGGCTACGATCCAGAGGAATCTTTCCTGACCAAACCAGGACCACAACACACGCTCACGGATTTTTTGGAGTACGTCTTTAGATTGTTTTCGTGCGCGGGCGTAACGCCGACGTGAAGTTCTTCTGCATGGTAAGTAACCCACAAACGTCTTTTACCTTAGAAAAACTGTGGCGTATGCTCTGTTCCTTATATCGTTTTCAAAGTGTCGCGAACGTGGATTCTTGTCTTCGAAGAATCATATATCGTCTTTCTTATAACGATGTGAATATGCAGATTTTCATCTTTTCAATAAAGAAATAGATTAAATATCTCTTTATTTGTACTGAAGTACATAAATTAATATCGAAACTATCGATGACTCGTATAATAAGACAAAATGGAAGGTATGTGAGAAAATAGTGTAAAGAAAAGGAAAAGCTTTTATCAAAAGTGCATCGTTGTAAATCTATGCAATTACTATGAAAAATGATCAATTTATCACTTTGATAATTCTAATATTAAGTCGATAATTGTAATATAACAAATATAGTGTACCATCTTGTGATTTTAAGAATTAAAGGATTCGATTGTGAATTTCTATAATCTATCGAAATGGCATATTCATAATTGGTATAAGAAAGACACTATGGTCCTTGCCCCACGATTCTTTCTTGTCGCTCCGCGGAAGGATATTTCGTTAGACAATCTAATTTAGTTAAGATGCTACTAACGAACTTGTTCGAAAGAAAGAGAACAAACATTGGGCAAGGTTTTCACACGTGTATGCAATGTAAAATATATGTAGCTTCGAGATACGGTGAAGTGATGTAATAAAGAGGAAGAAAGATGAACGCGAGGTAGGTTAGGTTTTCGATTCTGTGGTTGAAAAACATTTCGCCGCGAAACCGCCACATGTGTTTCCGGTTTCGTGAATTTGTCGCAAGAATGCGACACACGACAAAAACCAACGGAAGTAACATACTATTAAGAAAAAGGATGTCGTATAATACTTTTTTTGTTTCGTTTTCTGTTCTGTTTATCGATCGTTGATTATGATAAATACAGGTAAAAATAGATTTTATACAAATAAAATCAAAAGTGGTTCGAGTAAATGTTAGATTGGTGTATATGAAATGTTTTTTCAAATAACCGCACGTAGTTTGAAATTTAAACATCATATAATCAAAATAATTTCCATATTGATCCTAACCTCATTCCTAGCTTCATTGTTTAAAATGTATAAGAATTATTATCAACTGTAGAATGTAAAAATTCTCGAAATAAGGTTAGAATATTTTTTAAAATAATTTATGCATTCGATAATTATTTCTGTGGAATACACACACCTACTCTAATTTTCCTCGATTGATAAATTTATGTTTCTAGTAGCTTACATTGTACTTTTTCAAAATTCCCTCTGGCATAAAAAAGTCGCATAAATATTCTGATTATTCACGAGGTCCAATAATGAAGTTTCGATATTTCTATTATAAATCTTTTTAACACTCGATACGTGTAATTTATAATAAATTTCTTTTTTAAATTTTTTAATATGGCGATGTTGGCTTGCCTAATTAAGACTTGGAGAACATTTCATGTGCTTCGATCTAACGATTAAAAGCATGCCTCCAAAAGGACGCTAAATAAACCGTAATTATATATAATTTACTAACGGAAAAAGTAAAAGAGAAAAATTATACCATAATCACACTTCGTGGGACGAAATACAAGCTAAAATGCTAAACGATGTTTGAAACTAAGGTGCGTACTTAATAATAAGGATTTTGTTTTTGTTGTTCTTATGCGTGTGTGAATATTGTCGTACGTACATATATATATATATATATATATATTCGAGAGGCGAACGTACAATTGGTACGCTTTCGTGTATGTATAACACTGGTAGTGCTTTCAATAACGTAGAGTACGAAATTGTACGTAATTATACCATGTAATCGTAAAGTACTTGGTGTGGTATTCGTGGTGCGTTATATATACAACGAATATCTGCTACTGTTTCTTCATTCGCTTAGTCATATTTCTTTTTGTACTCGACAAAAATTATAAAGAAAAAAGGTATACTATCTTTTGTGTCGGGGGATATAAAGTGGAGATATAATTTGAAGCTTGAATGATACTACGTATTGTTGTAATTTTAATTACTAAAGCGTAATATTGTTGTATTCTTATTGACCGAATATTAATATAATCGTGCAAAAGATAATAATAGAGGATAAATAAATTTTTGTCGATAATATCAACTAAGAATCAAAATAATAGATACCTATTATGATAATAAAAATTAACTATTTTTATTATTTTAGATTTATTTTAGAAAAGTTTTAAATTACAAAAATTATTATTGAAAACGGTGAGAGATTTCCACGATTATCGAATGCACAGTTGCTTTATGTCTTCATTTATTTCGCGTTCTATCGCGGGAGAAAATGATGTTTGTGGCAAGTTTTCAGGAAGCAATTCTCGTTAGAAGGGAATTTAAAATGGTTATATTCGATTACGTTCCGTACCGGTATCTTGCTAATTTCGTAGCGTGATCAAGTGGACAGAAAACGTTTCAATAAATGTGCTCGTACAGAACGAGTGGTGTGTACCGGGACAGACACAATTGTGTACGTTGGACGTGAGAAACGAGTTTTATCGCGGTTTGTTTGTTTTTTCCTTTTTTCAAGTCGCGGCAGAAATTCGAAAGTCGAGGCGTAGCAAAGAATAAAAAAAAAAGCGATAAACAGCATTTTAAGTTTTTATCTGTTCGAAAACAGCGTTCATAATGGGATAATTGCGTACCTTTTAAATGGGACCTTCTTCGCGAGTCATTATTTGAAAAAATTAAAAGGTTTTATTCCTTGTAATTAATTAAAATCTTTCTTACTATTTGTAATTAATTGAAATTCTCCTTACTGACTAAAAAGGCTAAAATCTTGTTTAAAAATTTAAATACATATGTACATATGTATGTACATATGTATAGTATGTATAGTATGTACGTATGACAATATATTTACCAGTAAATATCCATTATATCGAACAAGATTTCAATTTTAAAGTAATTGTTAATTCATCGGTTAAAAGGCGTACAGTTTAAAGAAAATAATGATTTATCCAAGAACGAAGAACATATCACTTTAATACCGACCTATTCTTTGCAAGATTTTATTTATCTACTCCAGTTAAAGTATCCAATGAAATGTTTTAATCTCGTTATTTCTCGTTTTTTTCCTCCCATCAAGGTTCGACGTTTTATCGATGACTTCGTAATACGTAAACACAATTTATTGTGACATAGTTCCGTTTCGTGGAACGAGAGCTCCCAGAGAGAGAGAGAGAGAGAGAGAGAGAGAGAGAGAGAGAGAAAGAAAGAGTGGTTTCAACGATTATTGAAATTGAGCTATTAGCGAAGGTGATTTTTATTCCAGATCTGAGAACTCTTTGTAATACATGCGTACCCACGATCGTAAACATCGAACAGAATACACGTTTACGGATGCTTCGAGTACTTTTCGAATCATTTTCGGTTTTATTTTAGCGCGACGTTATCGTGATTGCTTGAACGTTCTACCGATTTCTGGTTTTACCGCGTGTTCAAACAAGTGTGCTTATGTACAGGCGATAAACTTACCTTTAAATCGCTCGAAAAGAGAAAGAAACGATGTAGATGAAGATCTGTGCTAACTATTTATTTTAATGTTTATATTCTCGTGGTTATTATTTGAATATATTTTTTCCTAAAAATAATTATATTGCCGAACATGGTAAAATATATCCCTATAGGAAAAAAGCTACGAACAGATTGAAAGAACCTCGATAATTTCTGTAGACCTATATTCAAAAGACTCTTCCTCGAATATTGTTCTGAATTAAGCCTTTCGTTATTTAGTTCGTATTAGGGAGAGTGTGTTATTCAGTTTATTCCTTTCAATATATAGATCGGCTATAATGAATCAATATTGTACCTAAGGCTATATATACCAGTATATAGGAAAAATATAGGTATATATTGTAAAAAACTTGTTGTCCATCTTTCGAGTCAAGAAGAGCGGATACAATTCATTCGTTGGCCGATATAATCATGAAACTCGTTACAGAGCTAAGGAGATTTCAAAATGTTTTCTATATAATATATACGATATGTACATGAAAGTTTTCCATACTAAATGTTCAAATACTTTTGCTAACTACCATTAAAGTTAACTACTCGCAAAACGATTTCATACACTCAGGGTTATTTGCTCGCATTAATCTTCATTATAATTCTCGAAGTCATGCATAAATTGAGAAAAACTATATACCATGTGCCAATATTTCTTAAGAGGCTAAATTTGATGAAACGAGGAGGATCACCGGAAGATCTCGCTTGATCTGGAGTTTGATCTCAGGGCCGACCGTTAAAGGCAATCCACGAGTTTGTGCCAACTCTCCAACACTAGTGTCGCAGTATGACAATCGATCTTTGCTGGAAACGTGTATACCGAACGCATTTTCAGGTCTCGTTAATCTTCTCTGTCGCGTTCGATGGCTCGGTAAATTTCTACATCGTTCGACATAAAGATGGAAACGAATAATTGGTGTTATTGATTACAGTCGATTTGCGAAGACGAATAAGTAAGAAAGAAGTTGAGCGAAAAATCGAATCTTGTAATAGCGGAGCGTTCGATTTAGTACTTTTTGTCCTTTTCTAACGCGATCTTCGTTCATTTGGCGATTTCGTTTACACGACGATGGCCGAATGCTTTAATTTAGACAATTTGTAAATCACATATAAATTGTAATATTAACTATAACATTCTTATTTCTGGGAATAACGCGCGAAGTAGCTTGTTCCATGTAACAAAAAATTTCGCCCCAAACTTTCCACAAATTAATAAAGATTTCGTTTCGCTAGTTTTTTAAATATAGAGAATAATTTAAGAATAACTTAAAACCGTTGGATCGAGCTGGATGAATCATCCTCTCTGTACAGTATAAACTCTTTTCTCTTTTCTCAGATACGATCTGCTAAATCCTTTTAAACGCTACATAACGATCTCATTTACAAGATTAACAATATGATAATGCAGATTTTATCGATGATCTACTATAAATCGAGTACGTTAAACCGCTTTTACTTCGATGTATCTTTGACGATAGGAGTAATCGATTTCAAAAAGGTAAACAAGTTAAAAAAGTTCGTCAGATGCGTTTGTTATTGAACAGTAACTTATTCGCCGTTGCAAATCGTTAAAGCGTCCAGTTCTGTTACATCAGAGAACTCGTAGGAGGGTGACTGCTTGTATCGATGACCTCATTTTTCGTCATCATCTTGGTTTTACGATTTTTCCTGTATACGTAATATACAAGGAGAATTACGATCGACCGGGCACTTAAGGATTGTGCACACTGATAAAAGTAAAAGGCGAAGCCAATATTTAGATTCGTTATCGATTGACCCTCAAATTCGTTCGACTAGAAATCAGTCAGGCGCCATAGGCCTCCCCCTTTTGATAAGGTCGTTGTTTGAGCACGATTCCATTGAAACTTTCGAAAATGTCTCATCGTCCAATAACTCTCTATCGTGTTTACGTTTTCCTTGTTCGATCGCGATTATTCAGATAAGAAAATGCTGGAAGGTATATTTTACCAGGAACGTTGTAATATTTTGTGCGTTATTTATTCTTCCATCGTGTAATTCCAATTTTTTAAATTTCGATCGAAAGGAGATAAATATGGGGAACGATAAATGAGATAGTCCGCGCTTTATTTAGGGGGTTTTGTTATAAATTTCCAAGTCTTTGCGATGACACGTAATGTGATTTAATGTTTCAAATTACATACAGATCTTGTCTATTAAATTATTAGTCTTCTCTATTAAATTTTGTGTCGACGTTAACATTTTTCCGGAGATCTTTCACAAAATCCAATTTGCATTTTATCCAGACAAATCTATAACACATTTGAAAGATTTGGCCACGAAAATGGTTAAATCGTTAAAATTTAATTTTATCTACATTTTTCTCAGATCCAAGATTTTGTCACTTACATTCCTTCTGCTTTTGAGCCCGTGTTATTCTTAATGCGACATTCTACCGGTTTTAATCGAATCGCTTCTTACTTCTCGGCAATGTTCTTCAATTAAAATTCAATATTGCCACGAATTCAAAGACACATCGAAGTAAGACGATTCACGAGACATATTCTTTTTTCAAGTAGAAGTTTATCTTCTTCCACGGACATGTTTTTCAACTTTCAACCGTTGCGTGTATTCTTTTCTTTCTTTTTTCTTTTTTTCACGGTGGTTCGTGTCAAGTCCTGCAACATTTTGCAAAAATAAATAATGTTCGTAACGCAAGGCGACTAGATCTTAAATCTTCGAAACCGGCCTTAAATCTTGATCGTCCCACATGCCTCCGTGTATGTGTGCGCGGAGGCCTGGAACACGAACGAAAAGTGGTGCTCCAATGAAAAAAAGAATCGGTCGCCGGACATTCAGGTAGAAAAATTCGTTTCTTTGAATAATTTATTCGGTATAAAAACGAAAACCCTAGCGATATTCAAATTAACGTGCTTTGGGGAAAAAACGAAGCCGCAAGCTTCCTTTTGGTTTTTTCATGCGCGTAGAAATTATGCTGCGGTAGGTTATTGTGTTAACAAATATTTATTTTTATTACCAATAAAATAATTCTTTTTATTACTTTAATATTGCTTTTATAGTACTTTTTCATCTACTCTTTACTTGCTTTTCTTTTTTATAAGTCACCATCCATTTTTATAATGTTTTTGGCTTCATTTTGCTCGTTTCAAATTTCGTTGATATTCCATATCACAAAATTCGAGATTACTAACTGACATCGTTATTTCATTATCCGATAAATTATTACACCAATTGATAGACGTGTAACAATATAAATCATAATATTATGGTTATGATATAAACGAAGAATATCTTAAATGCATGCGTACAAACAATGATCTGGTAAATTTCTGAACAAAGTAAAAAAAAAAAAAAAAAGAAAAATTGTAAGGGAAGAATGTTGAATGCAACTACGAAGATATTTCGCATTCAAGAGGAAACAAATGGGGAAAGTCGACGAGCCTGTTTCATCTCGGATTTGTCAAGCCAGAATACGTTGGCCCTTGAATTCAGCTTTGTGTGGGTCTTTAATTGGCCATATTTTTAACTCCGAGCCGAGGCTGGTTCACAGCGATAATTTTTTCTTTCGTTCCCTACGCGTTTCTGTTTCTTCATCGTGAAATTTACTGCCTCGCCACGCATGCTCAACCTCCTAATAAACTGCGAAACAGCTGGAAATTTTGCAAATGGAAATCGATAGAAAAGTATCTTAAAAAGAATATAATGCGCCATCGCCTCTTCTGAATTTTATATATTTTTTTCTTATTCTCGTCTTTGTAAGAATATTCGTCAAACCTACTTAACAGCGCAAAAGAGAGAGCCACGTAAATAAATAGGAATTATTTCTCAGCGTAATATCGCGATATTGCACTAAATAAATAAATGTTGCAATTTATTTTAATTATCAATCTCAAGTTTGTATCAGCTCATACTTAACAGAAGTCGACTACTTCGTAGTATACCCAATACCGTCATATCGCAATACATAAATAATGTTACGATAGTGTACGAATATCGCAATTTCTTTTAATTACTAACCAATAATCTTACTTTCGGACTAGTCGTCAAAAAAAGTCGTTCAAAGATATCAAGCTCGGCATGTAGCGAAAGAAAAGAAAGGAAGAAATGAAAATAGCAGAAAACTCGCTCTGTTTGCCATTGAGAAGAAGGTAGAGAGAGGGAGCCGTGCCAAAAATTCTGAAACGGCGTCTATTTAACCGCCAGCAAACAAGAGGGGCATTGTTCCCGCTTCGGTGGAATCAGTTCCGAGTACCGGTGTATCATTGTCAGTTTGTAAGAAGGTTCCTCTTTCGTACGAGTCCACCATGGCATACAAAACGATCCATCTCGCATGATTTATCCCAGTTTCTCCTTAATCGTCAAGTAGCCTGGTTAAGGTTCTTGCCAAATCTCCAATATAGTTGTTTCGCTAATTGATCCCGTAAATGGAATAAGATCTTATTAGGCCAATTATCGATGCTCCAAGTATCTCTTTCTCCGTCGAATACGAATAAGATAACAATTGCTGACATATTTGTTCGTTTTATATACTTAACACTAAGAACCATCGCGTACGTAATGTCAAGAAGCGTTGAGACCAGCAATGGTCAGGTAAAGAAGCAAAATCCTAGCCTTAGCCCGGTTAATGCAGCGTTACTCTGTTCAGAATGTCCTATCTATCATTTTGAAACATCTATTACCAAGTATCGTGACCAATAATCTATTAATCTATCTGGATATACTATGTACTGCCACGTGTTATCTGCATTCCGTATACTTTTGCGTCTTTAAGTTTCCCATAAATACGCGAATAACTCCGTTCTATTTACGATCAACGGTATACCCCTCGCCTGAACGTGCATCTCGCTGCACACCTGTATCCTGCATCCCTTTCGTCTTGCTATCGATTGCACGACGTCCATGACGTCATATCGCGGAGTAGTGACAGTTGGCCCTCTATCGGCCTATCGTCTATCGGTGACCGTACGGTTGTATAGCGTTTATACGTCTCGTTACCTTGTATCCTCGCGACGTAGGAATCAGAACAGGATCGACACGAGGCGACGACGACGCGACGCCTCGATAGGTGTAAAGGAGGGGATGTACGGACGGAATGGCGGGGAAGAGACGAAGCGGGATATTGTCGAGGCGTAACAGATCAGAGTGAAAGTTGAGGCACGACTCGCAAGGAGCAGTACGACGGCTGTGCTTTACAGACATTCTTTTTCTATCTTTGTCTTTCTTTCGTTCTTCCCTCGTTGGGACGTATGGAGCGAAGAAGAAAAGAAGAAGAGCCGGAATCACGAGTCGAACCGCAGCCGAAACGATCGTGTGCACGCTTCGTGCCTTTGACTTCTCTCGACGCAACGATTACGCGATTATATCACGGCGTGTCCCGTTTCTTTTAAAAAGGAAAACCTCCCCTCCCTCTGGCCCTCCATGGCCTCTATGTAATATCGGTCGACTATCTCGCTCTCGCTCGCTCGCTAAAGTTTCTCTTTCTCTCTCTCTCATCCAATCGGCGTTGCATCCTTTCGTCACGATTCGTGCTGACGTCCCATCCAGTGAGCGTGCACTTCCGACCAACTGGTCAACCACTCCACACGCCACTTACGCACTTAGACCCGACGAAAGGGTCCTCACGCCCGTTTCAGAATCTATTTTTATCATCGAGATCTCTCCCCGTGTGTATATCGTCGGTTCGATACCGTTTTGCTTTCTGCTGGTTGTTCCTCGCGAGGGCGTGAAACTTTCTCAATGCTCGTTTTCATCTATGCACACACGTATCACATATTTATTTTTGTGTTTCCTTCGATTTTCTGAATTGCTACGATTCCTGCGTGTTTATCGATCGAGAGCTGAAATTGTTTCCCGAAACTTTTTGACGTAGTTTCTTCCCTCGTAGTTGAAATTTGTTCGATGTATGCGTATGTAATTTCTTCCTTGGACTCGATATTTTTTTAAGATATTTTACAACTGTTCGAGAAGCTTGTTACGTTAAAAGATAAATAAAAGAAGAGGTGGCAGAAGTGCAATTTTTACTCCAATTTCCTTGCTCTTCTCCTCAGGGTTGTACAACCCGAAATGGATCTTATATTTTAATCGATATTATTAAAATATAGATAGTTTTTAAGCGGTTCTTGGTTTTAGTATCTATTCGATGTATTTTGATCCCGTTTTATTCGCGATTTTTCTAAAATACAATATATATTTGGAGAGAAGAGAAAGGAGGGACAAATAGTTTCAACGAAAGCGATGCAGAAGGAAATACAGATGAAACATGTATTTTGTAGAGTATCGCGTTTCGCAATGCGGTATTTAATTGCTGAATCAGAAATCGTACAGCTGTTGGAGCCAGTGACTCACTAAGACTGCGTCCAGATTTGACAGTGACGCGACGCTGCGTGGTCTCGTTTATAACAAATCGGATCTACGTATAAACTACGAGATCGCCACGAGGAAAGGCACGATTTATTCGAGCGTTTTCAGGATATCGCTGATTTTGTATTTGAACAGATGTCGCGTCGGCGACGCGATTCCTGGCTACAAATATTGCATCGTTTTCTAAACGAAAAAAACTATTTCTTTTACGACGATAAGTGCGCAATAAAATATACATCTTTTTGTTGTATTTCGAAGTTTGTTTGAGAAACAAACGAAGATAGTTATCGATTTTCAAACATTCGCCTCTCGTTAAATGAAAGTGAACAGATGGACTTGGATTTAAACGAGGTAAATACAAATTGAGGATAATGCTTAATTTGCAGAATGTTTGGTTTCTGCTCTCTTATCTGCCTTATCGTCATTTTTTCTGTCTAAATCTTATCTAGTTTCCCTAGTTAAAGTGAAGAAGCTTCGTGTCTGTAAACTGCTGTATGATGTTCTATACGAGATTATTCCAGGCGGCTCTGATATTTCTTGCTCGTATAAATAATACATTCGTTAGTATCAACTACTACGATGTCTATAAACTAATTTCTCTGTTCAAGTTTCCAGTATTTTCTCACGGACGACCACGTCCAGGATGAAAATATAATTTTATTCAAAATATACATGATCTATCGTTTTAAATACTCTATCACTGCACGAATATCCGAACAAAATCTGTAAAAGATTCAATTGAATCTAACAGCTATCGATCTGTAATATTATAATAATCAGTCGTCATCCGCTTCATAAAAAAAATCCTGCATATGTTTAGTTAATATCTTCTCCTACTCCACAACCAATCCAACGTCTTAATTACATGTATCTTTTTAGAAACCTTATTTTCTATTATACTAGATCATCCTGTCTGTGGATTATCGTAAGCAAAACTGGGGCAATCTGTACAACAATATCTGCAACAACCTCGACCGTTGATCCTTTCACAGGAACGCAATCAACCCGAGCAGCAGTAGGTACTCTACTCTAGCTACCTAAAAATAGCAAACATCGGTATACATTCTAAAGAAAGGGACACCGTTTTGCACGGTGTTTTTATCACGGCATCGACGTCGTCGTTACGTTTGCCGCTGAGAAAAGTGTTCTCATAAGTGGTCGCGTTGCAGAACGAAACAATGGTTGGTATTCGGAGCGCGTGCATTTATTTAAATCGCGGAGAGCAAGTGTTGCTCCTTGCGGACGGAGTGCACAGCGAAGAGGTTAAATATATCTGGCCTGGCCTAACCGTTCCTTCTATCCTCATTCCTTTCGAATGGCCAGCCAGCTACTATGCCTGGGTGATTCCACACGAGACAGATTCGATCTCTGTGTATAGTAGGTGGACGTTATATAGCGAGATCGTAAAATAAAGCGTCGAGCATGGGTATTAATCGATTAGGTAATCAATAGCGTTTCTTTGGAGAAAGTGTCGTTCGAGAATTGGTATTCCTTTTCCATGGTTCAATCATGCCGAGCAATTTATTCCGAGTAATTCTGATCGGTACGTATACAACGTTATAGTCACACAAAATCGTAAACTTTGACCATTTATCGACTTCTCGATCCCGCTACGTCGTTCGCATCTGCCGTACTTTGATTTTCGTGCACTTTGGTTTCCAGCGAAGAAAACTTTGTTGCTTCACGGTAAAACTGTCGATGAGAGATATAAACGACGATGGTTCGATCGAACGCCCGATCACTAAGGCTCCGACCACTTTCTTTTTGGAAGATTATAGCAACAAAGTTGCTTGGATTCTTCGCAGTCCCTTCTGTAACGACCGCGACCACTTGTAAATGTTCTTTTCTTGATATCATCCGCCTCGATCGAGCTCAAAGTGGAATTATATCGATTCTCGTGTCTCGTTTATGAAGTCCTTCGTCGGTTACTTTACGCGAAATTCGGAGATAATTGGCTAAAATGCGAACCAGTTGCGGAGTTTGTCGACTTCTTGGTTATTTCTTTGGGTAAAAGTTACTTTTTAAGATTACTCCTCTAAGTTTCATAACGTACTGATTTAATAAGTAAGATTCTATATAATACATGACATTACATGTTCGTGGGCAAATCACAGAAATATTGTAATTAAAAATTACTGGTTAGCAATAGGAATATCGGTAGAAATGGGTAATTCTCTGTGAAGATCCACGATGGATGAAGAAACGAACTTCGGATCATGATATCGAGATAAAAAAAAAAAACGACCAAACGAGTGGTACGTAATTAACGTTTAAGCGAAACAACTACCCGCGTACAATCATTTATGATATATCCAACCATATAACGTTACGCTGAAACGCAACAGAAACCACGGAGATTACCAGAGATCCAATGTTTAGAAAATAAGATCCTCGTATTGAACAAAAAATCTCATTCTGAAAATTTGAAATTTATTATCGCTGAAAGCCTATAAAGTACGAAAAGTTATTACACGAAAATACGCTTTCACTCGTGTGGCTGTAACGATATCATAAATTCAAAGGGGAATTTCACTTTTCATTGCCACTGCGATCTGCGTTAATCGAGATTTATTATACTGCTTTTTGTACTATACACTCCCCTCTGTCGTATCCTGAGAAAATCAGAGTGATTAACGTTGTACAGTACATCGTCGTTCATTAAATATCGAGTTAGCGTGCCTCGTGCGGTTTAATAAGGATAAGGCCGAATTATAAATGAGATTAATCCGTCGATTTGACGGGGATGTATCGTTAATTTGTTTAATTAACCGACGCTTCGTTGTTACGTTGTTTCGTTGTCCGAACGTTTATGTTGACGAATTACGTGGAATATTTTCGCGTTTAGCCAATAAACTAAATCACACGAAGAAACTGTTGGCAAAGGCAAACGTATAATGGCCGGTAAATTGGCTCCGATGTACGGAGCGGTTTGCTCGCGATACTCGTTTCATTTGCAATCTTGCCTCGTCTTTGTCTCAATTCCCAACAAACAGATCGTGAAACGAGAGAAAACGTCTCTTTCGAGATGGATCGATTCGTCATTGGAGAAATAGGGCCACCGATTGCTGCTGGATATCTATCGGTAGCCTTTGCGAAACGTTCGCAACTTATTAATAAATACGACGATATTATATCTTTGTAGAGGGTGTCGCAAACGTGAAGGTTCTAGGTTAATATAGGTATTTCCAATTTTGCGATAGCGGGTCACGTTTCATAGATGCTTATAGTAAGATTCGTAGCAAGATTTTGTTGATTTAGAACAAGATAGTAGAAACATGATATTGTAGAAATTCTACAACATCCACAAATGAAATATTTTATATATAATACTTTATAGTGAAGTCATTTCCAACGCAATTGCATTTTTCTAACATTGAACGTAACCTCAAGTTTGGACAAAATGTTATTTGGACAATTTGTTATTGGTATGCATGATTCTTCGTTTTAATTTCATGTGAAACGTCTTCGTAAAACGCGATAAATTCTTCTTGCTAAAAGTTAAAACACGAAAGTTCCAAGATAGCGACAAGGTTAAACCAACGTAGAACAATCATTGAATTCAGAATAATTTACCTGTTATAGCAGACTTTTTGCAACCCTTAAAATCTAACGCGGTACGTAGCTATAATTTTGAAACATTCGGTACAGCTAACTGTGATACTGATAATACGTATCAATACTGGGAAAGTGGTGCCAAGAATAACTTCCCGCGTAGGTATAAGTATCGTAAATGATGATTTGTGGAAAAATAATGACAAGAGATGTACTGTATAGCGATCAAGTGGTAGGAGTAAAATACAGACACTAGTGAGTGTACTCGTTTATTTAAGGCGACGTTCATATTGTTTATTGAAAAGATCAACAGAGTGTCTCGTATATATCTTCATCAGAAATTCTCGTGAACGTACATCTTGATAATATTTGTTTCCATTGATTAACATTCTAAACAACGTACGCAAACATTGAATACAGAATAAATTCATAATTGAACTTAATTCTGTCATACTATGTTGGCATACTACATTTCCTACAAATTAAGAAGGAAGTCCATAACTTACATCTTGTAACTTGTCGATTCGTTAATATCATTAGATGGTAAATTATATATATAGAAATAGTATTACCAAGCTCTGTTTCAATTCTAAACATGTTTTTCCTGTGAAAAGCCGATAAGAGATTCGTTTCTTCCTATTCGTCGAGATCGTTATCCTATTCGCGAGTCTGCTAGAGATAACGTGGATCGTTTATGGAAGAGGTTAACGATGGGATCGTAATGGTTAATGAAACGCGTTTCACGCGGTTTTAAGCAAATGTGGATGCTATTCTAATCAACCTCTTCTCGTGAGCGGCGCGAGGCTCAATGAAAGTGTGCCGAAGTAGGTACATATATTGCACGAGTGTGCCGTTCGAGAAAGAGAAATATTGATTTCACTGACTGCACTTTCATTCATTCGACTTGCCTAGATAGAATTAGAGAATTCTCCGTCGAGCTAATACTTGATCTATCAGAGTGGCTGAAAAGACCAATTCGTAGTTTTTCATAGAAATCTTATAATCTTAAAATGGCGTACTTATAAAAGAATCACATCAAACTCCATTATTATATACAAACGAGAAATCATTACTAATCGAGAGAATCGGTTCTGAATTCTGGTTACATTATAAACTTCAGATATACAAATTGTCTTCTCTAGTTCTACCGTACGCTTAATTGCTATCGTATAAAAAAAAAAAAAAAATGTGTGCGTATATACCAATTAAAATCGTAATTAACGTCACTTCTTTACCTCTTTAAAAATCTCTTTCTTCGCAGAAAGGTTCTCGAACAGAAGAAAAGTACGATATATATTCTTTTACAAGATGTATTTTAGCATTTTCTGATCCCAGACATCTGGTTGCACGGTGTCGTATCGTTTTACGGTTGAATTTTCGATTGGTATCGCTTACTTCGCACGATTTTTCGCATCAGCTCCGTCAGATATCTCTGTTCCCGGCTGGAAAACCAGGAGGAGGCCAAATAAGTGCCAGGGTTCGTTTCCAGAGAAGCGTGAAGCAACTCAAGTGTCGAATTCGATTCCATCAGGTTAAATAGCGTTCAAGCTGGCCATACGTTATCTCTTGTTTCTTTTGTATGTTTTGATAATTTTGTTCATTCGCCCGAGGACCGTGAATCGTACACTTAGTGCGTCATTCGTACAGCGAACAAGCGCTGTTCGTTTTCTCGAATGACTGTACGTTTCGTCCGTACGTGTCCGTTCGAATAACAGGGAAGTAGAAGATGAAGCTTAATTCGTGATACAATTGCAGAAATGGTGATTTTGAAAATAAACTGAGAGGAGAGTAATTTATAAATAAACAGTCGCCATCAACGTGTGTAGACATTGGTTTATAACAAACGTTGATCAATATAGCTGGTGATGCTTTTTTTAGACGTCGAGTTTCTTAAGATCGGTAGTTCGTACTGTTCATTAAAATTCCTCCACTTACTGAATAATCACAAGGAATCGTTTCCCGATTACGTTATTCGATTTACTTTGCGAGATGTCAGTAAAATTAAACGAGAGAAGCTTAAACAAACAGGATCGTTTTGTTTTTTAAATTTTATTTCCAACTACATTTCTCAATTGTAACTATTTCCAGTCCAATACTTTTAACACTCGTTGCGATTATTTTCAATTATAAAATTCATGTTCCTGTAAATACAGTTAAAGATATCGTATATAATTTTGCATATCGTGAACATTACGCGTATTTTTGGATCTTCAAATTTTCCATAGATATATACAAATCCAAAGTCTAATTATATTAATCGTATTAATAATGAATTCGATTATACGTATTCCGAGTAATATAATCTTATGCAAAACAATTTCGTGATAAAATCGATCCTTTCGTCCCCGATGGCCCAATAACAGTAGCAAATTTTATTGCGATTATCAAGGCCATAAATCGCAAAGGATTCGAAGTCACGGTGTTATCGAAGGAAGAAAAGGATGTAGAAAAGAAGAGGCGTGAGTCACTTGAAGCAGCCTCCGTTGGTTACCGTTAACTCTTAACGTTGATGACGTCGTATCCGTGAACACGTGAGAAAACATTCTTTTCCGCGGTGAACCGCCGCCACCGCCGCCGCCGCCGCCGCCGCCGCCGCCGCCGTCGTCGTTGGCACGTCGACCTGTCTTTTTTTCATTTCGTACACGAGCCACTGCGGCGGCGACACGACTAATTTGCGCGCCGCTAATTAAATCGATTGCACGGACGTGAACGAATCAATCAAACCCACGGACCAGCTGGTAAAACCGAATTAGGGAGAATACCGGCTCCGGGCCAAATAAAACTGTTTGTGATTGACAGCCCAATGAAATCATTTGTTTTCAACGTTGATTCGTTGGACAGGGTTGGAACGTTAATTGCTTGCTGTAAATTGGAACGTATATTTTTGGTAGATTTGCTAGAAGTGGATTTTGCTCTTCGTTACTGTTTCGTCGCGTTTGAATGTTTGCATTGATTGAGCTTTGATCGAATATTTGTCAAACCTTTGAGCATATACATAGAGCGTCGATATGTGTAGCGTGAAAAGTTTCAGAGACTTTGGGAAATACTATTTGATTTGATAGTTTCATATTTTTGTTAAATAGAGGAATCGTGTATCAGAGATTTTCAGAATGACGAAATTTAGAATCATTTGAATATTTTAGAATTATTTTGAGTTGTTCCTCTTATTAATTTGCTGGAAGAAAAGTCTTATTCAAATTGGATATTTTCTTGCGATACATGGGGAGCATTGTGTTAATTATGTGAATAGAAATGAAACTACAAAGAGAATAATATATTATTGCTTAGACTTTGACGTAAAATTTATTGGAACGATTAGCTAAGATACAATTATATATTTCAACGGTTACAAGCAATTTAATTCGCCGCTCTCATTACCAGCACGCGAAAGAAGAATTTTGGGAAGTCGATGTTCTCTTTTTCTTGTTGAGTTAATTTACCTGGTTAAATTACAAATTGAATTGGTTACTCCGTTTCCAAAATCGTTCTAGCCACGAGATGCGACTAGGTAAAACAATAAGGTTCTCGGAAGGAAGTAGTCTTCTTTCGAGATTGAATCTTGGAAACAGTCGACTTTCTTTAAATTAGTTCCGCTCAAAGCAATAAAAAGATATTTCAAATGGGACAGTAATTCTCGTCGCACTATTTTAATTAAATTTCCTAGCAACAAAATGGAAGAAATTTATTAAACGAGGTTTAGTATTACGAGTCGCATGGAGCTTTAATTTTGAATGTTTTATATCGAGTTTCAACTTCGAGTGCTTTGCTTCCTAAAAATGATTGTATAATCTCGGCGATAGTGTAATTCTTATCACTTTAACCTAATACTTGATCTTTCTAATACAACAAGATAAGCTTAATGTATTTACAAAGAGCAAATCGCACGAGTTATATCGCTTGGGTGCACGTTTAACTTGCTTAGTGCAAATATCTGCTTAAACGTGAATAAGTAGTTTCAAAGTTGTACTCTGAATCTTTTTAACACGGCTAGAAAGAATCTTGTTCAGCTGGCATGTTATAGAGGAAATATCCAACCTAAATAAAATTTGTAATAAATTATATAAACCGTTCCTTTTTTCGAGCAATTATAAATTTTCGATGATGCTTCTTTCCCGCAAAAACAGATAATATTCGTTTACAGAAAACAGACTAAATGTCATAAAAGAATCTTGCAAAAATTTCCTATCAACGAATAGCATAACTTAATGTCTGTTGTTCGTTATTTTTCTCTTAAGAATTCTCCGTGGGGAATTGCAAAAACTCGCAATGGTTCATAAAATCTTTTCTCAGAGAGGAAGCCGTCTCGCAGGTTGCATCCGTTGTGCGTGTCATTAGGGGGAAGAATAACGCCTTGTATTGACAATCGTCACGGCGGCTGCAGGCTACTTTGGAGGAGTAAATTGCGTGGGACGTGAGACGCTCGTGGAAGTAATTGAGCGCGTGTCGCTGCGGTTGATGAGCCATTACATGGATCGCCGTGAATCAGTCATCCCCTGTAAAAATATTCTCTCTTCGTACTCGGAGCTTCGGCTTCGTGTATTGAACGACGGTGGAGAAAAGAAAATAAGAATCAAGGGGAGAAGATAAGAGAAAAGAAAGGAAGATTCCAGGGAAGATAAGTGAAAGGAAAAGAAGGGTTGAGGAAAGAAGGGAAGAGAGATAGAATGAACGTAGAGTTGAAAGGAGTAAAGAAAATAAGAAAAAGGTAAAGGGACGTTGAGAAGGGTAGATCAGAGGGGAGAAATGGAGAGTTGAGAAGAAAAGAGAAGGGAAAAGGAAGAGGAAATGAGAGAGAATAAAATAAAGAGAAGAAGGATTAAGATGAACGGGTAAGAAACAGACGAAGAGAATGGAATGAGGGAAAGAAGAAGAAAAAAGCAGGAAGGATGTCACTACGGCGACATATCGCGTGTCATGCTGACCGACGACGAAGGAAACCGAAGGAAATTACAGAATCGTTTCACTTTCGCGCGCGGAAGCTCGTCTCAACGGCGCGGCGCGCCGCGTCGCGACGTCCATGGTCGAGAATATATTGCCGATGCAGCGTTGTCCGATTAACGGTAATGTTCGTCGATGCAACTTACGCTGTTTCGTTCTAAGGTCGGAAGATTATATATGTTTTTTTAACGACTAACTTCTTTTATCTTTTTTTTTTATCTCCGCACTTCTTGATGTTTGTCGAGGCACGAAACATGTCGGAACTGTTCTGCCTGTGTTTAAATGTTATTTAACCTTTTCACTGTGGTAACTTTAGTTTCAAGACGCTGAGATGGCACGATCTGTTGAGTATACGCGTTCAGCCACAGGCACACTGTAAGTTAAATTCATTACTCCGTTGCGTCATGAAATTTATCGTTCATTGTGCATAAATTATTTTCGTCTCTGTGATCAGTTAGAGATTGTCGTTGCTCGGTAGTTAATAACGTACTTTTTTCTCTCAAGTTGCAAAGAGAGCGTACGTATATTCATAAATAGTTTCTTTCGTACTGATAGATGTTCTTTACTACTTTGTAATATCGGTATCAATTTCTCAAACGTTACTTGAAGATGGATGAAGTTCCAGCAGGATGAAAACTCCTTTACTAGAACTATCTTCGTTTTCCAGTAGATCGTCTTTTCACGAGATACGATTTCATGACATTGAATACCTTGTCTGGAAAAATATGCAATTAATTTCCTCGGAATTTGTAGGAAGCATCGTGTTTCAAAATGAAAAAAAAGTTACGTTTTACCGGTTACTGTAATAAAACTTAAGTGAGATATAATACGACTCGTTTGATATCCTTTAATGATATTCTCAGATAAAATTAGGTATAATAACACGTAATCCCGCGAAGTATCTGATCTTCCCTGCGAACGGTGAAAAGACTAAATATCGAATTATAAACGTAATTCCTCTCTGGAGCATCTCCAAAATCTTCACTTATATCGAAACGCGTCTCGATGCCTTCATCAATTAGACGTACGAAGCCGCTCGTCTTCTATATTTCATTACACGAAACTTAAAATAAATTATTTCGTCTAAAGTCCCGCTGGCCATTTACCAAACATCAGCAGAGAAAGAAATATTAGCAACGGGAAACCCCTGATAAATCGTCGGACTATTAATACGCGGGAAACAATTTTTGCGGCGTCTGTTTGGCGAATCTTCCTCATGGATTTATAACGATATCGTGGTGAAAGAGGAAGCGCAAGCTTGCTCCCGCGAGCCGAAAGGGAATTTATAATAATTGCAAGCGCGCGGCAAAAGCTCCAACCGCCCACGCATGCGTGGAACGAACAAGCTGAGCGACTCGTGTACGCACGACAGAGAACGCAGTTGCGTTCGGCAACACGTGCATCGTGCACTTCACCTCGAGAGACGCTGCTGATTAATGTACGTTCGTTAGAAATCTTTCTTCCCCTCTGCCCGACCGATCCTTTCGATTATTCTTTCAGTTTCCTTTCTGCGCAATTTTAAGCCGCGTATTCGCAACGGTTCGCGAATATTCCTGCCTCTTCAACGATATTAAGGTACACGATGCACACGAACACAAGCGTGTAAGCGATAAAAGGATCGGTTAAAATTCTACGATGTTTTTGGAAATTTTAAGAACGTATATTTTTTAAGGAGATATAGAAGTGGGTATTGGAGTATCCGGTTGGCTACACGAGAGTCAGTACGAGTCGTATTTCTTCTAAATGTGAGTTTACGCTATTCGTTTCAATAAAATGTATTAATCCTTTGTCAGCGGATGTCGTCACCGTGGGAACATAAAAAATTTCTCTCCAAAATCGGAAGGCATTATTATATGGCGACAGTAGATATTTGTTTTCGCTAGTTGGTAGCGCCATTAGGAAAATATACGGATTTATACAAAAGCGATGATACGATGCAAAAGTTAATGATACAAAGATTCGTTCTTTCGAAATCAGACTTGCGCGATATAACGAAATCACTTATCGCACTAAATATTTAATGCTTAGATTTGAATTACTTAATTTGTCGAGTATTTAGTCCAGTTAGTCGTTAGTCCGGCACAGCGAAGTTATAATAGTAGCGTTAAGCTTTTCCGCTAAATTTTCTGTCTTTTTTTTTACTTTCTACCTTGTTCTATTTGTCTGTTATTCTTGTCGTACTATAAACAGACACGTTATTATTGTTTGTTTAGTATTCGGAAAATATTTATCGCGAATGAAAGCAAGGTTTGCATACGTTCTATATTTTCACGTCGGTGAATACGCGGCTTTACGTTACACTGTATCGCGCAGGAAGAGGAGGAGAGAGAAGTAGTCGCTGGATGGACGACATCCTGGCCGCGAAGCATGTACCAGTTTAATTAATATCGTGTTTGGATTACGTGCGAATAATTTCTTTATTTCACGAGGTATTATGCGTTTTACAGGGACTCCTCGCGGCCTATTATGTTACGCTTTAGTTATGCATATTCGATGCAAAGCGTACGAGATTCGAGTGATTTACATAGGGGGGATCTCCGTACCTTTTTTGTTTTATGACTTTACGAAATATTGTTGCGTATTTCTGGTTCATAGGGCGGCGTGATAAATAATCGATGTTTGTCTTAACTTTGCAAGTTACTTCGTAAGTGGTTCGACTACAACGTTGCGCGCAAGTTTACAAGATTTTACGTGTCTTTAGGCTGTCACGTTTCAGTCGTAACTCACTGGAATTATTCAAAACTTCCGGATAGCGGAGTTAGTCTCTTTACCTTCGTGTAAGGCCAAGCACGTCCGCAGTCTAATTTCAAAAAGCTGCTCTATGCTTTGGTATTTCGTTAACGTCCTTAGATACAAAAGAAAAGGAAATTTTCGTAAAAACAGATTTCTAACGTTTGTATATAAAATTATATTGTGGATTCTTTGTTAATTCTATAATAATTTTAATATATAAGGAAGGAGAATCCTAGTTCAAGTATCTTTGAAAGGTACAGTCAATTAATATCCTTTGAACGATGTACGGAACATTTTACTATGTTTGCGTTTATACGCGAACGAAGAACTTTTTCTTTCATCCTCCTCCTCTTTTTTGAACGATTTGAAATGAACAAAGAACACGAGTAGTTTCAATAGATGATCTCAGTGTGGGAATTTCTTTTATAGATAATGTGGCTAATTTTACGGGCTTCTTCCAGAGGGTACGTTATACTCTCCCGCAAGTAGCTTTAATTCATCCTACTTTAGATTCCAGTCACAGGTCACAGTTCAGTCGATTACACTGCCTTTGATCACAGCGTCCACTACGGGAAACGTTCTCACGAAACTGGTTCTGTGTATCTTATATGCTAGTCTTCATTTTGGTCCCTTCTCGAACATGCTGCTCTAGTTAAACCAATTTACCACGACGAAAGGATTTCTATATCTTTCTGTACGTTCTTGTATCCTCATCGATCCACCATGATCTCAGAAGTAATAATCATCATTTACAAATATTTTCTTTCTATCAGAGAAATAGGCAAGCTTCGTTTCGTGCGAAGTAAAAAAAAAAGGAAGCAGTTTGCATTCTAAAGTTCCTTTCAATTTATCGTTGGAAATCGTTAATATCATAGCGTCTGTTTGACACGTGACTCGAGATTTGATATGAATAGGAGAATGTTTCAAGAGACGAGTAAGTGTAGGTTGTTACATGCAAAATGACAGTAATAACTTAATAAAAGAGGCGTTATTCATGGCTCGAGAAACACGTTCGCAAGTCGTTGCGCCCATATGTTACTAAAATTCTCAAAAGAGCCTCCCCTGGAAAATTAATATTACATGACACGCGTTATCAAGATACCTGGTGTTATTGTCCTTAATTCACCGTCAGAAGTTTCTGTCAGGTTGTAATTACCTCCAGCTTGGGCACGCGCGCCAGATACTTGATGTTTACAGAACTCAGACATGTGCGCCGCCAAAATTCACCTTCTGTTCGTAGAGGCTGACATTCCTCAAATCGTTCATAAATTTCGACCTACCGCGATGCTGCCTCGAATTTCATTTTACGGCGGTAGCTATTACTAACTTCTAAAATGTTCCTAAAATTATCCTTATTGCGATATTTCGTAACGGTAGTTTAAAGGCCCGAATATCCTGATTCTACGAAGGAGATTGCGCTAATAAGATATTTGTATCGCTATATTTTGAAATAAAGCATGAAACGTATCTTCTTTTTAGATCTTGAATATATTAACGTACTAACGATCGTTGACGCAATATTAAGCTTCGTGGCTCGTGTATGGCAATTATCATATAGCAATTATGAATATAACGAGAATATAGGGATTATTGGCATTAACGAACCACTCGATCGTCTTTAAATTCTCGTCCTTGTTCCGATCGTAAAGTTTTTCGTATATCCAAAATATTATTAAGATATCAAAAAGATATCGTATTCAGTTATTAACGACTCGTTAAAATTATCGACATTGTACAATGGCTATTAAAGGCGTAACGCATGCTTTTACATTCCAGCGAAGTGTTTTTTTTTATCAGGTTTTACATTCCATTTTCACGGTATCACATTTTTTTAGTTACACGAAAATCCCATTAATATACAATATACTTTAAAGCAATTAATCGATGAGCGCGTAGCTCCTATCGTAAATACGATAGCGTGCCAATTTCGTTTACGACCATCGTTTTATAAACCTCCAAAATAACGAGCTATCTTATTCCAACGATTTTAACCAAAAGCTTCAAACCAACTACGCACCAACCTAAGCCAACTATTAACGACATAATGCCCATCGTTCAAGCTACACGCCAAAACAAACAAGCAAATAAACATCTTTAGTCGCTATCAAACTGTGCGCGTTATGGTCCACCTAGCCGCTCCATCATACAGGAGGAATGGAAATATTTGACTTCTGCCCTCGGACAGCGAAAGAGCGAGCACGCTTCACGAGATGGAAAGAGATAACGATAGGGGGCAGAATCCTCTGGCTCGCGATATATTCACCGTGTGGGCTCCCTCAAACACGTAACATACGGACGAACAAATACCTGCGCGGGAATACAGGTATTGGAACTCACACCAGGTTGTCCGGTCCGGAGGTTGGCTCTCTGATGATGGTGGCTCGGCCGAGCACGCACGTACCTGCGGCTCGCACGTGTTGTGCCACGGCTTGACTTATGTGTGCAGCAGCTGCAGCGCAGCAGTGTCATTGACATCACACGGCGCACACTAGTTTCCACGAGGCAGAGGCGCGCTCGCTCACCAAGAAGAAACCCACTGGGTCTTGTCCTCCTACCGATCGTACATTACACGCGAGGACGATTATAGCCCCGGCACGCCAACCGGCCGTATGTGATGTTGGCTGTTCGCGCGAGAAGTATCCTCCCTTTCTCTCCCTGACCAGCCTCCGGTTCCCGATAGAACGACGGAGATAGCCAGAAAGAGTCCTGCGTGGCGAATTAAGTTCATTACGGCCCCTGGTGACAAAAATGAGAAATAAGACGGACAGACACCATCCAGGCGAGCAACGCTCTACTCCACTCTCGAACGCCCCATCGTTGATGCATATTCAAACGGATGCGTTTGGTGAAGCGTGTGTTCACCAAGGGAATCCGTCGTGTCCATTCTTCTGCTCTTAGGTAGAGGGATCTCTCTAGATAGAGAATGTCTATGGATCTTGACCGAACGGTGGAAGCGGTTGAACCTGCAGCTACCGATAATTCGACGCGTCGTCGCGTCTCTCAAGAAGGCGCAGGTTAACTCGGTGTGGCGGCGCGAGCAATTTTCGAGCGACGAAAATTGGAGTTCGCCAAACGATAAAGCGAGCGCGTGCTCGCTATGGCGCGGACGCACGTGCTCGTTCAACGTAATGGGGGAGGAAGGTTGTCGTGGTGTGTGTTTGTAAAACTTGCACGGAGGGTTGATGCAGGAAAATGCTTTTCACGAAAGGAAACGTAACACGTACATCGAATGTTTCGTAAGAGGTTGAGAACTATTATTAAGTAGGATCGTATGTTACGATAAGCTGTAGATAGGTAGCTGTTTAGTAGCAAATAGATGTTCTGTACTTACATCGGCGCGCGTAAAAACCTATGAATTTATGTATCCGAAGAAGCGCTGGTGCCTCGAGAAGGGCGCGAAAGCGCGTAACCGATTTTGAAAGAATTCCATGCACTTCGATCTACTACGGTACCGGCGCAGGTCGAGAGCTAGAGGATTTACAGGTGGTAATTTTTCAAGTCGTTCCACCGCGTTACTCTCGCGGTTGCATTCTCTCTCACTTGCTTGAAATTTAGTTGCGTCTAGTCGGTTCTTACGCCTCTCGGCTGTCTCCTTTAGCCTCTTTCAGAGTATCTCCTCACTTTGTTTCCTCCTATGTTGCCTGCTTTTTTTCATTCGCTCCTCCTCTTTATATCTATTCTCCTGGTTCGTTTCTCTCTCTCTCTCTCTCTCTCTCTCTTCTACGTCCGCGAACCACCACATCATCTGCCTCTTTCTTTCGTCCCTCTCCTTTATCTTTCTCTCTTTACCTTTCTCTTTGCTTGTCCGGCTAGTCGTTTCCATCCTCTTTTCCTTTCCGTTCCTCTTTCCCCTCGCTGTGTCTCTTTCTTCGCGCTAACCATCCTCGTCTATCGCTCTGGCACTCTGCACGCTCCCCGTCCTTTCCAGCCTCTGTTCCTCTTATTCTTATTCTTGCGTGGACCCTCATCTTCTTCCTTCGTTCGTCGTCCCTCTCCTAACCTTGCTCCTGTTTTATCCTCTACCCGTGCACGCGGCCCCGTGTTCTTTGCCCTCTACTTCTTGCAGTCCCAGCATCTCTTCTATCCTCTTCCCAAGTCTATTCCCATTCGCCAACGGCTGCACGGCGGCAGCACTGCCGGAACTGGTCCATCGAAGAAAGATTCTTTGAAGAGGCAGCCAACACCAGCAACGGCGATGCCAGTGGCTGGCTGCCGCTCTTACTGGCGTCGCAGTCGGCCCGCAACTCGGCTTTAATCTCGTCGGGTATACTCTGGATTCCACTCGGCTCTCTCTAATAGCCTCTGGTCTCCAGGACCAGGGTCTTTGACTTTGCGAACTTTCGGACTTAAATATATGACGTTGCGAAAGAACCTTGCGCTGCATCGTAGATGTTTCGCTTGTTCCCTCGTTATAACGCTTAAGGTTTCAGGATACGCGAGAGATTAATTCTGGATTATGAAAATGCTGCATAAAAGATTGCGGTTTGGATTTATTACGATATCAACAAACGTTTATGTAATTGCTCGCGAGTCACCGAGTTGTACTCGTAGTATATCGTATCATGCACGATCAATCGAGATTAGAAATTTCGGTGCACGAACTGCATATTAAGCGCGAAGCTTAATACACGGAGATATTACGAGGTTTCAGCTAGACTTTGAAATTAATACGTTAAGATACGTAAGAGATTGCGGAGTATGAACCTCTTGGATTATGGAAACGATATTTTCAGACATTAGTCTGGTTACTCGGAGATCGTGTAATAGGAACAGTAACGATACAAGAAACAACAACGCAAACAACGATAGCGATTGATTGTTAAAAATTTATTAACACAAACAAGATCTTTGCAGAGTTTGATACGCGAGACGTTAAGAGATCAAAGAGAAGTAACGAGTTACACGAAAATAATTAATCGGAGCAAAATATGTTATGCAATCGCTTTTACGTTTCTTATTTCAACAATGTAGCAACAAATCTTTTCTCTATGAAAGTCTTACATGTACCAATTATAGGGAGTCGTTGATGGTTAATGGAACATGGAACATCAGTTAATAACTGCTACGTTTAACGACCTATCGCTACAGACTTCCATACATAATCGAATTGTTTCTGAGAGACACGAAACATCTCGGTGAAAGTGTGAATTGTTAACGAAGGGAATGGCAACCGTCTGCGATTTCTCATCAAGCCTTTCGACCGTCGGGTTAATCGAAGGTTAAGCCTCGTAATCGACTTAATTAGATGCAATTATGCGGCGGGGTGAAAACGATCGAGGCGCATAAACATGCGTTACATTGCCTTCGTATCGTCAACGGTTTATAGACTTTATACAGCCGTGACGAGAATGGTATATGGTTATTCATTTGAAAATTATAGAACCGGTTCTCGAGGCTTTTCTCGCGGTCGTCGAAGATTTTGCCGAATCTTCGATGAACACGGTGCATTGTCAGGTGGGCCAATGGCATTGTGTCTTTGTCGAAGGAGAGGCCATTCGCCCTGGACGATGATCCGAGAGAAAAAGGTCATCGTTGGCAACATCTACCGACACGCGAGAATCGATTTCAGAATAACGTTCCGATTATGCGTAGCCAAGCGGGCCACCGTGCTGTTCCTAAGCGACAGGAATTTTGGCGGGATATAGTAGCATTATTAATACCGTTTTTCTTCTATTTGGAACGTGTCAGTGAAGGATGTAGTAGGTACAAATGACGAATTGAAACGTCGAACGGTGATCAGTGTCTGACGAAAAGATACATCGGGTAGCATGTGTATTCTGAATGTTTCAGAATGAATGATATAAAGTCGAGGGATGGCGTATCTGTAACATATTGCTACAAATTCTGTAACGTCTGTTAAAGGATGATCGTACATCTGTACTTATATAGCTTCGTAACTCTGTGATATTGGTTCTGTAAATCAAATTGTCTTCTTGTAAACTTTGCATTCGATCGTACTTCGTATGGGCTAAAGTAGGATTAGTTGAGTAACATTTTAAGGTTCGATCTTAGTCCTGTACTTAATACAATTAATATTTTGTGCACATACAATCCCTTGTATATAATTTTCCATGAAATGTCCGCTTGAAGTCAGGTTATTTGAATTCAAGTAACTTGACTGATCTGAACGAGGCTTTCGAGTTGGAGGATTATTTTCATTTATTATTATTTCATTTTTATACTCGCTCCTTCTATCTGTAGATTTTTTTCAATAATTATCTCAAAGTCAGTCTTTATCACAAGCTCTTAATACGAACCAAGGCTCATAATTGCCACCTGTGACTGGCCACGATGTCATAACTGATCACCAACAGTGATGTATCTGAAAATTCATGGAAAAAAAGGTTCGAAATTCGTACGTCAACCGCGACGATTCCCTCAATAATGAGAAGCCGGATAACCGTGTGACAGAGTGCGGGATGTAATGACGGTGATAAAGCACTGTCTCGATATTACCCACTTCAACAATTTTGTCTCGTACCCGGTAATTACACGTACGACCAAGAGTACAAAAGCGTTATCACGTTATAATTTATATTACATATCATTCCACTTTTACACGAAATATTATCTTATTCTTCAAACCAATTTTCCCTTGGACACTTCACGTATGTTTATTCTGGGCAACTAGGCATTACAATTTACATATATTACAGTATTATTACATTCCAATCTTTACAATTCGTATAAAATGTAGTGTGTGAAATATAGGAAAAACAAAAAAAAAAAAAAATATTGAAAAGATCCAAGCAAAAAATTTGATATTATCGTGACTATCGTGCTGATAGTACTATCGCACAACAATTATGCTTCGCGTTTCTAAAGCTTTCCCCTAGTAATTCAACCACCATTCTATTTCTCTATTGTCCCATTTTTCATGTTTTTCAAACAAAAGCCAATGTCCCGATCGTTCGTTCTATATCACGAGTTCCCAGAGATATTTTTCACGATGCTTTAAGACGGTTCACCGATCGCGATTTTTCTTCAGGTTTGCTTGGCGGAATACGGTTTTGCTCTGACGGAAATAACTTTCCACGCTAACTAAGCCCGCATACGAAATTCTTGCCTAAATCCGCCTCGGGGTAACACGTCCCTTTCACGTTTTTTTCCCTTCTCTTTTCTTCCCATCCTTTTTCCCTCTCTTTTTCATTATTCCAGTCGTGTTACTTCCAAGCAAAGGATTACGTTTCCAGCGAGTTTATGCAACCTTCTTCCCGTTGTTCCTTCAACGTTCCAGTGAGCGTTAAATGGGAAGTTATGAACGAACATTGGCAGGAAAAACAGCAAATTCATGTTTTTACGAACGCAACGAACTGGAATGCTCTAAGCCGGGATTTGGTTCGTTTTCTGAATGTTTAAAACGTCGTTCATCTTCGGAGATCTCCTACACGTGTATTTTTGTATCTTCAAATCTCTCGTAAACGCATAAAAATCAGCAGTCTGATAATTAGTAATCTCGCGTTCTCGTACATCCCCTTTTATAAATTCTCCGATCATTATAAATCTCAACCTCTTCGTCGAAATTCATTTTTCGCTTTTCCGAATAATGACGTGCTTACGTTAATTTGTCCTTCCAATAAATAATCTCCCTCCACCCACAAGGCAAACGATCCGTAATAGGTGATAAAACATGTTTCCCCGCACTTACAGGCAGTTCGCTTTCTTTTTTCTCTACCACGTTGTCATCTTGACAACTTATTATAGACCCCGTGGCTTCAACCCCGTCTCCGTCCTCACCGTGTGTCAACACGAGGGAAGGCCATTGAAAGTGTATACAAGAATAGCGGCGGTCAAATTTCGGAAACAGGTGGTTAAAACGTTTTCAACCGGTAAGGGAATCTGGCTTCTCTACCTTCAAGCTCGTTCACTCAGCCAAGAACGGTCAACACAAAGGCTTCTGGCCGGATTTGCCGAGGTTTTCTCCGCCAGGCCGCTTTCTTTAGGCTTGTTTCACACCAATCGACCAGTTCGCTTGCATCTCTTCTAGTTTTCTTTTCTTTTTCTTTTTACATATCCCTTTTATCTTCGTTAAGTATCTCGCGTTAGTAACACCTATTGGAGATTACGACTTGCTCGAATTGTTTGAAAAAGGTTTACATACATACATATGGGAAACGCTATATGGCTACGTATTATCGGGGGAACGTTGTAACGTTGTAAATAACCGGTACGTTGTTTTCTACGTGGAAGTTGCAACCCATATACCCGTTGCACCGTGAATAATGTGAGATAATGATAGAAAGTGAAAATGATATAATAATAATAATAATAATCCGTGGATGTAATTAATGTAACGTAATCGAATGTTTCTTGGTTTGCACAAATCTTCGTCTAGATAGGTTTTTTATCTTATATGTCGCAGAAGCTATATTTTAAAGAATTTCGACCAACATCGTGTGATTATATAGCGATATCTATTTGTTGTGCCGATTTCTTTTACCTGTCATACCCTTATACTCAGCATTAGTCAAAATTTTGTAACATGTAAGAAATCTGTGCGCACGTTTTCTATAAACTGATCGATGGATCAGGCTCGGTAATAATTACTATTTTCAAAACCTAATTCGAAAACCAAATAGATGCAAAAACGTTACGATCACTCACGCGCTCCATTTGGATATTTATTGCCTCTCGTTTCTATGAAAATTAGAGAGAGAAAAGTCGGAGAGAAAAGGTCAGAGGTGACTTTTCGGTCATCTAGTCTTTTCATCGCGCGGAAAAGCTCGAAGAACGATGGAACGATGGATCGTTTATGCGAATGGAGGCTATATGAGACTATAAAAGAGAGGGGAAAAGATTTGAAAGACTGACAGTCGTTTTTTTTGGGTTGACCTATATGGTCTCTAAAATATCGAAAAATTCTTCTACTCCTTGATTATCCTAATTTAACGATTTCTTCGGTTCATTAAAAAATAACACGCCCTTAAACCATTCCCTAAAAATGTCGACGTTCCTTTCTTTTCGTTTCTTTTCGTTTGAATAATCACCTCGACGAATACCAAGAAATCGAGAAGGCAATTTCACGTGATCGATCGAACCTTCTCCGTGATCGATTTTATCGCGTTCTGGAGGAGAATTCATAGAATTTTCCGAGCTAATCCGATTCTAATTAACTTTCGGCCGTATCCAGATATAATCGAAATTGCCGAGGAGAAACTAATAATACTATTGCTCGTACATAAATATCTGGACAATTTCTTATCTGTATAATTTAATGGGAAATTAATAATTAGAAGCGCTTATTGCGTTTCCTATGAACATACTGGTCTACAAATCTAAATTATCTATTGAAAACATAGCAATAATATTATTACTTTATTTATATTATTTATTATTATACCTCTATATATTATTTATATCTTTATTTATATTTATTCTTTTCGATTGTCACCGATTGTATCAGCGTTTGAAGTTTTTCTATAAATTTAAAAGACCTCCTTTAATCCGACTTCTCACTCAGAAGCGTTTAAATAAAGAGCCTCGTAAAAATAGCTATTAAACGTCGGAAGAATACGGAATAAAATCGTTAGAATTCGATTTATCCAGAAGTTTCCGATTAAAATGCGTCTTGTCAAAAATGATCAAGTATCCAGATATTTTCGTGCTGTGGTGTATGAACCTTTCGGATTATTAGTGTAACCCATTATCGACTGGCCGCTTCCCAATGGTAGCGTGAGCGTGATCTATAACTGTGGACAGTGGTTGGAAACACGAAGGATGAACCGTCTGAGGCCAAAGGAAAGGCTATACTATACCGTTCACGAAGGTCAACTCCTGTTAGAGCTGAGGCAACCGCCGGCGTTACCTGTGTGTCTGCGGTTACACACAATGCAGATACTGGCGTATTAAACGCGTCCCAAGAGATCGATTCTGCGTAATGTCGTAGAAATTTATTTTATGGTCTCTGATGCGATGTTGGAGCCTGAATTTTCTTCGAAGTTTCTCTCTCACGTTTTTGGCAGTACAGCAATCTTCGCGATACGACCAAGTCTTTCATTAGAGCGTGAAGCTGCGGCATCGATTGATGCCAATAGCAGCCACGATCGCACATCGCAGCCCTTTTTAGCGGAGAATTAAAATCGTTAAGGTATAGTTCCTGTGGCTCTGAGCGACGTATCATTTTCTTTCGTTTGTCTAGGTTTTTGGATACGCGCTTGTCCATAATCGACCAATTTATAACCACGTTCCATAGCGTATATTAAATATTAACTTTTTTGCTTGTCTAGGTTTCCGAGTACACAGATGTTCATAATTGATCAATTTATAATCGCGTCGTGTCGCGTAGAATCTATAGTAGATTAGAATCTATAGTGTAAATCGTTATATCTGTCGTTATATTTACACAGAGAGGAACACGTGTTGTATATTTTAAGGGAGAATCCAATATCAAAGAAACTGTGCTCTCGAGATTGTAAAAGCTTGTATTTATGCGTGTGTGACGTTATTATATCGTTCATAAAATTCAAGTACATAATTCGTCAAGGGGTAAGATATAATCGATACTGGGACGTCTACGTGCTGAAATGCAAGGTGATCAACACGCTTGTTTTGTAAGACGTGTTTTCTAATATAGAATTTTGTAATATCAAGCGCAGATTGTAGTTGGTCTTTTAAAATATACATGAACTTTTTATACCATAGCGATCGTTTAAAGTTCCAGTCTAAACTCTTCAGGAAAAAAGCTCTCTTCTATAAAAAAGAAAAATGTAACGAGCGCATACTAAGCAAATCATACGATATATTACGAAAGGTTCCTGTGCAAGATCCCAGTGAAACCGGTTGAACATTTCTTACATCACGTTTTTCGTTACCGTTTCCAAAAATACTCTTCCAAGAAAAAACTCGCATCCTTTCTTTTTTTATTTTAACCACGCTCCATATACGTACGTATAACCCAGTACTTAAAACGATTAGTCTCTTAAAACGGCATAATCCTATAATTTGAAGGAATTTTAACGCGATAATTTGGTAGGAAATTTTTCTTTTAAAACTTTTAGAAACTTTTATACGCTCGAATAAAAAAAATTTTGGAAAATTGATGGCTTGTCGTGCTCTGTCTAAGCGTGTACAGATCGTTAAATGGTACGCGATATTCTCAAAATACGACAATATCGTTGTCTTATTCGCGATCGTTTCGTGCTCCACGGTGTGAATAATATGACCAGCTTACCGCGAATAGTGACTGCTTTTTAAACAGCAAATCTGGATCGAATGGCGAAGTATTGCGCGCAACACCATGGTCAGAATGATGATCGATGACCGGTGGCCTGTAATTTCGAAATGAAATCAAATTACCAGTGACTTAACGATGTTGCCACGACGAAGACGCGTCAAGAGGTGTCCGGGCTGCCGGTATATTTATTCCATCGAACCAGTTTGCGTCGGGACATCGTAACTCGAGCTCGTTTTCGTGCCGCGCTCACGTTTTGTCACGTAATCGTTATTGATTAATGAAAATTACAAGCGGGCCCGCGGCGGTTCTCGAAACGCGTATCGGCCTTAGATCGAATGGCGGCGAAATCTAATTGCCCTAACCATATTTAGATATTACCGCGGCTCAAAAACTACGAATATCACGTAGGACATCATTGCGGGATATTCTCTATTTTTGTTACAATTTAACAGATCTTAACTGCTGCTCGATTATAACAAACTTGAAAATAACTTTGAAAGTTCTTACTTCGACTTTGAATCTGCTATCCTCGGTTTTATATTATATTTAATCAAAACTATTGTTATATATATGTATATATATATATAGAGAGAGAGAGAGAGAAAGAGAGAGAGGGGGGAAGATGGTCATGAGATTATTCTATTCACCAATTCGAACGACGACGAATAATATCTGCCTCGATTATGTAAGTGGAATCACGTCGTGTAGTTGGCTAGAGATTGAAAGTTCCTTGTCGTGGGTCAGTGGAAGAAAAGCCATTGATACCTTTCACCAGTCATTGACACACTCGCATCAGATGTCGCGCGTTCGTCGAATGTGCGTCGAGCACGCGATCCCATCGATAAAGCATACTTAATTAATAGGCTAGTCGCGGTGAAGATACTCCGCGCGAATCCAATTCTCAAATAATATCGATCAATTTAAATTTCAAATTTTAGCAAATTTTAATAGAACGTGTTTGAAGTATTTTAAGTTAAAATTTCAAGAAATCGGAAGAATTGACAAGATAGAACGAAAACATAACGATGTCCGCCCTGCTAGTAACACTACGCGATTGACGCGGCATTGAAAGAAATATATTTTTAATTCGCCTGGTTACTTTTCGCGACCATATACGATCGATATTCTGTGTATAATTCGACAGTGTATAATTTAATATTTAATTTAGTCGAAGTGCCATGTTCCATCTCGATCCCTCTTCCTTAATGGCCCTTATAAGGTCATGAAGTACTTATTCCATGGTGGATCAGTCGCGTGTTTCAACCTGTCCCAACGAGACGTAAGAAGCGAAACAAGTTCTAAAATGGGACTGCTCGCGAAGTCGAGTTTTGCGTGGAGCCGGGAATTCAAAAAAGGGTGGCTATGTTTAGCACCCTATATTTTCTCCGCTTAGCTACTGTTGACGGCTGTTCTGTTTTTGTGAAAATGAAAGTGACGTTGGCGGTACAACATTTTCACAGAAACTAACATCAGAATTACCAAATTTGGACTTGCGTCTAAATATGTATACCGTACACGAACGATGGAAATTAGAAAGACGAATGGACATAAATTGTTAAAACTAAACTTTGTCGCAAACACGATACACGTTTATCGTATGGAAACCGTGGTCTAGGTAAAGAGTTAAAGAAAGTATTTTTAGGTACAAATTTTAAGGTACAAATTCTCAATTCGTTGCACTTTGATATTTAACTTTTGTAACCATATCGTTTAAGAATGTGTTAGCGCGTTGCAGGTTTTTACGTTGTCAACGTAAGATGAAATTAATTCGCCCCGAGTAGGGTGAAATCTGGGATCGTGAAAATTGAACGACGGGTACCAGAGTGATGAATAGTCACGCGGAGAACGTGGGCGACGATACAAGCGATGATCAACGATCGTCGTAGCGATTCAACGCGGCTAGAAAAGAAAGTATATCTAACCTTAATGACGGTTGTTTAAAAATATCGTTGGAAAGCCGTTGACACGGTGACTGGGTGTGACGAATCGGTGAATGCCGGTAACGGTAACCTTGAATTCTGATAAAGTACGAAGCCGAGTTCGTCGCTCCCACGAATTTAAATCCAGCTTAGGCCGAGAGAGATGTAATTTTTGTATCTTCGTTTTGGAGCGCGGTGTTCCAGAATTACAAACGAGAATTGTAAAAGGAATATTTCTCATCTAACAAACACGCGTCCTATTCGTTTTATTTCTTATTAACGAAGCTTTAGAAGTGGAAATTTCCAACGTCTGTTATCGAACAATCTGTCATACGTCGATTATTTCCGTAAGATTTCAATCGTATTTTTAATAAAACAATATCTCCGTTAAAGTCGCGTATTTACGTTGTAATTTTCAAGTCTGTTAGCAGAACTGCAGAGCTATTCTGATATCTGTACGATCCCGTGTCTATCAACAAACCAGCAAAGAACCTTTACTTGGCTCTTGTACCGAGCGCGAAATAAAATACTAATAAAAGATGTATCGTTCGAATAATTACGAATGTTACTGTGTGTACACACACACTCACACACATACACACGTGCATAGGAAGATGGTTATAAGCACAATTTCGATAGCATCGTTTGATTATTCCAATTGAAGTATCATCATCGGCAAGAGTAAACTTCTTAAAGACTGTGCCACAGTGACACGAAGATACACAAGTCGACCAATAGTCCTAGTGAGTCAATCAGTCAGTCGGTCGGTTAGAATGGTTAGATCATTGGTATGCGCCCGTTTGAGGCTCGTTCAGCATTCACTGCGCGTAATTCACGGCGCCGAGAGACGCGCGATCACTTAATGCTCAAGTATGTTAATGGAGTGCGTTTCGAGTTCACCTACGCTGTTGGCAGATTAGAGATGAATTGCTGTAATATGCTCTATTATGGTACACGTACGTTTTCTATGGTCGCCAGACACGCTGCTATGGCATTTCAAGCTGACACAATTTCTAACACGATAATCGTTCCTCGTCTTGTATTTACTTTAACGCGTAATTACGGTTTCCGGTCGCGATCTTGGCATTCCTCACGACGGAACTGTTACGTATTTCGACGCGGAAATGCAAACTCGCGGAAGGGAAATTAGATTTTTCCTGCGACTTTTGGGCTATCATCTTTCCACTCTATTTAGTGCACTAACTGCGTGATAGACGTTTTTCTTCCTTCCTTTCTTTCTTTATTTCTTTATTTTTTTGCGACGACACCGTGGCACATTGAAATTTGTATCTCGTTCAATTATTAGGCTAGATCGTTGGTTTGTACGTATTTTGTAAAGCGGTTTCGCTGGTCTGGAAGTCCAATTGTCTCGTGGTTTGTTTGTACCACGCGAACGATATTACTTTTCGATGTATTTCAATAGAGTAATATGGATGTAGGCTATGCTTCGTGTGTTTTATTCCAGAGGAACTAGAAAAAAATGTAAAAATATCAAATAATATATAGATATAGCCAATATTTGGAATCTTTCTACTTTTGAATATTCTATATGGCCGTAGAATATTCTTGGATCATTAGTCGTTTGCGAATTATACAAATTGTTCGTCGATATTATTATTTTGACATAAAATTCACTTTCATCGGGACAGACTTGATATGTATTATTTTATGCATCTATGAAGGACTTTTTGTATTGTTATATGCAGTTCATTTGATGGCATAATCAACTATGATATATCCAAATTACAAAATAATTAAATTTAACCTTCTAATTTTTCTAATACCTCCACGAAACCATAAAACCACCTTCACCAGAGATATCATAAAATTTTATTCATCGTTCTCGGCAATCTTCCTTCGAGTGATTAAACTCGGCTATGCCTATATAATTATACATTCGAAGCAACTTCCGACTGTCAAGAACCAAGAGGTACTAATAGAAATTAAAACACAGCCAATTGCAGAAAAAAATGCTATCAAATGATAAACAGGATATCATACCGCTATAATAATAATCCAACAACTATAAATCCAAGATAATTCAAAGTACATTGGGTAACAACTCTCGATCCGTGTTTATCTGCGTTTGTTTTCATCTGTTTGAGTTTCACAAGGTGCGCCTATTAATAGGTGATCAACGTATAGTTTAGACGTTGTCTAAACGGGATCATCGACCGAGTTCCCTTCTAACGAATGATGTCAACAGAAAAAGATCTCGTTCGTATAATACTTGAATCTCGTGACTGGCGAAAATACTTAAACGCTCGTAAAAATTTTTTGCTCGTATATTATTGTGCGTATTATACGAAACATTTTGAAATTTCACTAATACCGTAATGGAACTGGTCCATTATATTTTATGGTAAGCTAATTACGGTGGTGCATATTATAGAATTTGAAAAAAATCTGGGAACGTGCACTATAAAATGTTCAGTGCAAGTACACATCTCGTAGAGATCACAAATTTAAATAGTTAATAGTTCATTATCCACTGTATTAGCGAACCACGATATTCAGCGTGGGATCATTTTTCCTACTTATCAGATGTTCAAGATGGCTATTCGCTCGGTAATTTCTTACTGAATATGTGTTTACGGTAAATATATCGTAACTTTGTGTGTGTCATTAAAATTTCAAAATATTTTATACGATACGTACATAATAGTTCTTTATGATAAGTGCGAAAAGTTCACTCTCGTGAACCACTGTACGTTTAAATTGGCGCGGTTCGATTCTAATTCGGTGCAGATGACGTTATTTGCAGGTAGTACATTTTGCAACTGAGTCTTTATATAAAATTGACCGTAAAACCGCGTTCACTTGCATAACCTGTATATACAAAATTACGTAATCGAATTTATCAGTAGGGCAGTTTATCCAAATCGAAATTCGGGTTAAGTAATCTCGCGGCTGGTTTCACAACTGTACGAACGCTTGCTCCTGTTGAGAACTGCATGAAAACGAAGTATCGACGTGTCCTCGTAGCGTGTAACTTCTCTATAAATTTTCCTTTCGCAAGTGCGCACACAGGGAGAGCAACAGGTACAGGGTTAGCATGCGATATCGCTCGTAATTATTCGAACGCTCGGTTAATGCTTCGTACACGCACGACTTTTTCCTTTTTACTGTTTAATATCAGAGAATCGTAAAACACTCATCCTCCAGCATGATAAATATACTTAGTGGCAATAATTTCATCGAAACGGCACGATGCTAAAATACAGAAGTTATCTTTATCATTCGAGAGAAATCTTGTTTCCATACATATGGGCATATGGATGCAATGTTTATATTTGCGTAGTTGGCTTTTGCTGGCAAGCAGAGACGACGCTGTTGTAGCGACGTTGAAATCTAGATGATTATGTATACAGGGTGGATCGATGATTTTGTTTCTTCGTTGACTCGATTATCGCATGTTTTTAAAAGTACGAGTCAAATTTACTTACAGAAGTTAAACGAACTTTACCAATTCGACGATACCAAGCTCGCATCCTTGCGAAAAATACAATACCCCATGTATCTCTCGTTCTTTTGTTTAACGTCGAACGACCCTGTAACTATGAATCGTTCAAATCGTACAAATATCTGCTGTTCTATTAAATATAAAAGAACGTATAATACGTCATTAAAGAAAACTATTCGTTCAATTTCGATTTTCAATGGAAGGACAAAAATCAGAGCTCCGTCTGTTCACTCGACTCGTAAAGTCTAAACCGAATGAAAAATTCACTGTTTATCGTATTGGGATATTTGCCGATGATACTGTGTACTCCCGAAGTTACACTTCGCCACGAATTCCTCTCTTATGAATGCTACACTGTTATCCGATTAAACGAATGAAATCGGTACGGTCGCGGTATAGCGATTCGCAATATGCTATCTTATTGTGGCGATGAATATTATTAAACAGTCTTTAGGTTTATGGCCGCAATTACATGGTACGAGACGCATCCTCCGGCGGGGCTACTCTTGGCACAACTGGTGCCCCGAGCTCGACAACCTGGATCCTCTCGATAAAAAACAGATACCGTTCTATAAATCATTCATTGACTGTATATTAGACCGTTGGGCGGCGCTGGATCATTGGCAGTCTCATACATAAGTATGAACACGTTTTTATCCTTTTATCTTCCAATCGGCAATTTTTTTAACAATTTAGATCTTTATCAAATTTTCTTAACGAACACGGTGATTTATCTTTTACTCGCCAACGATGCTTTTATTCTTATTAGAATTTTGATTGCTAGCTTTTCGTTAGTTTGGCGAAGACGATGATCGTTTTGCTTCGGATTATTTCGGATTCTGTAGAGTAAAAATCGTAACTTTCTTCGTATTCGACTGCTTGGAAGTTTCAATCTCTAATTAGTAAAGTCTTTTTTCGCTGTAAAATCATTATAACGAGCAAAAGTAGATAGTATCGGAGTTTTTAATCGGTTCTTTCACTTGTTCATCGACTAATTAGAAGTTCAGCGTTAACGTGGAATCGTTGATCGAAATTTCGCAACACGATCGAAACTATCTTTCTACGAGTGAAAACGGCTCCACCTGAGATACACAACTGGTTTATTAGTTAGATTCGTCGATCAGTTTTCGCGCAATTTTCAGTTCACCTTGCACAAGCTTGCTATCTCTTCTGCTTGATAAACTTTAGAAACGCGATTTCTCTACTTTCTTTGATCAAAAGCAGCATACTATCGTAGAAAATTGTTTAAACGTTGGAACAAATGACGGTGGCTGTCTGGATAGAATTTCATCCTCGAGGTCACTTAGTTTTCATAACGTGGAATTAACTTGTAACCGAGCGTTGTTGCCAGCGAGAATAATCCGCTTTCTGGCGATTAATTCTAGAAAGACAGACGTTTGCTCCGACCTTAAATCATCTTCTAACAAAAAGCAAACATCCAAGAATCACACGTCCGCTCTAATAGCAGATTTGAAAAGTGCTCGGTTAAGAAATCCCTCCAAAGTAAAGTCGATCGATTGGTTCCCCGAGCGTCTCGTAATTCGTACACTCGCGTGCTTTTCGAGCTTCAGCTACCTCGTAACGCAAAAGGGGACACTGGAAAAATCGAAGCTTCTTTGATTTTATTCTAACACCAAAGACGAAGAAATGTTCGACGAAGAAATTTCGTCTCAAAATAAAGTCGTAACTCGTCCATAGACGCGAAACAGTTAAGAAACGGAAGTGGAGATACGATTTAACGCGTCGAGAGTGAAACGCCGGCAAACAGGATCCTCACGCACGCCGACGAACGTGTCCATTTGCGAGCGGATATTTCCTCCAATTTGCAACCCGTATTATTACCTGGTTGCATCGCGTCTCGTATCTTACCGGGCGTAGGATCATTCCGAAATCTCGTCCACGCGATCCATAAAGTATCCGCTACGGGAAATCTCGCGTCCATCGCCGCTCAAATTTGCAATCACGCTACACGTGGCCGTGCCACGGACGTTCAAGAGATAGTCCGCAATTACGTCGCCAGTATACAACACTGGTTAGCTGCGGGGTTAATTGTGCGATCGAGATAAATATCGCGATCTTATCGCGAAACGATTAAGGTCCAAACAGACCTTAAGCTTTTTCCTCTGATACGCGATCTCTCGTTGGCAATGGCTAGTTGTACGTTCTTTCTTCTCTTTCCTCCACGTGTACGTGTACATGTTCCCCTTATCCCTGTTGCTACTTCTTTGGTCTACAAGATGTCTCGGAAATTTGGTGTGAAAATTGGAGAACGAAAGGTGGTAAAGGAAAACAGGAAGAAAAAGGTTTCGACGCGCGTGCGTTCAAACGTGATTAACTTTGGAATCGTGAAAACGTTCCCACGATCGAATGTTACAGGTGAGAAATACGCGATAACGTGGCGATTATATCTGCTGTGGTTCATAGAAGGCCAATTGGATACACAACGTATCGTCTGTCGATTCTACGTCAGAATTATCTTCCTATACGATTTTGAGATTAAACGCGTGCTTTGGTCTACCTTTCGAACGCTTCGTAAACGCGAATAGCGTTATTCGCGCAAACAATTATTCGTCAAATTGCGAAGAAGCTTCGCGTTCTCGAATCTGTCAGGTTATTTTCCTTTACGATTATATATCGTATCAAAGTTACGTCGCTATCGCTATATCGTACGACTCGTTTCTAGCCAACTAGCGACACAAAGATCAGAAAATTAACGAACTCGTGTTCTTCTTGCGTGATCCCGATTACGATCGTACAACAGCGTAAGAAAACCGATCGCGTGTGCGTTTACTTATCGAGTAAATCGTTAGCTCGAGCGCGGTAAACTGAATACGCACTGATACGACGCATTATACCAACGTCATTCGGTTTATATTTGCACCTACGATTAGTAACACCTTCTCGCTTATTTTATCGAGCGCTATACACGCTCGTAACGCATGCTCGCAAAGTTTGACGCCAACTCTCTGAAACATCGTGTATTCGGGCCCTGCTTTTCGCCGTGGATCTCTTTCTTCGGAAGATCGTTTAAGAATTCGCGGCGCGTGCGCCTGCAGTCACGCGAGTTCCTTCGACACAATGAATACAGCATCGGAGTTCGGAGCGCTCGTATTTTCAGCCTCAGCAACAAGGCATCGCGAGGAGGAACGAACGAGAGAAATACGAAGGCGAGATGGAAAAGGAAGGGCAAGAGAGGGACGAGAGGGTGAAAAATAGAGTTACAGCGGGAAGACGGGTCGGAGAAACGAAATGTGGAGAAAAATAAGCATGCAACGTGTGCTGTGTGTCGAGGTTGGGCCAGGGGCAAGATGAGAAATGCGCGGCAGAACGAAGACGGAAAAAAGGAGACGAACGGCGTGTGAAAGACGCAGAACACGCGTATATTGGAAGAAGAAGTAAGAAGAAAGGGAGAAGAAGATGGTCGTCGGGTGGGGGAAAGGGCGCGCAAAGGATATAGTCGAATGCATCTGACTAATCAGGGGCTAACGGCCGCGACGAGCAAATGGAAAAGCGGCCGTGTGTCGTCCACCCTAACGAAACGCGACAGTGATGTACAGGCCGGAAAATTAAAAGAAGCGCGCCGCGAAGCGGTACAGTTTAAACTTGTTTTAGACGCGTTCCGTTCGCGTCCTCCGCGCGCCGTCAGCAACGTAGATGCGCTTTTACGAAATTTCGTTATTTATAGCCCGGCCGCGTACTTACTTGGTCATCGGCTTTCCTTGTCGGTTCACAATGCAGCTGCTCTCGGAGTATAACGACACCGTGACTGCTCGAGTTTATACGCGCGATTCGGTAGTTTTGAATGGATACGTACCGCGTGGGTTTTCAGCCGTTCTTTCGATACGTAACGGACGTTTTTAAGGATTTCCTTTAATAATTAACACGCAGGGACGTGTTAATACGTTTGTATTCTTGACATTAGATTTTTCTCGTACTTTGCGAAAGTATCGGACTAAATCGTTAGATCTATCCATCCTTTGGCTGAATGTTACGAATAAAGCGCGTATAACGTAATTCTACGAAACCATTTAGAAACGATGTTTTCACACAGAGCTGTAAGAACGACACTCGCTTACGAACGATCCAAACGATTCAAAGATACAATTAAGGAAAGGATAACTTTTGGAAGAAGAACGATTTCCAATTTACAGTCTACCGAAGATCCATCGGAGAATGTTTCGTCTCCTTAAAAACCCAAATACCAACTTCTCGCTTTTTCAAGTATTAAAGAGCCAATAGGAAACTGTTGACAATAGCTCGAATCGATATACCTAATAGACAAACAGAATTAACGCTCTAATAACGACAAACGTAAGGTCAATATCTTCGTTGCGGGTTTCCCCCTTGAACGCTTTCGGTCTGAACGTCGTAACGGGGTTTCGCAAGAGCGCTAGAAACGATACCGAGTATGAAACGTGCAGACGTGACTAACGTAGTTTCATTAACGTCGAAGGGGGCCTTTTCTTTCTCTCGCGTTGCCGTCTGATATAGTAATTTCTCCCCGATGCCACGAGGACGTGGGAGTCGTGGTTGGGAGAACGGGCGTCGTCCTGCAACGTGCACCAGTCTACGACTACTACTACCCTATCTGGTTGTTGTCGGCCGGTCATGGGTCAGTGAATCTCAATTCCTAGTCACGAATCTGAATACCGGTGGGCGTGTGCGCTCCTTTAAGGCCGACTTGCGTTTACACTATATAGCAGGAAGTTCCACCGTTTAAAATACATCCATCGGGCAGAAAATCTTGGCAAAGCGCAACAAGTTTATCCGACGACGATAACGCGTTCAATTTCCTTTTCGTGCTTGTAACGAATGGGACGCTGGTGGTTTTCAATAGCGATGAAAAAAAGTTCGAAACAAATCAGGTTTTTCTGTAGACGCGCTATTTCCCTTTGTTCTTTTAGTTTTATCGCGCGGAATAAATCGCATTTATTGCGATCGGCAGCATGGATTTGTCGTTAGCGGTGGTTGTGTAAGGTTGTTCGCGTTAAGTTGAGCAAACGAAAATTTAAATATGTAACAGGAAAGGGACCGATCAAGGAAATTAGATCTCGCGGTGGTTTATTTCGTATACGTGTTTCGATTGTGATATTCCGATTACGCTTTATCGATTTATTTTACGATATTGTAAAATAAGAATACGATCTTTTAACAGGTCGATTGCATCGAGAATTGCAATGCACGTACTATCCTCTAAATTCGAAAGACCGAGATCACGTTATTCGCGGAATAAAGCGCGAAACTATCAGACGTGAAATTAAACTGGCGTGTTTTTAAACGAACGGAGAAATAAATGGGTAGGTCACGTTACACCCGGAGCAGATAAATAATCATCTCGATAAAACTCGACGATTGCAACGATACGAATCTGCTTATCGCGAAGAGAAAATAGAAACGATTATTACCAATGATAATACGCTTTCGAACGTTTATACTTTCAAACTATTTTTGCACGTCGATTAAGAAAATTAAGTGGATACACGAGCTAATTACCATGTTTGCTCAACTTCAAAGTTTAAATCGCGTTTCTTTCTTCGTTTCACTTTTCCCTTGATATCGACAGCATCGGAACGTCTCGCTGATGATACCTGTACAAGTTATGTACGTTTGATCGCTATGCGTGGTTGAAAACACCCTAGCGCTCGATAACCCACAGTTTCGAGAATTACTCTTGAAGACGTAAACGTCGGTTTCTGCATGGTCCGCTAAGTAAAACACGAGAACTGTTGCGTGCAGAACGGATGCCACGGCCATCGTGCATTTTAGCGAGGATCGTTCGTTATAATTGCTTCTAACCATATGGTGGAATCGAACTCGGAAGTAGTTTCTGGTCCAGAGGGGAGAAGCTCTATCAGATTCTCTCGGGATATTCTCTGATACACGTGAAACAGAAACCGAGATACGGATAACGAACGTTTAAAGTTGAAAGCTACGATAGAAGATAGCCGAAAGGTCTGCTACGTTCGATCGCGATAAACCGTAGCCAAATGGGCTTTTGTATTTAATTAAAATATCAAGATGTTTCTTCTTACTTTGACTCTGATTCTACTCTTTGATCCACCGATTACTCCGGCAAGCTTCTTCGAAAGCATCGAGCGAATATCCACTTTCAAAGTCAACGACGATGATTCGAACAGGTAAAATACGCGTGCGATCACGGGTGTTCAACTTGCGTGGAAGGAATCGTGAAAATTCATGAATACGTTTTCAGCGAATGTTATTAGCCTCGGTAGAAGGGAAACGGTTACTAGAAGCGTACTTCCGTCTGCCTCTCTCGTTCTTCTCTTTATCCTTTTCGCGCATTTTTCAAAGCTCGAAGGAAAACGCGCCGTTGGTTTTAATAACTTCTTTTTTACCTGATTTCGCGATTCACGTTGGACTTCGATGAAACGTTGCCGTCGCGATGCGCGAACAAGAGCGATTTTCGATCTCGTCACGGATCAGCGTGATGCCTGTGTAACGAGCTCTCCGCATGGAAAAGCCAAGAAAGAGCCGAAGACCGAGCCGAAGGGAAAGATCTTGATACTAGATTCGCGGTTCTGTATGCTCGTTAGATGCGGCATAAGCACGCTGCGTGTCTCCTCCTTGGATTGCGCCTCGGCGCTCGCGCAAACGTCTCCTCTCTGTCACCGATACCGACGATTTCTACGGCTTCCACCTGCTACAAACTCGAATTAACTACGGTGGAACTAAAGTACGTTTATCGGAATTTAGTTTACTGCAAATTGAAATCGTTTATTAAAAAATGTCAGTTACGGCTACCTTAGTTGGCACTGCGTTCTTTCGATCATTTTAGACGTAATCGTGTTTCTTTATCGCGAACAAATTTCTAAAGTTTCGGAGAAATTCAGAACAGTCGTCGTCGGTAGACGATATTTCTTACTTTGCGCGTGTATGTATGCGTATGCGCGTGTCTCGTGTCGTACGTGTATTAAGATTTTGTTAGAAAGGAAATAGGAATCAGGGGAATCGTGCATAGTTCAATTAGCAAGACAGTTTAGATGCTTGAACTTGAAATGGTCTTTATTTGTGGGAATTCCGTAAAGAAACAAGAATCGAGGGAAAATGTTAGGTGGCGCTCTACATGCTGTGGGAAAGGAAATTGCTCATCCTTGTCTCGACTATGTTGAATCCGTGTGAAATTATTATTACGACGGTGAAGTATTATGTCATATCGTGTCACACTCGAAACGAATCACGTCTTCGTACAGCGTTAGAAATAGGACGTTGATCTATGTAGAAAATCCTTTTAGATTTTCGATCGTTGATACTTAAATACGTAAGAACTTCATAAAGGAAAAACCATTCGTTGTTCGCGCAATTACGCCGGATAGAATAATTTTTTTTCTTTTTTTTTTTATTTCAAAATCAACACCAACGTTCTTAACAACGCAACGAAAGGCAAGAACGATCGTAAGTAATAACATTTCACGGCAAATAAAGCAACGTCATCGCCATAATAAATGTTGCATGAAAACAATCTTACTGCAACTAATTTACAAGATACAATCGTTAAAATACCATGAAATAGAAAGAATATTCGTCGGTACATTCATCTTCCTCTATCGTCCTTAATTTGTTTTACAAACTCAGTCGTTAACATATTTACGTACTCGCCAGTATATCACCGTTCGCTTTACGCTTTCCACGTTCCGCAATTAGTATTCGCTCTTAGACGCATACTAAAATCGCCTAAGATTCTCCTCGAAGGCAAGCGAATAGCTGGAAAACAAAGAAGACGCGCAATACATTACGGAAGTGCTTAACATCGCCAGTATCCTGTTATAGGGATATGGCGTTCCCCCTTTCCTTCGTAACCCACGTGTCACGGTCACGCAAGTCTTCGACATCGTTCAACGAAGATTTTCCTAACAACGTGTTTTCAGTAATAATGGCAAACGAATCTCTTCTCCGTTAGCCCATTAAGAAGCAAGATTGACAGATGCGATATTAGATAAGAGAATTTGTTAATGTAAATTGTTTGAAGAAAGTTGTAGATGAAACGGTGTTGCAGCGTAACATCGGTTCTTAATAGGCTAACCGTTTCACCCCAAAGTACAATCTCCTGTGCGTTTGTGCACGCGCTTTCAGTAATAATGCAAAACGAATTTTTCCCGCGTTCGATCGTTTCGCCAAAGAGGAATATTCGCTGCGTTTGCGCGTGCGCCGTGTTAACATTCCCTTTGAACTATTACGGTCTATTACGGTAATATGGGTAATTCGATAAGACGAACCACAAAATCGGAAGTAAATTGAATAGCAGGTGGATCGCGTGGGACTCGAACAACCTAATTATGTGTTGCGTTTCAGTGTCAAGAATAGCCAGACACTCGATAGCGGCGATTAATTTCACAAATTGCGAGCATATCCTAGGAAACAGGATTACGCCGCCTCTTCTTCTTCTATCTTACGGTATTCTCTTCGTTGTTTCTTTTCATTCCATAAATGGCTGCATAATCTTTCCTTTCTCGCTTAATATCTTTTTTCCAAGGAGTTTTTTTTTTTTCGTCCTACGGGAAACGCGAGGTATAGTAATTTCACTGGGCAACTCGGGTCACGCTTGACCAGCCTCGAGTCGGTTGCCTAGGCGGGCTATACTCGCCATAATACTCGCCACTCTTCCATCCCAGACAAGACTTCATAACCTCTGTAACCAGCATAACCACCATGACCATCGTGCCATGGAGGACTGGTATGGGAGTTGCTTTTGTATTATATAATACACGTAGACGCGGCAGAAAGTACGAGTCTACGAGTGGAAAGTGGCGTATCACGAGCAGGTGTTGCCCCCGGGGATGTATCATCAAGGGCTATCCTCAAAAAGAAACTTTTGTGTCGATCGAAAGGGAATCTCGTGCTTAAACCTAAAAACCGCGATTAAATCGCTCTGATGATCGGGTATATAAAATCACTTTCCAACCTGTTATAGATATTCTATATATATATATATATATATATATATATATATATATATATATATATATGTATGTATGTATATCCTCCGTATTTATCGTCCAATTAATACAAAACGATGTAACACGATACAAAATTAAAGTATACACGGCCGTGTAGGTAAAGATACGAAGCGTATTATAAATCTATAGTGTAATGTGGATGCGGAATGGAAAAAGGGCGGTTGTACCAGGCAAGTGTACCGGGATCGTATCGCGGTGAGCGCAACGAACAGGAATAAGGAAAAGAGAAGACGCGAAAGGGACGTCGTTCGCGCGCGCGAGCGAGAGGGACAAAGAGAGGGAATGAAGTTGAGGTAGAGAAGAGCGGTACTGGCGAAGATGTGGAGAGAGGAAAAAACGAGAAACAGGATAGTTAGAACGAACGAGAGAAGAAGAAACGGCGATATATATGTATAATAGGAAAGAGCGAGAGAAATAATAAAATGGTGGAGCATATATATACACCCTGGCGGGACCTGGTAAAGACTCCTCCTACGCGACAATGTGGACAAGACCGGATTCACAATATATCGCACCTTCCAACGAGATAGCGTATAAGGCGCTATTTCACATACAAATACCCGTGGTGCACTTAGTGCGGCACAGGTACGGGTTCGAACACCGCCTAACACCCACGCCTTTAGTTCAGTCACCGAGCCATATGCAGCAACTATTCTGCACTCTCTCTCTCTCTCTCTGTCTCTTTCTCTTTCTTTCTCTCTTTCTTCTCGCGCGCTAATGTATCCCCCAGAGATCCTACGATTCTACGGCACAGTAGAACGTAGCGCGCCTTCGAGATTTCCTATCTTTCCCGCGGAAATTCGAATTACGTGTATTACATGTCGTTTATTGGGGAATAGTTTATTTGGAAATCGATAGAATTCGATTGTGCTGGAATTGCTGCTTTCAATTGAAACAGCAATTACAGTAACAATAACAATTATGGAAGAATAGAACGTAAAAGAATATTCCAACATCTTCAGTTTCTGTTCAACGCGTTGCAATTTATTTAAAGAGAATTTCAGAATGGTCAACATTTTTATAATATCGATGCACGTTGTTGGTTTCACTTTTGACCATTAGAGGAATGCTTCATTATGCGTGTAAATGTTTGAAAAATTTGAAAAGGTTTGGAGATTACAAAGCATATTCAATTTACGACGTATTTTCCCTCTTAATTTAGGTGTCCTGATTGTACAAAGTGTTTGTAATTTTAAAATGGACACATAGAATGGCCATCGAGAACGACCTTCGAGTATCCGAAGATTAAAAGATTTTCTTTGTCTTCTTCTAGTACGGTTTTTGGTACCTTGGTGTAAGAAGGATTGGCCGGTATATCGCACGATTTTACTGAATAGTCCGCCTGAAATCGATTGGCCGTTCAAGGTCTTTATCTACCAGGAACAATATCACGAGAAACCTCAGAAAGCGGACGAACAAGACATAGAGTAGCAGACTGGATAAATGATGGTGGGAGGTTACTCGTCAATAGCCTTGGGCGGTCAATTGATTCCGGATAGACTTTAGTGTTTCTACATAGAACAAAGCTTTTGTATCCTTTGTACGTTCTATATTGGATTACGTAAAACTTAGCTAATAGACAGATCGACCTATTCTTCGCATTTTCATTTGCATTTTCGTTTTCGATTTTTCATTGCAACTATCAAAGCTGTTTCGACTTTGTACCAACTATTGTATACCAAATGCTCGTATTGTTATTTATAGTAGATATTAAACGGTAAATTATTTAGATGAAAATAATGAAATTGGTTTTGTTCGCGTTATTTCACGAATAAAAGAACGAGGAAAGAATCCATCGTTTGGTCGATTACGAAATAACCTTTAGATCACCCGGTACGTAGACAGGGTTCTAAGTATAGTGATCGCCAATACACATAGTCGGACACAGTAGATGTGGACGTACACGGTACAGACACGGAGAGTCTTATGTGAGGACGAAGCTCGCATGACGGCAATGACCCAGGACTGGCCTTGCGTTTCTTTCATCTTTCCGCCTTCTCCGAATTACATTCGATTAAACCGTCACGTTGCGACGTGTTCCGCTATAAAGCCACTATATTCTAGAACTGTTAGAATAATCCTTTTTAACCGGCCTATACTATCTCGTAAATATCCTTTATACTATTACAAGAAAATTACCCCTCGAATGGAATATTTTAATTACACTAACAATAAGAAATAGAAGCTGGAGCCCATTAAGTATTTTGCTCTCGACCAGGATAAATGTAGTAGTTTTTAACGTAATGGATGTGGTGATGTTTGAAAAGGCAATATACTTTTCAAATTCCTGTACTGTCGTTAAGCAAAGCTTTTATGGCGAACTCTCGCCACTTATAGGTTTCTTAATAGCTTTCTTTTTTGTCACTGTCAATCTTTATTTTCTGATAGCTCGCAAACTACTTTCATCGTATTTAACGTTTAACTACAGACCTTTCGCCTCGAAGAAAATCCTCACGTCGTTATATAACGCAGCGAAGCGATCATTATTTCGATGGTATGAGACCTTAATAAATAAATACGTATGTTGTAACGAGTAGAATTTACACGTCCATGCTAATATATATTCATACAGAACGGATCAAGGATTTACCGTTTCATCTATTTGGACGATATGATATTTATCGTAATTAGGGAAATTGACTTTGTAAATTCTACGTCTTTGCATATCGTTCTCGAACATTTCAATTTCCCATAAATACGTCAAAATCTATCTCCTACTTCTAACAATGAATTTCATATTTCTTATCAACTATCCTAAAGATCTACGAAGTTTTGTCGAATTCTAAACGATCAATGTGTCACCGGATTTCCAAATGGCTTATCACAAACGTTGATCTCTTTCGGTCCGCGGCGAACGTGGATGATCGATAACGAGGAAAGGACCGGTGCTTTCCTCACGGTACAACGATCGACAAGAAATTCTCATTGTTCGCCGATGCACATGATCTCCGATCACGATCGAAGTTGTGACGTCACGGTAGATAATTGCCAGTGCCCGAGGAAAGAGCGCAAAGTTTATAGCTGTTTTCTTCTTACTTTGTCCTGTTATGAATTACAATTTAACGGAGCCAATGGCGTACCGTGTTCCCTTCTAAAGGACTAGCTAAATGAACCGCTACCTTAGGGTCGCCGGGCCAGCTAGATACCGATCTCGATTTATGACTCGTATAATAAACCGCTGCGACAGATCGAAGAATAAGATTGCTGGGGTCCGAAGGTACTGGTGGTTGGTGAATTTATATAATGTGCAACAAATTACACGTACTTATAGTAGTGGTACTTGACAGCTCTAGACAGCTCTAGACAGCTTCCACTTTGGCATAATTATTTTCCGCTTATCTCGAATTCGGTTGAACGTTTGTTTCGTGATTTTACTATCGCGATCTGTCTTTTTCAGAAGCTGTTTCGTTTCGCTATTGGTTACGTATATAGGATGATATGTCTTTGGAAATTACGTAAAAGGGAGTACGAAGAGATATTGTATGGTTCGAAAGACAGTTTCGACAAAAATGTAGATTTTCTTCAGATTTTCTTTGTTTTGAAAATAGAAATGTTTATCGGTATCGAGCAAGTTTTAAGCGAATGGAACTAACACGGTAGAAGTGGTTGGATTTGAATTCGGATTGGGTTCGCTCGTTTTAAATAATTCTGACTTGCTCGCAAGAATTTTGAAACGAGATGGAGAACTCGATCGAGAAAATTCTTTTTGTATATACTGTATGTGCATATTTGTAAGTTTCAAGTTTTTAAGGCAGTGAGTATATTAGAATACACTTATCAGAAACGCAATTAAAAATCGGAATATACGAATATATACATCAACATACGCGTGGTTTCCGATAGAATCAATTTAGAAAAACCGATTAGTAAAAATGAATTACTAAATAGAAAAATATACTCGCCATAAATCTAAAAAAAAAAAAAAAAAAAAAATAGTTATGCATATTTATCGAAATAATCGCTGTGCTATTGATCTTGAAATACACGATAGCGTGTCCAATTTTTCGATCACTAAACTTTCAAATCACCTTTTGTGCTATATTTACGATCACTTGTGCTTCCATTATTCAGAGTACTTGATTGTTCGCCGATGTTCAAGGGAAATCGGCCAGCAAAAGTGTATCATCGATCCAAACCCATTAGAAACTCTATTCAGAACGCGATAATACATCAATATAAAATCAGAATACATTTCGTTCAATGACTAATCGAAGGATTCGGAACGCTAATAGAGCTTTATTTCGGTCTACATTTCAGAGTGGTCCTTCCCCGGTCTGCCTACACGGTTTCGCTTTCATTCATCGCGCGTCCTCGTGCCACTTCTTTCAGCGAAAAGGAACCGTTGTAATTATGCGTAGAACAATGATCGAACCTCCAAGGTGCCGTTTAAAGGGGTCTGTAAACCGGCGTAAACGTTTTCAAAAGCAAACGTGGAACGTTTACGTACTGTAACGTGGGTTCCTTTCTTTGGAGAACGGTTTTGTGTGTTTATACGAAGTGTCTGAAAGTTACTAGTCGCACACGTATAACTCGATAATGAATTTTCAAAAGGAATATCTTTTTGCTGTATTACATATATTTGTTAACGACGAAGTTCAAGAAAAAGAAAAAGTTTCCGACAGTTTCAAAATTGAAACGCGACAATGAAATAACACAGCCGCTGCATCGAACGACTTTCTAACTATTTCTTTTTTTCTTACTCAAAATATTACCAAAATTTCGCACGGCTTTCTACTGTGCTACAAAATGCTCAACATTTTTCGAAACCTAATTCACTATCCGTTACTAAAAGATATACCACGATCGTTCAGACATATTTTCATCGCACGCGAAACGTCCCTTCTCCACCTTGTTTCCCTTTCATTTCCCTTTCGTAGTCCCTCGGCCTACTGTTTCATCATCACGCGTAATCTACATTTACCGCAACTGCAACATTTGCTGCATCGATGAAACAATCGTATAGATTCTAGCGTGCCATAAACGAGAGCGACGTCTCGCGGACGTAGATTAAAATTGATCGATCAAAATCTGTAAGTATATCGCAAAGAAAGGCAGAGATACATAAAAGTCGCAGAGAGAGGAGGGAATTAGCCGAGAGCATGGACAATTTAACCGAGTAATTTGCGCCAGCGAGGTCGATGAAACCTTCGACCTCGCTTAAACGTTTCTCGGCCACTGAATGGAAGCTACCGTTGGTTGCTGGTGTCGCTGTTGCTGTTTCTGTGGCGCGAGCGTAGGCTGATAGGCCAGTCAGACAATAGCTAATCCATTCTTGTTCCGCTCCCTCGTGGACCACGAAGTTGCAAAGGATTGTGCCAACTTTTCTAACTTGTTTCTTTCCGCCGAATTAGTAGGCGACAATGTAATTTCTATTTGCAGAACAGGATCGTACTCCTCTCTCTACTTGCTTAGAACGTCCTGCCTAGCATTTTTTCATTTTTCACGATACGTCGAAACGATCGAAGTTACTCGTGCCTTCTTCTTCTTATCTTTTAAACGAAAGTTAAAAATATCGTACAGGCTGTCGCAAAATAACGACTAAATATTTTGAATCGAACGAAGAAGAAGACAGGCGACGACAGAAAGATAAAACTTTGGTTTTCTCGAATGTTTCGAAACGACGGATAGAACGTTACTGGAAATGGCGTGCGAGCCCGACGTTGTTGAATAACTACTATGGAATACTGGCGCGAATTGAATGGCAATTTACGCGAACTGATTACGTGTTTTCTGAATTAGAATTTTTATCGCGGGTTAGGGTACTGGGTTTGTTAATTACTTTCATGATTTGTTAGTTGGTAACGTAAGCGAGTGAGTCATTACGCGGCGGCTGGATTTGATGTATTACGTAATAGGTCCTTCGACTAATTCGAGTAAGTTTCGCTTGGACGAATCTTCTAATTGTGGAACTGACATCGTTCTAATTAGAATACAAGTTAGTCGTTGAAGAGAATTTCTCGATCGCAGGAACAATCACGTTTCCCCTCGTCATATAGGAACGGTATCTTACGTCTGCGAAAATTATCTTGTACCAAGTTATACAAATTTGGATCCCTAAAAATACACAGGCGCGATTCGCGTGTACTTTGCGACTCCTTGTCTCGATATATATTTCTCTACGGTACAAGAAAGCAGCAGCGTAGCAGAGACATGTGCGAATTCTTGCCTGTATCTGGTCTGCCCACGCATCTCATCGGTGCACACCTGCGATATTTTCTCTCGATACAATATTACCCATTCGTATAAAATATTTCCCCCGTTTACCGCTTTAGAAATTTCTCCGTATAAAATTTTCGAAGCTTTCACGGCTCTCGCTCGTACAATCGACTTATCAATATCGTTTGAAACGTTAAGAGTAACGTAACAGATATTATTAAAATTCTGAACGCGTATTGTACCAGTAATCGTAGCACGATAATGGTGTGGTCGACTCGTGAAGTCATTTCGGTGTCGCGGCACGTGGACTAGGTTATTTTTACGTAGGTGGCATGCTAGGTGAATACAATGATCCTGCATTACGACGTGGTTATCTAATCGACAGATTATCTATTACGCATGGAAAATAAACCGCGTGTATGGGACCCGTTCTACCTATTCGTTCAATGAATTATTAATTACGGTCTACGAATTTGTCATGTCTCGAACTCGCTTTCGTTTCGACCAAGAAAACGACTCCTAACGTTTCAAGAAACTCCTTGGCATAGGACAAAAACGAGGAATTCGCCATACGAACGATCGTTCTTTCGTATCTTTCTTAAATCAAAGACTTCTCTCTTTGAACCTTTGAAATTTAAGAAATTTCTTAACGATAGAAAAATATGATTCTAAACGAAAGTGACGCGAAGAACGCACGAGGGCCGAGGTCGATGTTTTGCTCTTGTTAGTGGCTTCGATTCTCGGATTACCGTGTATCATCATACTCGATTATGGTTCGATATCTTCCGGAACAAATTGTAGAACCGTTGCTGGTAATTCGTGGTCGCTAGTTCTGGAACGATAATTTGTTGCGTTCTTGTATTCGTGGTATAACGCTGTGAGACACAAGGAAGTGTAACACGTCTATTCCCATGGTGGAGGAATAGTTAAGAGCGTAATGGCATAAGTGCCGTGTTATGCGTGGTATGTAGTCGCGTGTTCGTCGAGAATAATTCGGTAGACTCTTTGTCGTTATTCGCGTGTTTGTCAAATGCTTCGATAATGACGAATTTTAGAACATCGCAACGTTAGATCGTGGACATTGTAAAATAAAAAATGAAAACGAGTCCAGCTGTTCGTTGCCTGGCGCGACCGTCGTTTAATTATTAATTTTTACAATTAAAAATTAAGGCGAAAGAAAATACTTGCGTTCCTCCTGTTTGAATCGAATAGAATATTATAAAATATAAGATTATACGATTGAACGTTTATTTTTCTTTCAAATTCTTTTCTCAATCTACGCAATTATTCTCTTGTACTATTTACCCGCTTTTCCTACGCTTTTCTATTAAAATTTAAAATTATTTTACTTCGAGCACTTAAATATTTTCCGCCGTTCAGTTTCTAGAACTTCGAACGTTGAAGTTCTCAAACTCGTTTCCTTCGATTCTTCCGCCTCACAATAGAGAAAGTCACAAGCATGACGCACAAAATTCAATACTATTATAAAACTGAAAGATCGCCTTGAGATGAGAAGCTTTCTAAGTTCATGGGCGCCGCACGACGTGTCCTTGTCGCAATTAAGGGCTCGACAAAAGGTTTCTCCGACGATATTCAAATGTACGATTCACCGCGTCTTGTATACCAAATCGCGTTTCAATCGCCAGGCATTTTATCGAGTTTTCTTTTCTTTTCTTTTTTTTTTTTGTTTTCTTTTCTTGGAATCGCGTTAAATTACGAGAATATTTTTTATAGAAAAGACGATTGTTGGCGTGGAAGCGCGTCAAGCTAGAGATTGCGCTTCCTCTAACTATCTGTGATGAATTTGAATCGTCATCCTATCGTTCTTATCGCGCATTAACGCCACGGAGTGACACCAGGCGGGGCAAAAGGAGAAAAAGAAACGAATTTCTTGCACGCTCGGTTATGACCGTAAAGCAATGCAAAATAGCGAATGTAACCATCCTGAGAGATCTTGAAAGACGAATGACGCTATTAAAACGCAACTAACTTCGTGACAGTCGCTACGTTGCTGCCTGGTTTGTAATATCTCTCGCGCTTATGAAACGAATCAATGGTAAGATAGACTTTTTACCATCGACTTGGAGGGTCTTGGATTTCTACATTATTTAATCGTGATCTGAACGTATAAATATGTATAACAAAATTTGTATAATCCGATCGAGGACGATTCGAATCCTTAAGAACAGTGTATCGTAAAAATTCGATCGACCTAACTAATTAAAACTAACTAAATAAAATCGTTTCGAATCGTCGATTAGGTTTACGCTATCTTATCCACAGTATACGTAACAGTACTTTCATCCACGCGGCACAATATAAGTTATTTCGTTATTCCGTACCTTAATTTCCTCCTACTGATAGACAGTTTTCACCAAGTTGCCAGTCACGACTCTCACACGCGTTCTATACCGTACGTATGTCAGAATCAGCAGCGATATAATTAACACGCCAATCAGTAACAAAGGATCGGCGTGCACGCACGCCGCAAGCTAATGATCGTCGAGGCCACATTAACGACGTATCGGTAATTAATGATCGTAATTCGTAAAGTCCTTAATTATATAAAAGTTTACGCTTTCTTTATTTTTGGCACGCGTCCTTTCTTTTTCGTATTTCCTTCTTCTTCCTTCTTTCTCTTTTCGTACCTTCCCTTTTCGCTCGACTGTAACAGTCAGCCAATAATTATTAGCTGGAAATTAACGATACCAAAAGAGACTCTTTTGAAATTGCTTGTCTCAGGCAATCGTATATAATTGACAGATATCGGCAAAAGGAATCGGTTAAGAGCGAGCGATAATTCAACATGCACGAATAATATAACGGTATAAAATACCGAATACATAGAGCGCGATATGAAATGTAACAAAAGTATCAACCTTTCGATCGAATTGCCTCGGCTGTCCAAACGTTTCTGGACAATAGCGTAATCGAAACGCCACGTTCGACGATAAAATAGATGAAATTATAAAAGAGAAATTTTCAATCTACAACTTGTCGCCTGTCGATTCATTGATATCAGTATCATTGGTTGGTAGATGATTGCGCGAGAGAGTTCTGCTTTATTCCCTCTTTCCTTTCCACCTTGTTGACCTTTTCTCTTTAATAAGCTCCACTTTTCTGCGTTCACCCGGCGGCGTCCCTACGTTCCACTCCCTCTGCTTTCTTTTTCATCGTAGCCACGCCATGAATCGGTACGTATAATTGGCTTCACCGCGTTTACCAGCCGGCGTATTTGGACTTGGTTGCGTGTTCAGCAGCGTCGTTTTAAAAGCATCCCGCGGAATATCGCGACGAGGCATCATTATCTGGTAGAAAGGCAGATGCTGCATCCACGATACACGTTCGATTCCTTTGAACGTATCTCGTGCCAGATTGCGAATCGCCACGCAGTCGAAACGCGTCCACTTTCTTATTACCGTTTATCCGAGATCTTTGTCTACAACGCTGAGAATTATTTAAATATTTTGTCATTTTTATTTGAATAAAGCGAGAGGACGGATCGTGCGACGAGCTTCTCAGATCGCGGTCGGATTAGAAGAATCGGCGGCGAATCTTTTAGATTATGTACGTGGCTGTAGCGCTGCGACCACGTTGGTACAAGATACAGGCTGTGTTTTCATATTTGTCAATCGCGTTTTACATAGAATTTTTATTTTTCAATTTCTTACATAATATTAGAAGCTAATCACGTCAGCGAGACGACGAATTAAACATTTTATCGACGTTGACCTGTTCCTCTGACGGCGTGCGAGCTGGTGGAAGTGAGTTATTCGTTTCTTCAGCATCGAATATCAATCGTGTACTTCTCCAACGAAACCGAGAAATTAATAAAACACGCAGCCGATCAGTTTCGCTTCCGAGAAACTCGTTTATAGAAGTTTGCCTACGTTTATGCATCGTGCGCACGTTTCTAGCTTGTTTCTCTATAACGGTTGTGTGTAGGCGTAGCTCATTTCCGTAGATTGTGGATATATTGCAAACGTCGGGAACGAAATATCGCAGATGCGGCTAATTATTCGTTTGCTTATCCACGCGGCATCTTCTCAAATAAATACAGCATTAGCGATGGCGGATGGTTTAACGTTCAGCTGAACCATCGGATTGACCAGGAAGAGACGGTTTCGTTGCGTCGTAGTTACTACCGTGTGCGATAAAGTTGATACAACCCTTCCAGCGTTGGAATATATGTAAACAGCTGCGTATCTAACTCGAAGATAGCGAAGCACGCTGTAACCGGAGACATCCGAAGGACTTTGCCTCGTTATAGAGAAGATAACTTCCACCATCAGCAACTTCTTCTTCCTTCTTCGCGATCAAGATCCATCCATGGTCGAGTCTACCGGATGGCGTAAGATGGGAAGGGATACCATAAGAAAAGAACGCGTGTCCTTCGTTCGTGTAATTCTACGCGTTTATCACGCGGGTGCAGGCGCATTTACTCCTAAGTACTTACCGCACAAAGTTGGCAGGAGAATTTTTAGAAGGAATATAGATTTGATTGGCTATTCGTGACAGACTCGATATAATGGTAAAAACAGGCACACGTGTATTTGTAACAAAAATATACGTTTGGCGATTGTTCATATTTATATACATAAGAACGGCCCTTCTACGAAGCCAAGAGTCTCGTTGTCCGCGTCAATCGGACAAACATCCTCCGGCGCTCCTTGTTCCTTATCTTATGACTTTGTATTCCACACAGATGCGTCCATCTGACGTATCGAGTATCCTTGCCAAGTATGTTTGACGAAGCATAAACACGCGGACCGATAGGGACGGAGTCACTCGTTTTGACTCTCAAAAATATTCTGTCGTTACGTTTTGGTCACTACAACACGCGTTCGAAAGTTTCACTCTTACAAACAACGTTAAGGGAGATACTCTTCGAGGATCTTCCATGTAGCGCTGTGCAATATGTGTCGAGAAAGAATCTGCGGGTCTGTTCGATAATGAATATAATTGGCCTGCGTTTTACGACGCGATCGCAGAAACAAAGCGTATGAATTTTTGTTATCGACGAAACTGTCGTATCTGCTGTGCAGAGCTAGGAAAGTAAAGCGCAAGTGTAGTGGATCATGGTGTAACAGATTCGCTTTCTCTGATGCAATCACGAAGATAGAACGCACGGTTTCGTTATTGGCAAAATTTTGCGTCCACCGTGCCAGAGGTAGACAGAATGGTAGGTAGATCCGATCGATCATGGTGCAATAGGTCCGTGTACGGCGACACGATTACAAAGATAGATCACGGGAATTTTCGTTATCGATGAAACTGTCGCATCTGCTGTACAGAGTTAGAAAGTCGATGGGTAATCCGACTGATCGCGGTTAGATAGTAACCAGTATTGAAGGTAATGGTAGAGTACAGGAGTACTTGTGTTATTGTTAAAAAATATCACATATCTGCGCGTCGAATCACGTAGAATATAGAATTGCGCGATGAAGATGTCAGGGACAGCCTTGAGCCTCAAACACAACGCATCAAAGAAAAAGATGTAACGCAAATCCTCCAGCTTTGCGAGCTACTTTTCGCAAGCTGCATTACTCGTCTTACGTTACTCGCGCGACGTGCATATATACACGCATTGTGGCCTACTCGAGAAACCTAAACTCCAGAAGCGTGCCACGTTAACCATAACGTTTTCACCGCAACAAACGCTACATATACGCCCTTCCTTCAACACATTCGTTCATTTTTCAGCCTCTAGCGGCTACTGACATGTACGCTCTGCTTACTCGGGGACTTGTACCGTGTCGCGGTTTGGTGCCTACGAATCATCGTTTTTACGTTAATGCTTCCTCCGGGAGAGAATTTCGGTTCGTAATTCGTGTTTTATAACGCGCTCGTAAATTTAACTATCGCGCGTGTGCATTCTGTTTTAGAAATCTGTGTAACAAAAGTATGTCACTTTATGACCGATGGTATGCAATTTACACGTAGAAAAAATAATTAGTTACCGTCTTAGAGGTCTAGAGAACAGGAAGTATATTATAAAACGCCTACATATTATTCTATCACGTAAAATTATATACGTACGTGTTTTACGCATGACTGGTTAATAAATAATAAAGGAAGGAAGGGGACGAATAAGTTCTCTCTTAAAGTAAACGATAGCTATAAATAAAATTTTTTACGAGGGATATACATAATTCAAGCGGTTAACTGCGTTCGACGTGCATACGCGTCGTTCCAAAACTTTATTTCGGCGCGGCTGGCGCGTATATTCGTCGTATGAAATAAAATATTACCGTTTACTATAAAAAACTCAAAATTTTAGTAAAAAGTAATATAAACGACATTTTAGTGGTACGTTTCTTTTATACTTTCAGTAAACCTATTATGTATTTCACAAAGAAAAGTTCGAGTATTTGATTATTCCCTTTGATGCGTATATCGGCTATTCCCCGAATTGTTTCGTGTTTTATACCAGCTCGTATCACTTTCTACCAGCTATACCATCAAAAGCAAATCCACTTCGAAGATGTGTCGTCCGCTCAAAAAATGAAATTCGTAAGGAGTCGCGTTACCGGTGTTCCACCTGCAAAGTGCCATTTTCTGCGATAAGAAAATTGCTTTTTCTGCTTACTTTGAAAGCACCGTGCCACACTGAAAAACGATCGAACTTCTTCCATCTTTCTTCTTGAATTTTTCTTCTTTACGAGTTTTATTATTTTTGAACAATTTTATTTCAACGACGAAATTTAATTTTTTATCGAACAATAATGTAATCGTTCCTCCTTCTGCTTTACTTTTTCCCCGTAAAACCAACGATAGCGGTATTTGCCTCGCGTTCGACGCGTATACTCGTCATTGCTTGATTTGAATTATGCAATCCGTAAGGGATGCTGGAAACTAAATTCCGCCGGCTATCGGGTTGATATAACGCGCGTTAAGTTGGATTTATAAAGATCAATAGCCAAAGCAAGTACATAAACTGAAAAAAGGTTTGATTTAACGTAGAATTTTTATTGGCGAAAAGAGATTTTGCAATTCGACCGTCCCCGATTCTGTCATCCGAGTCGTTCACCTCGACGAGAGATCTAGCGCGCACGTCGACGCGAACACTCAGAGGCGGGTTTCCGGCGAACAGGATCGGTCAAGTTCGGTCACGGGCGGCACAAGAGGGTTCATGCGGCGTACTCTAGGTTATTGATTAGCGGATACATCGCTGGAAATTCTGACCGCGCCGCGAGGATCCCGCATAATAATCGCTGCGGCGCGTTCGTCGCCGATCATTCGTATGCGATAGCGGCTCAGGCTCGAGTTGGGCACGCGTAAAACGAACCTGAAAATTAGAGTAGGTTATAACCGCGAATTTTCGGTTAACGATCGGTTATACGTGCGCGGTATAGCGCTCTAGATGGTTACCGATCATGAAGCGTAACATTATGGGCCGTTTATCGTGCAGTTATTTTAGAAACTTTGGATAAGACGAGCTGGCTATCCTGTTCTTTCGCCGATGTCGAACCGGATTCGATGCACCCTGCTTCGATCGCAAACAATGAAAATTGGTTAAACCACCGATTAGTCAGCTCACTTGAATTCACGTGACTCGATTTTCTGTTCGTGCAATTTGTCCGAACTCTGTTTATTGGAACGGAAATTTTTCAGTTTCTGATTAAACTGTATCGCGATGTATCCTATATGTATATAATGGCGCGTGATTCTCACGAGATAAATATCAAGATACCGATTTCGTGTATCCCGGGCTCTTGATCTTTTCGAACGAAACGTAGCGGCAAATCGTTCCATTCGCAAGGCAGATACGATGTTTCTTAATCTATTCGGTGCTCTGTTGCGCGAGTATACGAGTCCTCTCGTCTTCTTAACCCGTAATTGGTAAGATCGAGCCTGTGAAAGCTTAGGAATCGTTATTTTCTTGATAATTTGGAAAATATGCGTTTTATACCTTTAATCGATACCTATATAACTTAACGACTACCTATGTAATTTATAATGCTACTTGTTGTAAATTTCCGAACATTAACCAGGGGACGAGTAATCCACTTTACTCATTTAAGTAGATACTACACGTATCGTACAACGTATCGTTTCGTGTTCTACTCCTAAATTAGCCTTATAGTCACGTAAGTATGCACTTTCTCTTCTAAAATCAACCACGCAACTAACGCATAAAAACCGATAAATGAAAAGCTACACGCAAAATCCGCGTGAGACGCCTTTCCTCCAAGTCTCACGGTGCTGCGTTATCGCAACGCGTCCTTTTCTTTTAATCCTCACGCATAGAAGTGTGCTCGGTCTAACAATCCGACGTCGTGCGTACAATTCACTCGTCTTTTATTACCTCGTCGATCGGCGTTTTATTACCTCGACGATCACGAGCATCGTTGTTCAAGTTCGACACCCTCGAGGACATCCTGCGGTTTAATAACGTAATTACACCGTAATTACGTGGATCGACGTCTGACGCGGATATTTTTCATTTTACTTGGCCACGTTAATGGATTTTCACCGCGAACGTACTTTGACCTCAGCCTCTACCCTTCATCGTACCCCACCCCTTTCACCCCGTTCGCGACAAAAGAAGAAAATAATTTGCCGCCCGCGAAATCGATACCGGCTTACGACCTGCATGTTCGTGTACATCACGTGCTCGCCCGATTCGTTAGCGAGATTCTAACGGATTCTATGGGTTCGCACGACACAGACTGATCGTAGATTAACTGGATTTTTGTGTGCACGTTATCGCCAAGTATTTTTCTATTGTATGTACCACGAAGGCTTAAGTGGAGGAGGATACACGGCCACTCAGACCGTAAACGCGTTTGAATAATTAGTAGGCTGCGGATTTTGTGCATTTTATTCGAATATTTGGTAGGTGATATACAAATTTCTCCGTAAATTCCATTTCTTTAGTTATGTCGATATAAAGGCGTAAAAGCGCGTATAAAAAGTGGTAGTGAAATGATTCGCGACGAATCGCTAGCTGCCTTTATGTTGAGTCTTTTAGAACGAATCCTTCGAGACCCCGCGACCTACAACAATACGACAGTCTGGCGATATCCGTTCCCAAACTTTCCCTAGTTATTAGTCGTTATCGCCACGTTAATTGCTTGTTTAAAGTACAAACAAGAAGGAAAGAAAATACGGAAAGGAAGGATCACGCGTATCGATAACAATTTCATTTTTTCGTCGCAATTGAAGAATTCGTAAAAGATAGAGAAAAAGAGAAGAACAGTACCGGACTGACGTGGAATCGCCGGTTTACATCGAATCCCACGGAAAAGCACACCGTGGTCACTGCGTAATTCGGAATAGAGTTTCAGAGTCAGGCGGTGCATAATTCGGGAATTAAAAGTTTCACCGCGTCTCGTCGTTCGTAATTAGCCGTTCTCGGCCGATGCACCGACCACGTTAGGATGAAACGTGTGCCGACTCATCGTCGACGACGCGCTAACTTTGCCGCAGGACCTTTCCCACGCCGTTATTATACCATCGTCTTGCTTCACGTTGATCGAGAGACGTTTTTCAAGCGAACGAATTAACGAGAACTGGGATAATATTATATTCAACGAGACCTCGTCTCGATCGTTTCTCGAGCCTATCGCGTACAATACAACCGATACAATGGTGAATTCCCTGCAATCATTATCTATACTTCGTACGATCTTTCTGTCGATAAGATCGTTTGGCACGCTTTATTTGTTGTTCTTCTACGCGTAATTTGCTCGACGCGGCTCCGCCTCCGCTTGCCTTTGATTGGAGCCGATCGTATCGTAGATCCGTGATCACAGATTAAACAGATTGGCCATCAACGACTTCGTTCTTGGTTAAATAGAACGCAGAGTCGGAAAGAAGACGAACAGAAAGCAATAATGGTTCGTGTCAATTTTACGTGTATTTTTGATCGTAACTTATTTTAGAAAATAAGATAGTAGGCGAAGATAGAGTACTATATTCTCGGAAAATTATACTCTACCGTTAGACGGCGAATGTTCATGCAAATTCGATATTTTTCTGAATTAAAAGAAAATCCTACGTAAAGATCTGTTTCGTCTTTTAAATAGAACACAGCTAATGATAGCATATGCTTCTTCGTTGGATATTAAAGTGACGCAATAGAGGCACACATTGTGCAGAATGTACGCGCGGAGAGGGCGCGTGCAAACTGCGGATGATGAAGCGCGTTATCACAAACCGCGATACCTCGGCATCGTGCGGACTAGTAAAGATTCCCCGCAGTATTATTAACCGGAATGACGAGCGAAGTATTCGCGTACACCTCTTGTCTCCTTTTCAGCTCTGCGTTACACGCGAATCGGTTTTTCAGCTGTTTTCACTTTTAGCCGAGAACGAGGCTGACGCTCATCGATGCCTTTTATTTTCTACAAACGTCGCTCTGCAAGTATAATTTTAGAAATTTGCATAATTATAGTTTCTAACGTTTCTTTGGCAGACGTGGAAAAGATTGATAGACGAAAGCGTTAAACGAGCGTTGGATTTGATAAGATCTGTTAGAAGTTATTCTTACTAGAAAATTTCCATCGATGAGATTCAAATAAAAGTAGTTCATGGAGGCACGTAGCCGGTCTTAAGAATTTCGAAAGATCGAAGTTGCCATCGTTAGATGTATTCCATGGTGCTTTCATCGTTTAACGGAGCGGTCTATCGATCGGAAGCCTGCATATCAGGCCGCGTATTACACATTCAGAGAGGACGCCGTGGAATTGCCTCGAAAGCGCGACGATACGGTGTCACGCGTTCAACATAATCAATCGAGTTCCACGAGGTTCGCATCGCGTGACCCGAGCTAAACCTTTGTCGCAACGAGACACGTCTCTGCCTCTTTTGCAAACCACAGGCTTTTTAATTTCGAACGCCCCGTTTCAGATTGTATACATCTTTTTACCTACGATTCGTTTAATCCAGTTTCGCTCGACGTAGTCGAAGCAAGCAACGCGTGTGTTTGGATGTTACTTTGGATTTTCAATAATTTCCATCGTACGTCGTGTTAACGACAATTTCGAAGATCGCAGACGTTGGTACTATATTTCCTTCCAGCGAATCGAACAATTAGCTTGCAACGTACATTTAAAAAGGCAAAGTATCGTTCAGAGAAGCTACAACATCGAGTTACGCGTATTAGATCGTACTTTGCAACGTTCGTTACGCGCGATTAAACTTGTAGCACTTTTCTACCAATGGAGAATCGTCTTTCGTAGATATTACATCAAATCTGTTACATTACATTGTGTTGAAAACGTACGACATAGCAACCAAGAAACAATTCCACTCGAGCAAAGAAAGCGAAAAGAGGATCGATGGTTTTTTGCCAATTAGATCGGACGAAGCACGAATCTCGAGGGATTAATATTCCTCGTTCGCAAAACTATCACGTCTGTCTGAATCGTCTCGCAACTCGCGACGATCCGCCATTGCTCGTTACGCTACTTATCTTTATGGTTTCTAATTACCTCGACCAATTATCGTTTCCAAGTTTCCAGTCGAATCCGAGCATGTAGCGCACGGGATGTTCGCATGGCACGACCGCTCTCGCGGCTCGTAACATGCCGGTTTTAGCCGGTCGACGTTGCTATTTCATTAAGAAAGGGAAAAATATGGTTTGTACCACCGACGTGCATGGAACGGCTTGGTTCTTGCGTGTGCTCATCGCCCGATCCGCTTTCCAGGGGATCCTCGACGACACGGCTCGACGAGTTGGAAATCCCCTGTTTGCAGTTTGCTCGAAACGAAAGTGTGAAACGCCGTGCCAAACTTACAATCACGATTTCCTTGATTTTATTCAATTCGTGGATACGTATACTTGCGTGTAAGTCTGCTACACCTGTACCGCACCTACAACGTGTACCACACCTAGGGACGGAACTAACTTCGATTCGAGCCTGGCCGTGAAGCTTCGAACGCTTCGTTCGTATTTTCAAACAAGTAGAGACGGGTTCGTGCTTTGACAAATTTACACGATACTTTCGAGTGCAGGATTTCAATAAGGTAGGTACGTTCGAGTCTGTTGCGAGTACGGGGATCAGGAATTTGTGACGATTAATATTTTCAAGTATAAGCATTCGAAGATGCACGACGGGAAACGAACCAAGGCCAGATATTGTATCCGATCTTACTATTTGTTACAAGCAGCGTACAAAATATTTGGAGGAAAATTTGTTCGGTCGATACTCTGGAATACCCTGTAAGTATTGGGTTGTCCCAAAAGCTTCTTTCGTTTTGTAAGGAAATAATGGGTGCACCGCATTCTCTGTTTTATATTATTTTTATCGAATCGCGTATGATCGTAATAATAGAAATAGAAGAAAATGGATCGTACGCGATTGAATAAAATAATACGAAACGAGAAAAGATTGTACATCTATTATTTCCTTACAAAGGGAAAGAAACTTTCGAGACAACCTAATGCACATATCGATTCGAGTGAGTTAGTTTGGCGAAGAGACGCGTGCTAGTAAGCGCACAGTTATTTGTTCAGTCGTATCTATCTTTGTGAAGCTTTCCAGGTTTAATTTAATGCTTGACGAAATTTTAAAAGGAAAAAAAGTGCATAGCGTCGTTATTTCGAAGTTTCGAAACGAAGGGTAACGGTTTGAATGGGATCGAATGGAGTCTGAACATCGGAGTAGAAAATTGAGTTTCTCAATATGGCTGCGACAGGCTTGATGAAATTAAGCAGGTCCCCCGGTTCTGTCCTCTTCGTTGTATTGTTGCTGGGAAACTCTGCGTTTCTAATTATCGCGCGAAACGTGTGCTCGTTCCGTTAAAAGGACTTTTTAGGGCGCTTCAAAAGCGATTTGGCTTCACAGGGGTGGAAAAAGTGGCGAAATTATTAGTTGACGCATCGTGCTCGTCTTTTATGGTAAAGTATATTCGCGAAAGCATTTTCGATCATTCGAATAAACTTCATCGACGTACGCCATTTCTCGTTTCAATTTCGTTCTGTTTGTTAAGACGAAAGAGCGTTCTTAGCATTCGCGGAAGCGAAATAAAGCAAAACGAATCCCCAGTGATCGTCGTTGCGACGTTTTTAAGCAGAGAAAGAAGTAAAAGAGGTCTCGAACGTCTGCGTGTAGATGATCGCTGCGAAAGCATTGCGGCACAGGAATCGTTAAAATAGGCTGGCTATTGGCAGCCTGAATACCGCAGTCCGACTACAACGCCGTTCAAAAGTTAGAAACGAGTAAATTTGGTCACAGATTGCGATCTAACGTCACACGAACAGCCAATCGTTCTGTCCCATTTTGAATATATTTTAAGATCGTTTCCAACTCCGAGCGAAAGCAGCGAACAAATCTATATTTGGCTAACTTTACTTATTTATAAGTAATTATCTATCGTACATATAGTATATATTATTATACATAGTCCTCGCTTATCAGCTTAGAACCAATTTCCGGCTGTACATCGTTTCTTTTGTGTCCTACGTTTATCTCTCGCACTCTCGCCCTCCTCGTTCATTCTTCTCCATTTGCACTCGTTCATCCGTATCGTATGCATTCCGTCTATAAACTATTTGAAAATTTCAACATTGTCGTATAACACAACGCCTATCCTACTATCTGAATAATGAAATTCTTTCTTTGCTCTTTCCTCCCATCGATGGGACCTACCGTTCTCCCTCCTATTCGATTCTTTCCCCGTCTTCAATATTGCATTCCCTCTTCGGTTTCTGTTTCTTACTATTGCCCTTAACGTCTTTGTTCTCCCGTCTCTTTCCTCTTTACCCGACGATTTCTATTCCCTGTCTTATTGCTCCTAATACCGTTTCCACCGTCTACATCTTCTTCCGTTTTCGTCTCTTCACATTCTTGCAGCACGTGCCTCGTCGACCCTTCACTCGCTTCGCGCAGATCCTGCGTTTCTTCTCCTCGTTCTCCTTCCGATATTCTCTCTATTCAGTTGCGTTTCCACGTCTGTATCTCGCTACCGCAATCTTCTATCTCCTCTTTTCATTTTTCCTTCTAATTACGTATCATCTTAGTCTTCGTTTGTCTTTCTTTTCTTTTTTTTTTTTTGTTTATTCTAAATTTATTCTTCTTAAAACGCATCGTACGTACGTACATGCAGGAGTCGGAAGATTTTGGCTACTTTTCCATACAACTGTGAGAAACACAGTGCGTCTACTACCTGTGAAAGTAAGAGGAAAGAAGCGGTGGTGACGCTAGTGTGTTAAGTGGTGTAACGTCGGTTGCGCGGGAACCTCATCGCCTTTGCATTTTCCTCGGCCGCGTTCACGTAACTCGTCGCCTTTCAAAATTAATCAGTCTCCCCTGACCGCGGAGGAAGAGCTTTCAAATTTCTTTCGTAATCAGGGTGTTGAGCAAGCGGGCGGTGAGAAACGGCAGAGCGGACAAGAGAACTTCTCGTCTATATCGCGTATCGCTTACGCGCACACCGTTCGTACTTACGTTCGTAATTAGTCACGGCCAAAGATTCTGGCCAATTACGTTAACCGGGTTGACGGAATATATCCAGAGCGCGAATACGTTTTGCGTATCGTCGCGGAATCGTTGTTCCTTCGACTGTCGCGTTCCAACTGATCGGACGATGCCAGGTGAGAGTTAGCCAGAGACGCGTCTGTGAATTGTTTCATAAATAAAGATCAAATTGGCAGCTGTAGGGACGGCTGACCAGGAGAATAAACGTGTTGCGTTTGTTGAACGTTCGATGTTGGTTTGTTTGATTAACTCGAGATGTAACTTAGGACGTTCAGAGGTAAAAGTTTGGAACGGTCGATGTAGATAGAATACGGATGTTTATGCAAGTTTAATTTTTTTTACGAACACAAGGAAAGCAGGGAAATCGGAATAGAGATTTCTTTCGTCTACTGCGTGTCTGAAGGAGCAAGGAGTAATTATTTGATGCGTAGACCTGGGCTTTTTATGGAAATTCTCCCATTAAATATTACGACGGGTACTTTACTTATGATAATTACGTTGCATTCTGTATATCCTATTCCTGTATATCTATAAATTTTTCATAAACGCGCAAGTATCTAATACGATCAGCGAGTTATCGCAAAGCGTTCGGTAAAGTTTTAATTAGAAATTGTACACGCGAGTACCTACATATTTCTTATTTCCTATGAAAGTCAAACTATTTCCTTGTTCTTATCCCTAGTGAAGTTTTAATTGTATTTTAACCATTGCTCGCTACTACGATCTTACAAACTCGGGTGTACATCGCAAGTCGATAATTCAGACGTTCGTCCTTCTTCTCACTTTGTCGAACTTGATCAATGAAAATTCAAACGTACACGAGCTTCCTCCGTCTTCCGTCGTCCTCTACAGATCCGCAACTCTGAAACCACCTGTACAAACGAATCGTCCCGTATATATGTATGAACTCTGTTCTATAACGTATGCAACCATCGTTCGCGTCCATTCTTCTCCACGAGGTTTTCTTCTTTCTCTCTTGTTTACACGTCCCAGCGACTGCTTCGATCTTCGATCGCGTATATAGAACTTTCCTACGAGAACACGGACGACGGCTTCGTTTCGACGACGTTTGACGCATTACGGCTGCCTGCTTCTCTTTCACGCACTAAATGCTATACGGTTCTGCGGTTTCTAGGATGATCCGCATCGCACCGCTGAAAAAATTCGGTCAAGTCGTCGACGGATTAATTAAACGCGGCTTTACGTTTAACCGAGGTTACTTCGTGAGAATACGGATTTCTTTTCCTTCTTTTCCTATTTTTATTTTTTTATTTTTTTGTTTTTTTTTTTTTGTTTTTCGTACGTGTAAGCGGGAGAAAGAGAGCGAGAGGAAGGCTTTCCCACTTAAACGATGCCAGTTAACGACTGCATTAGAATTGCAAGCGAGACGCGGTCTCGAAGGTAGCGGATGTCGGAATTAAGCCGCAGAAAGTCACGCGTGTTCGCCTCGTTGCACGCAGAGTTGTCGGGAAACGGAGGGAGATTTCTCGCGTTCCTGTATACCACACTTTCGTTAATATCTTTTCTGTTTTTTTTCTCTTTTTTCTTCCGTTGCTTTCAAAAAGATACGATTGCGTGTCCAGCACAGTTTATCGTTAATATCATAAGCAAGGACGAAAAGATTGCTCGTTCCTGCGAGTGTTGAAATCTTCGGAATGTGAGAGAATGCATTGCAACACGGCGATAATCTATTATACTTGCTGTCGATCGTAATTACTTTAATAATCATGAAAATCGTGAATCGTACAAAGTTTCGAACGAAACTTTAAACGAAGAAACAGACGTCGTTGCCGCGTGGAGGATTATGAAACGCCACAGTATTATATTATAGGGTTGGTTCTCTCTATTTGATAGATATGTTTATTTCGCTTAAAGACAGTGAACTATAACTATTTAATTGGAGCTTAGCGTAGCAACGCGATACGATGAAAAGCAACCAAAGCGATGGTTCACGACTCGACTCGCAACTTGCAACTTACGACTTACAACTTACAGCGCCACGACGACGCTTGAGTAGCCAATACTTCACGACTCATGAGCAATTACCACTACCTACCTTTTATAATACCATTCTTGACCTAAGATGGTCAAGTGCGTCTTTTTTAATTACCTCGTGTCCTAAAGGGCCACAGGTATACGACCCATCGAGATTTCCATCTCTTCCAACCTGTCAGCGCTTTTATTGTTTCCCACCTATCGGCATTTTCCCGATACTACGATATTTTATCTTTTGACAAAGTTTCGGTGAATTATATACATCGAGAGTAAACTACAGCGTAGTAAATACCGACGCGGGTATTACGTTTGTCTCGTACGCAATTGAGACAAAAGTTATTACCCACTCGAGGAATATGAGAAACACGCTTAGCGTGTTTCATACTCTCTTAATTATTACGTAATTTAAAATGAATCTTTATTACAACGTCGTACGTACAACCAACGTATCTATAAGATCTATATAAAATCTATGTAACGACAATCTAATTCTCTCAAGAAACGTATCGATTTTTCCAAGCATCTTTGCCTTTCGATATTTGAAACAACGGTAATAGTGGAAGCAGGTAGAGTCGATTGCGCAGTCTATACGAACGTCATTTTGTTCCTTACCGTACGTGGTGAAAACGATCCTTAGCGTATTTATTATCGACGTCTGATCGACCTCGTGCCGGTGAATTAGAATAAGTTCCCGTCGGATACATCCTTTATTCCATTAGGCGTCATTGTTGCTGCAACGGGCGATCGGTTTCGCAATAATGCAGTGAACTTTTCTACGCGCCAACGTCCTTGCCTTTTTACATCGACAACGGCCGCGTGTGGGTGTCTGTCACTTACTTTCCTGCCTTGAAAAACCTTTCACTGTTTTGCACCTACATAGACACGCGGTAGACAGCCCGCGTGCCGTTGCGTTAAAGTCAAAGAAATCTTGAGAGCCGTGTAACTCATTCCGTACACCGCTATCCAGCGAATTCGGTTTCGTTGCTGGACAAAGAAGCGGTCGAGTTGCGCCTCCCTTCGAAACTTCCAACTCATCTGCGCCTCTGACGAAATTTTGTCGTCTCGAGAAGGAAATTTTAGTCGATGTCCGAAAGCGTAGAAAATCCTGTAATTAGAGGTGCGAATCATCGAAACGCGAAAGCTTAAATTTGTAAGTTGGAAAATTCGCGCGTTTGGAAGTGGGGTATTTTTAAACGAAAGAATCCGAAAGCGTGAGAATCTTGCGAATTCTATAGTTTGCATCCGAATCTCTGGAACCTGAAAACGAAGTTGTGACGTTTACTGCAAAAATACAAGCGAACGATCATTTTGTCACGTAGATAGCACGATGGGATCCACAGGAGCATTTTACTAGCAATTCCCTTCGAAGGATATTATGGGATACTATATTTAACGAAGGTACTTTTCGTATTGTCACATTTTTATCGTGTTTGATAAAGTCCATCGCGTTTTAACGCCCTATTCGTGTATTTAAAAGTTTTGTCCACGCGATCGATAATTGGTATGTTACCGCCAATTTATCGAGTCGAATTGTTCCTCGTAGCTGTTACGTCGTAATATAGATATATATACTCGCTTGGAATCGAGAATAATTTTTAAGTAGCGCTCCAGATGCACCTTTGTACCGAACCACGACAATTTAACGACCATGTTTCTCCTTCTAGCGGGGTTGAACCAAAATCTACGAAAACGTTGGAAACTTTAAAAAATCGTGTCGTTCGTCCTTTCTGTTCTTTAAATAAAAGCTCGTTGGACGATGATGTTAATTCGTTGTATCGTTGACTCCTTGTCTTACGCCGTTCGCTCGTACTAAATTGCGGAAAATTAGAAACCGCACGCAACGAAAACACGCGCGTTGCTGTCGCAGATATTCAATCTAAATCAAAAGCTTTCGAATGTGAGATAAATTGCAGCTTACGCCTGTTATTTTAATAATATTTGTTCGTTATAGAATACTAAGATTTCAAAAGCGAATATTCGAGTCTAGTCGAACGCATGGTTGATAAACGAAAACGCGAGTCAACGAGTTAAATTATATATGGGACCTTTAAGCGGTTGCCAGACACGATCCTGAAGCTAACGTTAATTACGTTAATTACGGTCGAGACTTGGTTAAATAGGAAACGATTACATGTGTAGATTAATATTACAAACCAATTCACCAACCACCGTAGACGCCCCTGAATTTTATTTTTCTTGTTGAGCCAGTTCCCGTTACCCTATGATTATTCACGAATTTGTTACCTTATTTTCTTGTATCTCCAGTGCTTCTTTTTAACGCAGCTGCATCGGTCTTTTAGTTGATGAGCATGTCGCTGTAAACGTATACTTTACGACGTACATAATTCGCTCATATCTGTCATCGACGATTCATCGCGCGTACTTTAAGTTATGGATGTCTACCAATTTGCAATTGCTTGCGAATAAGAAAACTTGGATTTGAAGGCTCGGGAGTTGAAATCTCGACGACTGTGGGATTAAAATTGAAAAGATTTGCAAACTTTGGAAATCGTAATGAAAGATCGTTGTGGTTCCAAAAGTAGAAAAGAATCGCGATCTGCGAGAACGTTAATAATTTGCGTTCGTTCTTTGTTCGAAGGAAAATTAAATTCTCGAAGGGCACATCGGTAGACATCTCGATGCCTGGGCTGGCCTGGCCTGGCCTGGCCTTAGGCATCGGCCACAGAACGACCTTCATCCTTCGCCGATCTCCGTCAAATCGCCTCGTGTCCCTCTCTCCGTTCTTCTTCTTACGGTCGTTCCCTCTCGCTCTCTTCCTTTTCTTTCCTTCGGTTGTTCGGAAGCCACGCGAGCAGAGGCTATCCGTACCGTATGTCATTCACGTATTTCACAACGGAAGAGAACGTGTCACACCCCGTCTTCCCATCGTTCTATTAGAATCTCGTTCACCCTGCCACGGACTCACGCTCTCCTTCGTCGTTTCATTTCTCACGACCGTTGCTTCACGACGCTTCGATTTGTTGTAGCCGTTTTTTCTTTCTTTTGAGTTGCTAGCCCCTATCCTGTTCCTACTTTCTGTTTCAGATTTCGTACGAACCGTCGTTGTACGGTACGAAAGGCACCGAGAGCGACGAGGATGACGTAGCCGTCTGGCGGCTGCCAGTTCACGAGAATCTTATCGAGAGGATGTGCACGAACGAACAAGGTACGCGAAACAAGAAGTCGTTTCCAGGCCAGTCGATTGTTCGCGCGTTGTCAGAGAAAAGCGGGATATCGAGAGCAAGGATCACCGCCAGAGTGATAATACTCGGTTAGAAAGGTGTCGTTTCGTCCCGACTTCCGTCCAATTCGACAGAAAGGAGCGAAACAGAGGAGAAACGAAGAAACGAAGAAACGTAGAAACGAAGGGGGGCAAACAAAAAGGAATATCGCTCGTGTTCGATACAAAATTCTCTTTCTTCGCTGCTCGACGTCAAAAAGACCGAATATCAAAGAGAGGCAAGATGTTGGGAGTGAGTCAACCGGGAAATCCACCCTCGAGCCTGCGACACTCGGCGAGTTTCTCTTGTTTGCAACGCGGTACCGCCAGCGAGGGACACAGGGCGAGGACCTCGACGCTTTTACAGCAACCGAGCTTGCAGCTGAGCAACAGCCATCACCAATACTCGTCCGGCCAGACTTCTCTGTTGCAACAGTCGACCGGCACCGTTCAACATCGCATCGAGGCACTGGAGGCGGTACAAGACAGCAACGATTACGGTTTCGTGAAAATTCGACCACGTCTGCGTAGCACCAACGCTACGTTACACTATGAGGAGGAATTGGCCGCTCAGAAGAACGCTCTTTGGGATCGTGACGCGTCAGCGTTTAGCGATCGCGAATGCGACACCAATTACAAAGATTGTTCTTTGAAGATCAAGGACAGAGAATATTCGCCAAAGGGAGCCTCGAAGAATCCGAACCCACTGAGAGGAGCCCTGGTACTTTTCACTTCGACGTCGTCTTGGTGGAAAGCCAGGCAACGCGAGGATCAACTCAACGGCTCGTCTACGGATCGCTCGTTGACCTCCGCCACCGGCGCTGCGTTGACCTCGTCCGAGCGAAAGTGGTCGAGCACCTCGATGGCGTCTCCGTCGAACGAACGAAAGTGGCCATCGGTGGTGACTTCGCCTACGAACGACCGGAAATGGTCGGTAGGCAACAACAACAACAACGCTCTAACGTCGCCAGGGAACGAGAGGAAATGGACCAGATCGTCCGTCTCGTCGAACTCGACGGGACAGCAGGACAGGAAGTGGCGGTCTCTCGGTGCCCTGTTAAGGGCTCCGACCGGCACCAGTTCACACGCTGTTCAACATTCGCTGTCGCACAACATGAGCGTCTCGATGATCGAGGGCGAGCACTTCCGAGACGATTTACGTGGGTCGAATTGCAAGTCGACGCGTTACCAGCAGCCCACGTCCTACTCGGCCCGCGTGTCCCGTGTCAGTCGGGACATCTATAGAGAGAACGGGGAATTCGGTCAGGCTGGAAGGTCGAAGGTTAGCCGTAGGCTGTACCAAGAAACCGCGGATTGCTCGGATAGAGACGCGGAGGAGAGACACGTGACCGCTAGACATCAATTCGACGACGAGTGTCGAGGTCGAACGAATCGCGAGAGTATCTGCAAAGCGGAACAGCAGTCCATCGGCAACGATTCACGCGCAACTACGTCTACTACGAGATCGAACCGGGCGCAGAGCTTTTATCTTCTGGATGATTTCTTACGGCCTCAGCCGCAGCAGAGTAACAGCAAGTGCATGCTGAACGTTTATCTGTCACCGTCGCACTCAAAGTCGTCTGGCAATGGTAACGATCACTCGGCGGCAAGATCGGCCGACGTGAAACAGCAGGTCTCGCAAGGGAACGTGACGAACATCACGCCACCGCGACGTCATAACTCTAGCTCGGATAGCCTGGAGGTCGCGACTAGTCCGCTCCCGCCGCCTGTGCCTCCCCCGCCACCTCAGGTTACCGCCAGCCGAGACAGAGAAAGGGCTGAGAATTTCAAAGAGAAGGACGTGTGCCAGTGCAAAATGTGCTGGACCAATATGCAGCAGAGATCTTTCGTAGAAGAGGTAAGTCCTCGGGGGAGAGGAACGACCGCGTTTCGCTTGATCGGGATAAAGCGTGATATCGCGCGATATCGCGTCCTCCGCTCTTTGTCTCCATACGTTTCGACCTGTTCTCTTCGCGGTTTCGCGTACTATTCTCGCTTGTTCTTCTGGTATCGTTAAACGTACTTCGATATCGAGAGGTTGCCTTTCCGCAAATACGAATCGAGGATTACTCGATCCTCCATGAAAATTAGGACGATCGTACGCGCGTTTGCTATGGGAATCGAGGTTTCGAAAGTCCGATGATCCGTTTAGTTTCGATCCGGGAGCTCTATAATTCGGAGATACCTTGTTTGTTTGCAAGTTGAAGCGAAACTTTTAACGGTCTGAGATAAAGTGGGAATTGAATATCGCGAGTTATGAATTATGCACACGTATTTGTTTCATTTTACGACGATATATTATTGCCATGGTATTGTTAGATCGTTAAAACAACGGGTTTTTAGAAGTAAAACTATATACATACCTCGTTGTTATTTCATGGAAGAGTTCGCATCGAAGATGTTGATCGATACGAGATCCATGAGAGCACGAGTCGACACAGATACCGCGAGAGGAAATTTCTCCGAGGAAACATTTTCAGTCAGCTAGGAATGTAGAATCGATAAATCAAGCGACGCGTGCTCTTGCTTTTCAATTTTTCGTCGGCCAACGAACCTCGCTTTCCTATGTTTCGATCGCCGCGTTGCATTTACATAATTGATACGTCATGGATTAGCGATGTCGTTGCCGCTCTTAAATTTCATTAAGTCGATCGTTATCGTCCGTGGAAATCGTTGCAATTGTTGTTCGGACAATTTCAAATATTTGTATCTGATATCGTTACACCTATAATTAAAACTAAAATAACGCTAGAATTTTGTCGATTCGTCGAGTTCTCGTGCTTTTATCGTTTATTCCTTTCTCTGTTGGAGTCCACGTTAGATTTGTTGGTTTTGAACAAAGAATTCTTCTCGATCGCTTATTTCTCACTTAGAAACATATTCGTGTTCCCGTCGCTTTGCTTCCATTTCTATTAAAATTTTTTCTTTAGGAGCAATAGCGTGATTCTTTTGACATTTTCACTCCAAAGGTAAGAGTTACAAACATGGATCAAAAAACTTCCTATATCGAAGTAGTCAATAGCGTAATCGTGAATATTCCAATAGTAGGCGCATCCAGATATCGATTTAAGCCAGGCTTTTCAACTTATGGCCGAGCAACACCTGTAAAAACGTTTCTGAAACGTGGATCGATAAAGCTAAAGCTAAAACGTGGATTCTACGTCTATGTCAATTTCTGCAAATTCCAATCGCTTACATTTAACTACGTATGGCAACGTTCATTATTCATAAATTTAACGTACGGTTGTACTTTCTAACTAAACTACATGTCCAGTGCAATAGTATTATTCAAACGTGTCGTTCGACGTATTTAGCCAAGCTCTTTGATATAAACAGAAAAGCTAACAAGCAGTAGAAAAGTTTGATTTCATTGGCGAACTCAGACGATTTTGATTTTTATTCTATATTAGTATTTTTAACGCGTTAATTTATCAAACATTTTATTTTCGCGTAAAAATATGAAACGTTAATCTTAAATTATTACGCCGTTTATTTTACTTCTAAACTATCACGTTTCCTACCTTTGGATTATTATATTCTTGTTCTTCTATCTTTCAACCATCGTTTCCTTGTTCCCCTACACTTCAAATATTCCTCTTCGTAAATCATTCTTCTCATAAATTATTACGCTCTTCATTGAAAACTATCCTCCCCCTGTCTTAAACTTATCCCTCGATCTATTTTTTCATCTCTCTCGCGATGATTTTAAATTCGTATTCCCTTCACAATCGCGTCGTTAATAAAACAACACCTGTCTAGACTCTTGCTGCTTAATTATCGAACCTCGGACTCCAAGGTACCAAAGTCCTTAATATTTCGTGTTTTCAATTGCGAACAGCGCGAAAGGCAACTGTACGCGTATAGACGCGATTTAACGGCCGAGCATCGATGACGCGAGATACGGAGTTTAGGATCACTGGTTTTACGGGTTCACACGCTTCCTGGGTCGACCGATATCGTCGCGTCGGTTCACTTATTGAACGAGATAAGGGACACGTGCTGTCTAGTAGCAGGGTCGATTCACCGCTAATGTTCTGTAACTCGATTTAGAGGCAGCAGAAAGCACAGTTACAAATCGAATTGGTACGACGCCGCGTGGGACGACGAAAGACACAACCCTTTCGATAATTACTGTAACAAGAAATAATTGGGGCACGTATATCAAGCAAACAGAAGTTTAAAACGACTACAGCGACCGACCAACGTAGCAATATGAACTTTAATTGATTTGTTGAATTAATCCAGCGAAATAGACGCAAGAGAGGATTGAACGTCTGTGATGAATTAGATCGAGTAAAATAAACGAAAGAGGGAATTAAATATCTTTGCCGAAGTTGATCAGGTTAAATAAACGCGAGAGACGATTAAAGTTCCATGAATTTGACACGATCGTTGTTTTTCTGGCAATCGGATATTCTAATGTAATTTATTTCCATTTGAATTTCAAAGTTGGAGTTAATTAAATTATATCTCGTCCAGCTAATGAGACTCGTTAGAAAAGAGACGTCAAATAAAATCTGGATAACGCGTGGTTTCAAACACTACGAGTATTATTATCGAAAATGGCTGCAAGTTGTTAACTGCAGTTTGACTACGAACTCAATGGAGGTTTAGTACTGCTTAGAGTTTGGAAGTTACTCAATCCGGAGAATGTTTTCTCTCTGAAAGTCCATTGTGTGAAAGTGGACTGTTTCAGTTTACGCATGGAGCATGGAATCTCAACTAGTTAGCGAGGTATCTTTGATATCGGGCCTTTTAAGGTGATCCCTTGCGTTTAGGATACGCTTTCACAGTCACTCGAATAATATACTATCATCGTGATTCGGTGGATGAGTTTTCTGCGAAAGTGTAAACAAGTAAACTTTTCCTTATAAATCACATTGCAGATATTTAGAAGCTCTGATAATAAAAAAGAAAAACAACACGCATAATACCAACGAATTACAAATCGATCTTTTAAAATTATTTAAACCCTTTGGAATTGTTTTCTAAGAACTAAGAATGATAAAACGCAGACGAATAAAACAGGGTCCAAAAGTAATATTTAAAACAAATTTTTGTGCGTTAGAGAACTAAATCGATCAACTCGACGAACTAGGCACGTAACTAGCATACAAAATCAGCTGTCATAATTGACCGTAAATTTCAACTAAATCATAGAAAATAACGTTTGCGTTTCAATTTATGGAGTTGGCCGGTACGGTTTCTAAGAGACCTATATAAAAATAAATCGTCGATTTCGGCTTCGAAATTACAGTTAAACTAACCCACGTGATATACCCCAAAAAACAACGATGAAAAAAAGATCTTCGTTAACTACTGCCATTCCGATTTAGTTGCTGCAGCGAAATAAAAACGTTTCGCTTCTGCCCCCGCCCCTCTCCCCCGGAAAATGTCAACGAAATTGCACGAATACCACCTGAAGTGCCCTTTAACCAGGAAACCCCCTCGACGTCGTTAGCCGTTCCAATTTACTCTGCCCAAAAAAAAATCCGGAAAATGATCCAACTGGTACAGTTAAAGTAAAGAAAGAAAATAAAAAGAAAAAAAGGAAATATCTCTGGTAAAAAGAAATTCATTTGCACGTTGAACGGAATAAACGTGCCTTAAAAAGAAAGTCAGATCTGTATCACGTGCGATCGCGTGGCTTCTCTTCTTGGCTGTATCGAGTGTTTGAATTAGGTTGCCGCCCCTGACCCCTTATTTTCGCTAGTCTCGTATCGAACGAGAGCCCGTTATTCTTGGGACGCAGCAGGGTACAGAGTGACGGAGGAAGTCGTATTTCTATCCTTCCAGTATCTACTCTATTATTAGCAACGGCTGCAATGGCGGTGGACGCGGCTCGACTGGATTTCCGTTCGATTTTAAAACACTGCCGCATCCTAGCGGCTGCCGACTCTCCTGTAACCGTGCTCGTTCCTATTTCTCTTCCCTTCAAGCGTGTTTTCTATGCCTTATTGCGGATTTTCATCACGTAGCCGTGCGGCGGAGCAATTTTTGCATCGGTGCATCGAACTCTGGCGCGAATTTACCCGGCGAAACTTTACGTCCACGTAAATTCGACGACAGTAGGTACGATACGACAGCACGCGTACGTTTTCGACAGTCTGGCGAACGATGTTTGCGACGAGATTCGAAACTTGGCGCGAAAATCTATTGTTACGGCGCTAGAGGAAGACGTTGTTCAGAGGCGGAAGAAGATACTAGCGGCAAGATTTGGTATCTGTTTAGCCAATCTGTTAAGTAGTTTGACAGAGCGCCGAGCAGATATTGGTTTATGTTATCTGTTGAGATAAGGCAGAGCCGTATAGTTCTCTTCGGACGAACGTTCTTCCATGCGAAGGGCGTTTACGATTATCCTTCTGCAACTAGAAATTGAGTTTCCGTCGCTCGTTCTTCCTTCTTCCTGACTTTCACGAGACCAAGGGTAAGCAAAACGCCTAACGTCGCTTGCACGTTTCGTGATCGATCGTACTTCGTCGTTGGGACGTTTTTGAAAAACGCGACTCGGATTGATAGAAACCGTCGATTTATCTACGTTCGTTCGATACGTACGCGCCAATGAATTATAACGCGACTAGTTCTATACAAACATCAAAGAGAGAAGATTCCTCGAAAATACAACCTTAAAAAATAATCCAAGCATTCGTCGATAATCTTCTGTTACCTGCATCCAATAGTAAAAATCTACGGTCGACTTCCGGTCCTGCATCGGAAAGCGAGTAAAAATTCAGTTACGCATAAATCCTGAGGCGACGAACAGAGTCGAGAATCGCTTGCTGTTTGCACGCAACGATCCCGGCGTGTATCTTCGAAATCTGGAAAAGGAAATCTCTAATAAATATCATTTTTCCGCACTCTTTTGTTCTTTACTTTTGTCCGTGCTCTTTGTTCGTGACGATTTCAGCGGCCATGCGTAACCACGAGCGCCCTTCGTTCCCCTTCTGCACTCGTTTACCCCGTCGCTCTTCCTTTTTCCTTCGTTCTCTCTTATTTTTTCTTCGCTATTTTTCCTTTGTATAATAAGAAGACAGCCTAGGTCAGGGACGCGTAACCTACACATCCGGCGAAGACCAAGCCACTTGCAGTCGACGAAAGGCGTAGACCGACGCTACTAATTCAGCGTCCGCCACGCTGAATTACTGGCGTTCCTTCAATTTTTTCCTTGCCGGCGAGAATGTGGCGTTAAATTCGCGTGATTTCAAGTTACACGCGTGTACACGGTGCACGGATTCGGGCTACGTACGTCTGCAAATTACCGTCGATCGCGTCGTGTCCTTGATTTTCTCTGCCTTCGACGTTCCAAGCAATTCTCCCGTGAATCGTGGTCGATCGAGAAACCTAAAGGACGACAACTTGCGATTTTGTCCCCTGATTCTGCGACCACTACAAGTAGAACGTTTTTATTCTGTATCTTATTTTTAAAATTATGTCAAAGGATAGTAAATTCGAGAGGACGGACATCCGGAGGAATTTGCGGCTCTCTGTGCTATTCTTTCGAGGCGAATAAATTTCTGGGAAATTAGCGAGAAACGAGCGAAACGAAAATTTGGAAAACGACGCAAGCCGGTTGTATCCTAGTTTAGGTGGAATTGGGCTGAAGCGAACTTGAATTTGATACGAGGCAACATGGACGTAACTGGATCTACCAAATTACGTAGTGCTCGGTTTTAGTAGGTCACTGGGAAGCTCGTAGCTTCTACAAACAGGGGACTTTATTCCACGATGTACAAATCTTACGTTGCTCTTTTTACAAAGTACCGTTCCAGGAAAATCTCGCGCGTTTCACTCGAAAAACATCCCCATCTGCGTCGTATTATCGCCGACTTCTCTTTTACCGAACGAGCGTTGTTCTCCCTCGGTTGGTATATTTTTATGCGCCACCGATACAACGCGTTATTTTTAACGTTCGCCGAGTGAACAGCATCGACTGAGGTTGAAAAAAAGGAAAAAAGTAAGAAGAAAGTAAAAGGAGCGGAGCGATAATCTAAAAAGGGGGAGGAAAAAATGAAACGAGAAGGAAAAGCAATAATAAATAAAAGAAAATAGACGGAAATTCAGGCTGTCCGAGTCGATGCCCTCGCGCGAACAACTGAAAAGAAAACCTTTTATTTGGATGGGTCGACGATGCGTTTGAAGCACCACGTTTGACGATCCCGCTTGGCTGAGTCACGATGACGTGCAAAAGCTCGCGACAACCGAACTCGAAGAGACGTTTGCGAGCGCAGAAACGCGTTCAGGTATGCGGCAGTCGCGTATCGAAAACATTCGCGGGATCGAAGTTGAAAGAGCGGAGAAAGCGCGTTATTTTAATCTGCTCGGCCCTCTGTCGCGTCTTGCGACTTGCAAGTTACAAGTATTAAATATTATTTCATCCTGTTACCGCGCACAAAGTGAATCGTGTAACTCGATTGCTTTAAGTCGGTTGGCCAATTGAATCGTGTAATACGTAGTACGATTTGAAGACGTCTTTAAGCTCGTTGCAAACTTCTTTTGTATCGGTTCTCTCGAGCCTCGGTTTTCCAAGCTATTTTCAGCTTCTTTACATATTAACTTACGATTCTTCTCTTCTTTTTCTTCTTTTTGTCATTACGAATACGAGCATTGCCAATATATTTTACGATTTTCAGTTTATCGAACTCGCAACTGACATCTGCTAAGATATAGTCTCGAAGGAAATATAGGTTCGTCTCTGAAAGATCTAGAAAGAAATAAAAAAAAAAGGAAAAACCTCTACCTAACTCTCAATCTCATCAAATTACTTTTCCATTGCTTGCTTCTCACCCGCCTAACGGTAGAAACGATTCACCGGCAGATTCTCATCGCCGAAGCCAATCACGCATCATCGTCGCGTCGAAATCGATTCAGTTATCGAACCGCGCGCGTCGTTCGGTAAACAGTGCTGCCTGCCCACCGAAATTCCATTCGTCGTTGAGATACACGCGCATAATCGGCATCGTGACACGCGTCTTACAGCGATAACGCATTCCGTTGGCGTTCCGTTGTCACTGGGAAAAATTTCCACGAATTTACAGGAAAGGGAAGATGGTGTTCGGGCATCGCGCGAGGAATACGCGCCTTCGAACGATCTCGTATATTCTTGTAATATGGCTGGTTTCGCCGCTAAACAATTCTCTACTCGTTCGAGCCTACATATATCAAAGCATAATATCTTCATGTAGGAGTTATCTCGTGGCGATTTCTTCTTCCTCGCGTTGTTGCAGGAGCACGTAACGTTGCATGGGAATATGGACACGTTGGTATGCGGTTGGATGTTCCTGGGAAATTATTAGGGGCAATTGTTAGGCGCGCGTGGAATAAGAGACTCACGGGCGATAAATAAAAAGGATTCTTTCAAAGAACGCCCTTATAGGCGTTCTGTTGGTTTAGCTGAACGTCGTGAGCTTGAAATATCGATCCGGTTTCGAAGTTGACGTTTGATACGAGTTTTGACGCGTCGATCATACAGAGTTCTTCTCGCTTCTCTTCTTTCTTACGAAGGGGTTATAAATCTATAAATGAGTTTAATATAAATCGATTTTAGCGAAATTCGATTTTCTTAAATGCTAGTGGAATTCTATCGTAAACGGTAAATCGTCATCTATCTTACGGAGATGTTTTTGATCGAAGAGAAAAATATTAAGCGGCGCAACATCGGACCAACGTAGAAGCGGATATTCTCGTCTCGAGTTTCCATATGGACGATCAATTTTTCTATCAGCGTTTCGTTGTAGCCTGTACGCGCGCTATAATTGTATTCAAATTCTGTCACGAATATCAGGCATTTTATTAAGGCGTTTCCCATTGAGTCAAGACGGGTTAGACTGCGTAACGTCGAATCAACGTGGAGACGAACGTTTCGATCTCTGATATGGATACGACGATGGATGCGATACGACGACACGCGTCTTCTTTTTTATTAGCGTTCCGTTCTGAATTATGGATGTTGGAATTTACCGTAAATGACAAAGATCTTTTCTCTTCGGCGATGCTCTATTGTGACGCGATTGATAGCTTTTGTTTCATTGCGTATCCTCCGACGAATGGGGATTCTGTTGTGGCTGCTCCTCGCAGCATCGAGTCGATAGAGGTTGTCTTCTTTTATAAATCGTCGACGTAACAATCATAAAAAAGAGTTTCGCCATCGTCCCGTGTTATTAAAAACGAAGAAACCGATTACGAGACTTTATATTAAAAAATTTCGCAACGGTAGATAAATGAGCGAAACAATGAAAATAGGTCGAAATTAATCAGCGAAGCTATACCTTGCTCGATCTTCATTTATCAATCAAGAAAGTATTACAGCGCGTATTCAACCTATCCAACTCGTACAAATAATATTCGGTTTTATCATCATCCGTATAAATTTTCTCGACGCAGGTATTAATCAAATTCATTGCAAAAACTATCGTCTAACCGACTGCTAAATTGAGGCATTGATATTCAAATAAAAGTGCCTATATTCATCAGTCACGCGTGAATTATTGCTACATCCACCTTGAACACTATGTAGAATAGCAAGACCGCCTATTAGAAGAAGTTTCACCTTCTACACGCGACTGTTATACTTCTAATAACCTAATAATCTCGAACAGGAAAACTGCGATATGAAAGATCCTATATACTCGTATCGAGTCTTAAAATCACGCCGCCACGAAAAGTTCACCCTAAATCATGTGCTCGATAACGTGAATCGTGCGAATCCGCACGATACGCGTTCGAAAATAGAAGAGAGGGAAGAACGAGGAGACGCGCGAGAAGACGTCGAACAGGACGACTAGAAGGTATGATGGAAGGTTAGAAATCCTGCAGATCGAAGAAAACGCGTTTTCGAGAGCGCCTGTGAAAAGGGATTCCTTCGCGGCTGAGTCTCGGTATGTATTTTGAAGCGTCCTGTAGGGCAGGCCAAAGGAGACAGGACCGTATAAGATAGAAGGCACGAGATAGACCCCTGACGGCGATATCTCGCGGTGAGATCTTCAAACCGGCCATGTCAGTCGTTGCGTCGAACCAGGGTGATTTATCATTATTGAAATACGGACCATTTAAAGCCATCGCTGTCCATTCTACGCTTTTGCACCGCGTATGCCACGGTTTTCCATCTGAAAGGCTGATGGTTCGAAAGTCGGCTTTGTGCGTTCCGCTTTTCATTATTATTTTCTATTTGCTCTGGCCCTTTCGTTCTTTCGTTCGAATCGGTCGAAATTTGAGCCGTCTCGTAGTTTCTTACGCTTGTCGTTCGTTCACGACGATCCTGTTTCTTTAGAATAGAAAAGGCTGTGGAGGGTAGGCTTTGGTACTTTATCTTTCGAAGGAACTAAAGGTAGATTTAGGGCACGTTATATCGCTACGGTCTGAGAATATTACAGTTAATACATACATACATACATACATACATATATATATATATATATATATATATGTGATTATGATTATTTTAATCTGTTACTCTAAAATGTCAAATCTAATTCCTAATTTATATATATATATATATATATATATATATATATACACACACATTTTATAGTAACTACATTTTAGAGTAACAGATTTAAATAATCACGTTCAAAAGATAGAATTCGCCTGGATCTCACGGTGTATACGGTTTCCTAAATTCTCCAAATTTCGTGCAAGTTATTAGGTTGTCCCGAAAGTTCTTTTCCTTTTGTAAGGAAGTAATAGATGCACAACGTCGTTTCGTTTTATATTATTTTATCGAATCATGTACGATCCATTTTCTTCTATTTCTATTATTACGATCATACATGGTTCGATAAAAATAATATAAAAACTTTTCGGACCACCTAATACATTACAAGATGTGGTATACGCGAAGTATCATAGTATCGGTGTAATATAGTAGGACGCGACGATATTTCCACGAGTAGAGAAAGAAGTTTCGCTCTTCTAAGGCGAGGCATGAATTTCGATTGCACGGATCGTAAATTTTTTCCCCCGGCCAGACAGATGGTGCTTAACCATGAATTCAATTTTGCTCAAACCGGATCTCGAGCACGTGGTAATGTTCCGCTACAAGTAAATAACGTGCTGGAACGCGCATTTCGCTTCGTTTCGCGAACAAACCGCAAATATCAGCTTTATACGCTTCATTAAATAAGAAATTATATATGCGATTTCCAAATCTATTAGCTTTTATATCGTTAACACGTTCGGTGTGTCTCGATCATAGTAATCGTTAACAGTAGCAGTAGCAGTAGCAGTAGTAGTAGTAGGATTTCGTCGATTGGCTTTTTGCGTAGAAACGCTGTTGGTATACGATAAAAATGTCATAGGGATAAAACGGATTTATTGTTGCAACTTGAAATAACGATAACAAGAGAAAGTGTGTAATCTGCAACGAGAAATATCCCCTAATGAATATTAAAATATTAAACATGTCTAGAAAGTTTGATCGATATTAAGCGACGTCGCGTTTAAAAGTTTCCTCCTCGCCGTTATAACGCGAAACTGTTTAAGAGATTTTCGTTGAGATCCCTTAAGTTTACGAAATATAAAATCCTCTGTAAGATAACGAGAGCGTGGTGGCACTGTGTAAAAGTTTGAAAGCTCGTGCATGAAAATCGCGGCGGAGCGTGAACTTGCATACCGACAGGGATATTGGCGAGGTTGTTTGCCTGCAACAGGATAGCGGATATTTTTGGAAAATGGTTCTTGGTGCTGACAAATAGCACGGAACGTGTACAAACCTGCGGCGGTTCATCGAATAACCGATTTCTGCGCTGCGGGTAGCGATCGAATTGAACAGCGAGATTATCGTAAAAATAAACATATTTATGCATTATGTATGTATAATTATGTATGAAAAATATCGGCCAAGAAAACTTCGTTCGATGCGCGTAACGACTGCGACAATCGTGCCACGGAAACTTTTCAGAATTAAGATGGAAAAAATCTATTGTGTTTATGCGATACCGAATCGTCGTTATAGAGTTTCGTGCGTCTTTAAATATTACATGAATTTTGCCGGGAACTTCTTTCTACGAATCGTGCGAACGCGTAAATCCGTTAGACCACGATCATCAAGCGTGCAAATTAGGCAAAAAAGCAAATATAAAATTATATAGGGTAATGAATTAAATACCATGACAGTTTAGAACGAACGCGGAGGCCCTATTTACGGTAACGAATAATAGCAGTAACGCCATCGCATAGAATTAAAAGTTTTTACTTAAAACGGATGTGTAAATTTTTAATTGCAACGAAAGTCGGACTTTCGTGTGCAGAAGGAGCGAAATTTACACGCTCGTGTGAGCAGTTGTTCGGTCGGCAAACCATGCGAGGGAAATATCCTTTTAAGACTTTTTTAAATTGCGGTCAGTGCGTTAATCATCTGATAAACGAGACTGGCCAAAGTTCTACTTGTTAAACCGCAAAACCAGTGTCGTCCTTGTTAGACAGCAGGATCGCGGCAGAAAAAAAGGATAAGAAGAAACGAGTTTGGCAAAGGAGAAGGCACGAGTCGTGCTACAACTTGTTCGGACGTGTTTAAACTTGCCGCGAAAATTTGCACGAGCGGTCGAAACTTGTGGTTAGACCCGAAAACCTTATTAGGCGCGTTGTTAATGCGCCGTGCACCCAAAGTCTCTTTTCCTTTTCTTTTCTTCGTTTTACGGTACGATCTTTCTAAGAACCTGCTTCGTGGTCATCCTCTGACGAATCTCATTATATTTACATTGATGATACATCGTACGTTTATTCAAGAAAACGAAGACGAAAAGGATGTGCTCGTTTCATGAAAATTACTGCTTGCAAGTCCCTTTTTAACGTGGATGAACTTTGGTTTTAAGTATCTAACGTCGATGTATTGTACATTGTAATAGGTCGCGGTGTATTATACAGTTTCATCTGAAAGGACAATGACATTACGAATCTCTGAATTATTGGCGTTTCTCCAACACGTGCCAACCTTATCCACTTTCGTTTTGCAACGACAGGTGTAGCAGATCCCTGTAATTCGCTTTAGTACCGACCCGCAGATCTCTGCATTACCTACGTCCCATGCAGTTTGCTTCTCGATCCGATAAGATGACACTACCAAATTAATTTTTTCGGGGAAAACAAATCGAACAAGTCCAATAACGAAGCGATCGAACGCCTGTAATTTATTTTTTTCCACGTACATCGCGTTACATCTCCCAAAATATTCTATTAGAAACGATCGTTCTATTTTTCTTCTCGAACACGCAAGGAGCAACTTCTCCCTTCGGAAAAGTCATCTTCGTTTATTTCATCGTGCCGTGAGTCGCGTCGCAGCCTTGAATTTTTTCTTTGTTTCCTTCAAGGAAATCGGTGCCCACATTGCGGCGTAAAAAATCGAACGCACAGATTATAAGCACTTATCTAAATGGAAATCGTGCGAAAACATGCAAAACAATGCGCGGATTATGCTCACCCGCATGTTTGCAGAATTCCTCGCACGTGCTCGGATGTTGGGAGAAAGATGCTTTGTTTGCCCGATGAAAATAATGCCTCGTGCAGTGTATTTATGTAAATCGATGGTCTACGATCGCAGCCAGTTCGCAATACAAAGTGGTATCTTAATTACGATCGTGCTCGTGCGATATTATTTTTCGAAAGATTTTCCGCAAGTTCTTTAACGCACAACCCTTATTGCAATCGCGTTTTAAGCGACAAAGTAAGTTCAAATTACGTTTCTAGTTAGATTGTCTAATTTGTATTTTATATCTTACGCGATATCTACGCGATTTACGATCTTTATCGCGTAAAACACAGAACGCAAACTAAGATATTTAAGGCTTTCAATTTAAAAAGCGATTCTTTCGTATTTTCCCCAAATTTAAAGAATGTTCTAGAAGATAGAAAAATAGGATTCGATAAAAAAAAAAAAAAATCCTGAAATTCGATAAAAAAATAACAAGCCTTGTTACGTTCTTATTGAGAAAATATTGCGTCTGGAATATACATGCTTCGATCGTATGCGTCTTTTCAATTTTGCCTCCGTCGTTCTCTATTGCACCCTATTGGCCGATTTAAATCAGCCAGAGCGGTACACGTGAAGCTTTTATACAAGCTCTCACGTCGCGCGACGCGAATTCGATTTAATTAAGATGTTCAGTTGGTAACCGCGTCTACTTTATCGAACGATTCATTTCCAAGATTCCAATTAACGAAAGGAAACATTTGCACCGCGAGTTTAGCTACCAACAGTTTTAGGCGATCGATCTTTTCGTTCGATTTAGCGAGTCGGTTTAAAGTTTCGAAAATTTAACGAGATACATAGCTGGGGCTAAATTTCGTGTATCGTCAACAACGAAATATATCCGATTGCGATCATTTATTTTATTTATTATTTTTTACCTATTTGTTCTTGAGCTCTGCTTTGCAGCACAGAATGGCTGTCGATCTTATTGCCTGCTTATTAAACTACCGATATATCGCCAAACTATCGTTTTATCGTTATTCGTGCTATTATTCGTGCTTCTTAGCGCTATTAAACGCTATTCCATTAAAATTTAGTTTTTGGTACGTCGTATTTGTAATTTACGTTACTAAATTAAATCTTTGGATTTGACGTCTTTTCCTTCTCTTTCTTGAATGGGCAAAAAATCACTCAGGATTCCAAAAATTCGTAAAATCTAACTTGTTGATTTAGACGATTGCTTGCTCCGTTCGAAGCATCTCGAATGCACCGCGAAAGGTTTTAGAAATCAATTTAAATAGGTAATAACAGATATATGTCAATATTTAACTTAATTTCAACACGACTGTAAATAAGAGCCGACTGTATGATAGAAAAATTGTTCTGTGCAAAATATTTCCGTAAGAAAACGTAGAACTAACGTATCGTAAGTTTCTTCGAGTAAGCATCGATCGAAAGGATATACTGACCAGCTGCACGAATTTACTTATCCGGCAACAGAGGCTCGCTCAAACCTAAAAATCCATCTCACGGAGGGTCTCATCCTGTGTCGGGCGTTGCATCCAATCAGGAAACGTCTTGTAGAAAAAGATCGATATCCGAGCCATCACGAATACCGCTCTCATCTACACGTTCTAAGAGAAATCTGCCGTGAGAAGAGGGTAACTCGATAAATTACATTAATGGCTACAAATCTATCGTAAGATTGGCAAACAATCGATTAAATATTTAACTTGCTCGACGTTTCCAGACATATTCGCAGACTTTATTCCCTTTGCAGATAGCTAATCTATCGTTAGTCGGCTATCAGTTTGCTAATGGAAAAATATATATATATATAATTTTTTATAATCTACTAATTGAATAGCGTGATTCGAATAAGATATCGGGATTTTTTTAATTGGCTGGATCTAACGACTCGAAGAAATTAGTTTCCTTCTTCCACATAAATCGCGTATAATACGATTCAATACAGGGTATAATACTGCATCAAGTAAACCAAATATCTGATGATGGGTGGTAGGGGAAGTGTCTTTGAAAGCGCAAGCTCTCAGACTCCAGCTATGGTTCGATTCTCTTGACCCAGGCTGCATTGTGAAACAGCCTTTAATCGCCATACGCTATACCTGCCACGTACAGTGCGTGGCACGCACACCCTTGGTCCACACGAGTGTACACGTGAATACGAGATGCCGTGCCACTTAATCACCGTGTCAGTCTATCCATTTGTATCGGGAATGCGGGTACAAGTACGCAGTTCCTCGGGTGAGTATGTGGGTACCACGGTGAGATTTAGATTCCGGCTACAATTTGCTGTTGTGTGTCTCACCCTAAACCCCCTACCGCTCTTCACCCCTTGACGTGTGCTGAACATACTGTGCGAAGCCACGGCTGGATTAACCGTAATGGAAATCCTCGATGTAGGCGCGGATATTGTTCGCGGCCAGTTATAAATTCGTGGAACGTTCTGTCTTTAGTCGCGTCGGTGTACGCGTTCGCGTTAATTTCACGAACGAGATGGAACGTGGGTGGATCGATCACTGTTCACTGCGTCCGCTCCTTTCGATAAAGTCGCGCGTACACAGTGGCTATAGTCCTTTTTTATTTACACGTTCTTATTTATTTATTCATTTTAAATCGTTTCAACTTGTTTCTCGATAAAGCGTTGTCTTTTCGCTGTTTGCCTTCGATTTTCGTAGCTTCAAATTTTTCCAGGCGTATGGAAATCTGATACGCTTGAATCCGCAGTGGCTGCGAAACCAATTTGCACGTAGCATTACCTTTCAATGAAACGATTCCTTTATCTGATTTTATTGCATTTTCGTGCCATCACGCTTATTTAACCATCGTTCTTTAGATATTAAAAAGTGTAGTCGGATATTAGAGAATTCGTAAGTGATATCTTTCAAATTGTATCGGTAATTCGATAAGGGAAATAACAACTAGTATCGAAACGTTTCACGCTATTCCCATGTTAAAGTCGATTTTCGACTTTATTCGGAAACAAATGCCATTGACCTTGGTCCTTAAAAAAAAAAAAGAAAACTTTTTGCTATATCATTCTGATCCCTCGAAACCACCTATTCCGCGTTCGTGCTTTTTTCTGTAGCGTCGCACAAGGTATTAAGATGACCTACTTCTAGCGAACCACCCTCTAAATCTTTCGAATCCTTACTTTCGCGTCTAAACTTTTCCTTTGGATTTCCATTTCCATATCTAACCAACCGTTTTCCCACTATATGCTATATGCTATATCAGATCAATTTTTGTTCCCATTTAAAGCTTCTAACGCTTATTATTAACCTATCGTAAATCTAAATATAGTAGCTTATTTTGGGAAACAAGCAATGAACTAGATTTTGGCGAATAGAATATTTAAAAGTGAACAAATTTGCGCGTAATATTCCAAAACACATGAAATATCGAAAGCAAAGCGCTGGTTACAATATTCAATAAGTAAAACAAATCTCTATTTCGATTTAGTTTTCGTTTCGTTACCGACTTTTTTTAATAGAAATATAAATATTGCGTAAATATCTAATACTAGTTTTAAGATTGTACTTAGTAATACAAACACAGGGGTAACGATTGTATAAAATGTGCGATAATTAATAATTACATAGAACCATCTTATCATGATTTTTTTTTTTTAAGAGGAAATAGTTCACACAGCTGCAAAGGACGCCCATTACTCTTCCTATCTTCTAGCAATCGTAACCATGCTAATACTTCCGACCCAGTCTGTCTTATCAGACGTTATATTTTACTGCCTCATATTACGTCGTTACAGCCCACTCGCGAGGTCTCCACAAATTAAAACACTCGTTCATCTACAACAAGATACAAACGAGAAATAGGCCATGCAACTCTTAACCCCGATTTCAAATTTCCCGCGGAAAGTCGAATTCAATCGCGAACACGTTCACGCGTAACACAGCCAACTTTGATTGAACGAAGCTTCGAAGTTTTGCCGCGTGTCTGTGGCACCGATAAGCTACAATTGGTCGAAATAAATTGCAATTTATGTATATTGAAATCATTGTGATCGCAATCGTCGCGATAACGTATTTCAATCTTCTGCATCCTGTTTCGTTTTGTGCGGTGCAAACTGATTCTTCCATTAATCACGATCGCGGTCGATGCGCTCTTCGGAACGAATATCGACTGACGTGCAGAGGTTAGCTTCGACACCGACTCGTTTTGGACGCTACCGAGCTCAAATCGTCGCGATTGACGAGTAGAAATCAACTACAAAGTTTCGGAAATAACAGGTTGGATGTTTTTCTATAAGATTTTATTTCGATGAAATTTTTAAATGTAGTTGAAAAGAATAAATGCGATAACCATAGCGCGAACGATGGTTACAGAAAATTAGCGACGATTGGTGATAGCTCAGGAGAAATAGAAAGATCGAGCGATTAGTTAGAAAATATCATTAAATAAATATTGTATCAACGATAACACGGAACATGTGAAATATTGAAATTTAAAATCAAAGATAATTTCTTTCGTCGATAACTTCCATTACCGATGTTTGATGCGAAGAAAGAGCATCAAACAATGATTTTTATATTATTTCTCGAAGCTATTTTTTGAAACGGTACAACAGATTAATAAATTCGTTATCTTATTTGTCGTAGTTACAAACACGTTATAGACATTGAAATGAATTAATTATTGCAAAGATATGGAAATTGCTCGTGAATTATTTCGCGATAATTACGAAGCGATAATTAAACTAGCGTATAAAGTAACCGGTTAGAAGTTAGAAAGACGATGAACGAGATTTGTCGGATAAACGCGCAACTACGCGAACGACTAATATCGTTGGATTATCGTAATAATGCGATTCAACTGGAGGCAGTTTTATCTTGGCTTTTCGTTTCTCCTTTTTTATTCGCCGCTCTCTGATAATCCTCTTACGGGAGCGCGAAAAAGTGCACCGCGATGGTCATAAATCAACAGGATTTTTCGTGCGTAGGTTGGCACAAATCGTGCATAGGTGTAGCAGACAATTTCATTTAAAATTCAGTCTCAAGTGTGTAATTTTACTTTTATCTGCTCTTTGGATTTGCGAACGTCGGTGTATTATTGACAGTTCAATTTTATAGAAATTCGCGTTTCTATTAAAATTCATGCAAATATTAAACATTTATCGATTACAACGAATTTATGAAAAAGTTCTCCGTTATTGGAAATATACATTCTTTTACGATACATTTTATTTCGAATTTTATTATAAAAATTAAACGACGCGTCCCAAATTCCGAATCGTTTAGTCGGATTGTAATCTTTATTTTTTCAAGTTTCTTTGTCGAGATACAATAACGATAAAATGAATAATTACACTTTTCTTAAGTATCGTTATTCCACGAGTTGTTTCCGTCGTTGATTATTAACTTGGTACACGTTAAAGCACTGCTAGTGTATTAGCTGTACTAACCTCGACAGGTGCAATATAGAATCTCGAACTATAGCGCAAGACGATATTTGGCGCGCTGCTTGTATTAGACGCCCTATCACATTCGATATTATGATCTGAACCGTGGGTCTACGACAGAGACAGCATTATTCTGTGCTAATAACATCTTTGTCCCTGTCTTACTTATCAGACACCTGTACGTACATTTGCGCAAGTGCAAAGTTTAGATTAAATTTATTCGCGCTAGGATATATATACATACATTCGCGTTATCTTAATTTTAGTCTAAGGCGTACAATACAAAAGCGAGTACCATAACGTAGAAAAGGTAAAGTTTCGTTTCAAACGATGCGAGAGGAAAGATACGAGGAGTAAAACATAAGTGTTAAAATAAAAGATGTCACGAATTTTTTCGGTTTAAAGATTATCATTGACGCGACAAGATTACGTTCTTGTGGTAATCGTGAACGCGTGTAGATATCCAGCATGCTGCCATTGAACGTAGAAAAAGAAGCGATTACCTAAAGAGATTATATAATTTAAGGTCGCGCGAAATCAACATTATTACATGTATCTCGATGTCAATCGAAATAATTGCAATATCAAACGCGGAGAAAAATTACAAACACGCGAAATCGTACGAGGGCGATTATCAACTAACGTTTTAAATTAAACGTGTGATTCGCATTAGACGACCTGTCGTACTTTTCGTATCAAATAATTAAATATATTAGTTACCAGACGTATCTATTAAACGCAGTAAATAGTTAACGCCGTTAAAGCGAAGGAATTTTGTAAATACTAATCAAAATACACGCAACCTACATTTCTATGCTCGCAACTATATCTAAATTGTAGCGCATAGCTACCGCGATGGAATTTGCATTCGCTGCCACTACAAATTACTCGTAATAAACGATCAAAGGACGGCTATCTCGCTCAAACTTCAACAATACAGCACGCTAAATCGCTCAATCTCATTACGGTTACCTGTTAGGCGTTTCGATTCGTCCAAGAATAATAATACACCCTCGGTACAGCCGGTCCTTGTTAATGTTCAAATGGTGGATCATTTCGTCTGACATTTCGCCGGGACAGATGCATACCTTCGAAGTAGAGTGTACGTTTGACGGCGGGACAAAGGAAATTGTCGTCTCGTCGAGAAATTCGTTGCCTGACTTGGCTTATTATGTATTTTAGACGAAGCACAAATGACGCAATTTTCGCGATGATCTGGCCCGGAAACGCCGCTATCTCTCCTACGATAGTCCGATTCATCCCCTAAATTGTGGTAGGTTCGGATAGCGAGCCACATTACGCAATGCATCGTCTGCTTCGCATTCTCCGTTCTATTGTACGTGTATATATGCGCGAATTTGCGCGTAGGTGTGCGTTTAGGGTAGGCGTTGTATACTTTGATAGACGTTCGATGCAACCCGCGAGCGAGTTCTTAATTAACGCTGCTATTATCCAGTTGGGCTCGCGGATGCAACGTGTCTTTCTGCGTTTCCATACGTAGATCATTGTACGATTGTTCGCTTCGGTCGAGGGTGAAAGTTACAGAAGGAAACGTGTAACGTGGGTTAAGCACGACGATGGATTTTACTACAAATAATCATTTCTTGGTCGATTTTGGCAGATGGACGAACGTCGATCACAGAGCAACGATTTTTAATTGTTTCTAGCAAGTTGTGGCGTTGGAACGTGGAGCACGTCGAATAACGGATCGTTTATTTCTTCAGCCGCAGCCTTTTCGTTCTTTTTTCCATTTCGATCTAAGCAGTATTACGAACAGTAGAGTTACTAACCTAATCTTTCGTAACTACGGTCGGACGTAACAATCCTGTTCGCCTTTAGACGCGCGTAATCTTTTTGACAGTCGATAGAGCCGATGAAAACTTCGTTTCTTCCCTGCCAGTCGAGTATAAACTATATAACTATCAGTTATTATTATATTACTGTATCATTGCTGTATATTAAACTATATAGCTACAGGTATTAGCTATCCAATACTTCAAACACAGAACGCTTGTGCGTGAAAATTTGTTAAACGCTAGACAACACGCTAGAACGCAAGGAATAACTTGCATCGAATAAATTGCGATAGAAGATTAAATGTTTCTGCGGTATGATAACGCATTGGTAAACGATACGACACGAAGGTTGACATCGAATTGTACAATTTATGCGCGATTAATTTTTATCGCTTATATTCACGTTCCTATTTTTCGCGCTGGCAACGCGCAACAGCAGCGAGAGGCGGCGCGTTGCTTCTCCGCAACCTGTTTATCGATAGTTTACCTGTTAAATTGGTAACAGTCTATCGGACCATGTAAATTCATCGGTGGTGGTCGGTGGAATTCGTACGGGGTTCGATCGTGCCACGGCCTACTCCTGTTTGCGATCATAATTACGACGGTCATGGCGATGGCCACAGAGATGACGTCATTAATTTGCGTTCTTCTGGCCGGATTCCAATTCACCGCCTCGAATCTCATCGTCGCGGCGTCGCCGGCATCGTTCGCGGTCCGGAAGGGCTCATTTATCCTTCGAGAAGAGTACTTGACGGGAGAAAGCCTTCCAGTTTGAAAAAAAAACCGACTCGACCGTGCCGAGTGATAGTTTAACCGTTAACGTGCCAAGGTTCGAGAGAAGCCCATTATCTTACGTGAAATATTTATCCATTATATGCAAAATTATTATTGGAAAATATTTATTTATCGTCGAGACGTTTCGTTCGATTTGTTTCGAGTCTATCGCTTAGCTCGTTACGTCGATGAATAATACGTTTCATAAAATTAGGTCAATCGCGCAAAGATTCGAAAAACGTTAAAGTATCCGGCATTGGGGAAATAATGAATTTTTTCTTTTTTGAGAAATAATTCTAACCATAGAATCATCGATCAACGGAAGATTTGCGAGAATTCGTCGTAAGCGTAGGGAATTCCAGCGAAACTCGATTTAATTCGTGTAACGTGCCGGCGCGAAGCAAGAGGCTTTTCGCAAACTGCGAAAGCTGTTCGAACGTTCTACGGAAAGCAAGTTGCAAGTCGATGCTTTAAGTTGGAATTTCACCGTTACCGTTCACGTTTAACGGGTATTTTCGAAGCGTGGCTCCTATCAGAAGGGCGTGGGTTGTAATGGCGTAAACGCAATTCAACTTCGCTCGATCGGCTCTGGTTGCAGCGATGCTCGAAGGGAAAAGAACTCGTTGGTGGGCCGTTGCACGAAGTCCAAAGTTCACATTCGTATAACTCGTTTGAGGGAACGTTGTGCGACTACGCGAAGCGACAAGTCGGTTTTACCATTTCCTTCGAATCGAATACTTGCTTCTTCTTTATAATTCTGTCGTGTCTATTTCTCGTCGCTCGTGCAATTGCTTTTTCAATGCGATCCAATTTTCAATCTTTTGCCTAACCTTTTGCGTTTTATCCTCTTCTTTCAACGTCAGACGTATATGCCTCTTCGAATGCTTCTCGTAATTTCATCTTTAATCTATTTCTGGCTTATTCTTTTTTCTTATTTCCTAAATGTCACGCGCATGTCCCTTCAAACTCTTCGCGTAATTTAATCTTCAACTTCTTCCTTTACATTTTCGGTCGTCTATATACGTACTTTGTTCTTTGTCTTGCGGTATCACGAATGTATATCTTGGATCTTTCTCGTTGTAAGGTAAAACTCTATTTTCAACTTGAAGAGGGTCAATATAGGAGATTGTTCGTTTTTTTGAAAATAGCTCGGTTCTCCGTAAATATGAAACGCATACAGAGGGTATGGCTGGAGAATTGATAATTTTCGAGTTTGTTCGTTGTTTAGAAACGGAATTTTATACGGGTTCGCCGTTGGCGGCGCGGTGCATGTTTCTTGCAAATTTAACGACGTCTCGCGGAAATTCACGACAGAAGCAACGCATAGAAATCGGTCACTTCCTACTCGAAATCGCATTTGCATCGCGAAGAAACGTTGCATAAAAATCGCCGGGTAACAGAGCCAAACAGAACCACGGATATCAATTTCTTGAATTTTAATATGGCCTCTCTCGTTGAACATTATCCCTCCGAGTTATTCAACTCCGTGATAAATTGCTGTTTCGCGATATCGTTCATTCAGAATAAATAATAGATGGAAAGCATAAAAGTTAAAATCAATTTCGCTTTCGAGTAAAACGTACGGTAATAAATAAAACTTTACTAAAAGCATCCTTTTCTAGATAGATCGATTAAAAGACAGGAGAGAAATATCGTATTACGATAAAGATATAAAAAAAAGAGATACGATACTCGCATGCGTTCGTTGGTCGTGAATCAATCGACGTATGTATTTTTAAACATTTCATATTCATTCGCTACATTCCTCTTTATAGACGAATGCACCCGCAAAGAGATGGAAAGTTATATTTTCTACCAGAAATATTACGTATAATTTTAGAACCCGTATTCATTAAGAATTTTCTATTCCTGTTAACGAGTATTATGACCTCTCAAAGTCTCGGACCCTTACCCTTTCACACCCTACACAAAACGCAAACCCTTTAGAATACCGTCCAAACGACTCTCCGCTGTAATAAACAAGCAACAAGTAGAATTCGTACGCAATAAAATAACTTAAAAGGTCGCCGTAAAAAGATCATCTTCCACGAAGGTTTCTGCACCAGGGAAATATCTACAAAATCATTCGTCTAAATCGGACAGGGACGACCCTCGGTCGTCTATAACTGAATCTCACCAACTTCCACCCATACTTATGTGCGTAATCCTATGAAAAGAATGAACCGTCGAAGCCAATCCAACATCCTAACCCAGAAAATCACAACTAAGGGACAACGTAAGAAGGAAGAAAAAATTCGAAAGAAAAATCTGTCTACTTTGGCTAGAAGCTGCACTCTCTCTCTCTCTCTCTCTCTTTCTCGATAGAAAATGTCACGACGTCTAATTGAACCACGTTCGCTTTGCGTTTTTAATTATTACCGAGGCTCGAGCAATCAACCTTCGACTAATTAATCCTGCCGGCCTGGGTTATCCTCCAAAGAGCCTTTATAATTCTGCGACTTCTGCTTACGATCCGACGTTGATCGTTTCCTTCGTGCACGAAGACCGCTGTTCTCGATTGAAACCAGACTGTAAGATCGATTCTTAGAAACTGCGAGAACTACGACAGGGTTAAAACGATAGAACGTATATGCGCCGCTACCAAACAAACCTGTTAATACACCACCGCCGAGTCTGCCGAATCTAGTACAGCCCCGTTCGACTGGTCACCGTATACACGTAGATGCGTGTAGAATCAGGTGAGGCATAGAAACAGGGCAGCTGGTGGAAGGTTCGAGGCGAAGGGTGGGCTCTCGCGACGAAGGTTGGCCGAGAAACGAGCCGAACGGCAGACGCCGGGACGACGAGGCAACGAAAAAGGAGCGGGAAAATCGGTGAGAGACGGACGTAGAAGGGTTGTGCGAGAGCGAGACGAGATAGACGCCAGTACGAGGTACACTTTACATTGGTTAAAAAAGGACGGACAGAGGGTGTGGGCAGAGGATAGAGACGAGGGGCAGAGGGGTTAGCGAAGAGTAGGGGGTAAGAGAGAGGAGTAGTATCGCGTGGAGGGAGGGGAGGTTGGAGGGTGGAGAAGGACCTGCGCGCGAATTTCCCGCGTTCGCTCAACCTCATATTGATCCCACCCCAGTAACTCCCCGCATCCTACTACTACTAGGCTAGAGGGTTGAAGAGGAGAGAGGGTTGGCGGGGAAGGAGGGGGCCGTAAGGGTAGGAGGTGGGTGGTTTATCGGCGTATACACAGTACGAGGGAGAGGACGGCGAAGAGAATCAGAGGAACGCGAGGCTCCGGGTGGTCCAGCGCGAAAAGTCGTGTGCCGTTTCCGAGCGTTGAAAACGCGTTCACGTAACAGAAGGATAGCTCGGTCGCACGGTACACGTAGCGTTTCGTTCGATTTTACCCTTTCAATTTCGCCGTTTTCGAGTTGCCCATGTATTTATTACTTGCGTCTCGTGATTATCAATTGGTGTCGTGAACGGTCGGTCCATCGTCGGTGATCGGGTCGATCCTGGATGCGCTATATCTCTGAACGTGGTCGTGCGACGATTCGACGAGAGAGAGCCAGTAAGTTGCCGACGTGGTGCTAGGTTCTCGATGCGGTACTCGCGACACCCTACTCGCCGACCTTCGTGATTCTCGCTGCTCCGGTGTCTCCGCGTCATTGATCCTCTTTTGGGTGACGGTGATCGAATCTTCGTTTCGCAAGGATGTAAACTGGTGGAATATCCGGCGGTGGAGAATATCGAGGAAGAAACGAGAGAAGAGGAGACGCGTGAATTGGATCTGAAAGGAAGAAGAAGGTGTGAACCGCGAAAGAGAGAGAGAGAGAGAGAGAGAGAGAAAGAGAGAGTGGCCCGTGGTTTCTCGGGCTTGCTCGAGAGCAATCGTCGAGGGGTGATCTAGCCGTCGGATCAGGATTCGGATTCGATCCTTGATCGGCTGGGGAATAGAACGAAGGATCACGTGAGATATCTCCGTCTCATTAGTCGCGCACTTTCTCCGTTCTTACGCACCATTGATCGCGGCATAGTAAAACGATACAAGGGATCGCCGGCAGCTGATCGATCGAATCGAATAGCTCCGACGTGTTCCTTCGATCGGTGGAAAGTGCGTTGTCCAACGATCTCGAGAAAAGAAAAACGAATCTGCTTCGAGACGCTATCAGAAAGAGAATTTTCGTTTGCTCGTTTCCGCTGCAGGCTGCAAACTAGCGCGTCTTCTCGTCCGTTTCATGTTCGGTACTCGTACACGTTACGTAGATTCCCTCGACTATTGTACGTTACTCGTATATATCGTTCGTGTATATTCGTGTACGTTATTCGTGTACGTTATTCGTGTACGTTATTCGTGTACGTTATTCGTGTACGTTATTCGCATACGTTGCTGGTGTACTTACTCATGTCGTCACTCGCGCCGTCGTTTGACTCGTTCGATCTGCGTCGTCTGGTTGTGTACACGCTCGCTGGTCCTCCACGCGTTTTCACGTATGCATGCCGTGACCGTGCGCGACGACCTGGCTCTCGCGTGTGAGAACCTGGCTCGCGTGGCCTCTCCGCGTGTCGACGATCCCACCGCGACCGTTCTCCAGGCGTCTCCCTTGGCGTCGGGTCGTGGACGTCGACGGCGTCGCAGCGTCGCTGCTGGGAAATATGCGGCCGTGTTTTTCGTTATTCCACCGCCGAGGATAATAATACGGAGATATCGTGGACAGATACGAAACCTGCCAGAAACCGTGTTATCACCTCGATAAATTGAAACGTAGCGGAGAAACAGGATTACAAACGTCGTTTCAAGAAATTTATTTCGTATTTGGCGATTATCTATCTATCTCTTTTCTACCGAGGTATAATACCGATCGTGATAATCGCGCTGGCTCACGAAAGAAACATTTTTGGAGATTATATCGTATAGCGTGAAACACTTTGAAGTCTCATTGGCGCTTTGACAAGACACTACACCGTCATAATTATAGTAGCGAAAGAAACCGATCTGAAATATGCAGTTGGTTAATCTGGCTACGTAGAGGTGTTCGTATTTGGCCGAATAACCTGATCGTTCCTAGAAATTTCTGAATTCTCGCACAACATCGGCCTGATATTGGCCGAATGGAAAACAGATCTCGATGGAAATAAGGTCCGGTCGTGTGTGCGAAATGTGTCCGTTGTTTGCCGCTCGATCAGTTTGTCGATCGAAAGAAACGATGGAGATGTCGATAGGTTGCGATAAGTATGGAGTACGGTCCTGACTGAATTGCATCTTTCAGTCACATTGCGCTTGTTAGGGAAAATTGTGCATCGGAGTATGGGATTAGATCCTTGGATATGGGTTTGTGGAAATTAGAGGAGCTCTCGAGAGTCTTGAGAACTCGTTTCACGTGCTTTTCGAGGGTACAGCTATTGGATTGTAGGATTGATGGGAACGTCGTGTGCAAAAGGGTTTTGGATTGGAAAAGTGTGTTACCTATTGGTCGACAGAGGGGTGATTGCTTCAGGCAGTCGAGGAAAAGTGTGTTCCCTTCGATAGGTGTATCGATGTGTGTGCATAATACCAGTTTGGAAAAAGGCTTTCCAAGTAATATACATAGATGGACTTTGTCCGATAAAATTTTTTAACCGTAAATGAAAGACTCGCAGCGATAAAGAAGAAGCTTGCTTTTCGTGATATAATATGCGAACGATATAGATTATTATAAAAAAGAAAAAGGAGTGCAAATATTGCTTGCGTTCACTCTCGTCCATAAATATTCAGACGACTGTAGAAAAATAAAATACACGCTCGAAGAATCGACGCGACTGCTTGCGAATTTTAGTTCGAAATGATTAATTAGATTAGCGCGATCGAACTCGTCTGCCAATAAACGCTAATATTTGATTTAATAATGTTCGATAACGATGTTCGGTCAACCGAATAGATAGAAAGCTTTCGATAAAATACTTGGAAGCTTTTATCTGATCGCGGAACAGAAAGGTGTTATTTAGGCGTTGTTTTCGAAAAACAACGAGCGCATCGCGCAACTTTGATCTGTAACAAAGTAGAACGTATATTTACGCGAACTTTTCTCGCTCGTTTTGCGTCCTGAATTCAGTACGCCTACGTGTTACTATGCATTCTACATAGAATATGCGATTTTGTCACGGTTCATCGGTTTCCTGTACAAAACACCTTGATTATATATACTTTCGTAAATTGTTTACCGCAGACAATTTCGTAATCATGTATTCTTTATCTGAGCTCTCTGAAGTGACGTTTATGTCGAGGAACGTTGTTCCAGCGTTTTCTTTCATTCTTCTTCGCAATAATACTATTATCTATAATTCTCTGAATACCGGGACTAGCAATCGCTAAAAGTATTTCTCGTAGCAGAGTTAAGTAGTTAACTTTTATTCAGACGAGTAACTCGATTATACCTGTACGTATGCTTTCCTTTATTCTCGTCGTTCTTCGCTTACGATTATCTGTGTAGAATACGTTTAAATACACTTTACAGACCAGTTACTCGCAAGTGTTAATCGTCAATTGTATTAACAACAAGAATAGCAATTTTTTTTTTTTTTTGCTTATGAAGAAATAATATAGAAAATTACTAAAGATTCAATCACGCGTTAGAGAGCGTGTTAAGGATATTCTGAGCTGCGAAACAGCTAAACGGAAAAAGCGACTCTATCGATAAAATAACAAAATTTATTTAGCTTCCACGTTTCGTTTTATCCTACAAGGCTTAGTCCGGTTGCACAGCAATGGAACGACCATTCTATGTAGATACGTCTGCTCGTGGAAGGTTGTTAACAAGAACTAGAGCTCTGCCGTTATCGCGAAATGTGCCTTCGTTCTTTTCTTCTGTGCAGAATATTAACCGCCCGTGGGTTTGATAAAGTTTTCTTCTGCGTCAAAGTCCACTAAATGGCTGCAAGATCGTCACAATGGCGGTCTAATGGACCGAAAGGGAAACTTCCATACGATTCGTAGGAAGATATAGGTTCGATTTAACGATCCATAATACTGGATAATGGGAGCAGTGTATCGGATGGTTTAGGTTGTTTCGTTGACCGCGTAAACTTCGTCGTCACAGCAATATAATCGCCTGCTTTTACCGCCCAGAGTAATATTCTCGCTTTCGATGCAACGTGATACGTAGAGCGAGTAGCACGACCGAAGCAAAGAAGATGCTTCGCAGGGAAATTTCTATTATCGTACAAAATAGGATGAGCGAGAACAAAAATTCAGATAACGTTGTTTAGAGATACCGCCGTGTTTCTCACCGTAGCTGCAGAATATGTTTATCAGGAAAGTAGGATCTTAGTTTCGCGCAAAAATTCGCTAATCGGAGAATACGCGTCGAATTCGCGTAATCTCATAAATATTCCTATAGCAACGGATCGCACCTGAACGAGCATCAAAGCTGAATATCTGAAACTTGAAATGTCTGCTCGAAACTACCGAACGCAACTCCAATGAGTTTATCGCGACAGCTCGATATAAACTCCGATGAAATAGTTGCAAATAAACATTTCCATCGGTAGATAGCATATTACGCTTTAATATATTCCGCGCGGATCACGTAATTCAGGAATACAAGGATTTTATATGAAAATGTTTACTTTCGCGCGCAATACATATAATATATAATATATATATATATGGGAACGAAAGTTTTTCAAAAAACCAAGCGAAACAAAATATAATTTAGCTTTTCGAGGGATACCGAGGAAGCGGATTCGAATCATTAAATGACTACGAATAATTCATTTTAACGCGCAGCTCGTTACTTTCCGGAGAAAAATAGAGAATAACAATCTTTTTCCGGTTCTAACGAAATTCGTCTCTGAAGGGATTAAAATAAAATGAAAAGAATTCGTATTGAACTGGCGCGTTAAAAAGCAAAGAAGGGGAAGATAACGAGACGTGTAATATCAAAGCGTCCTTCGTTTCTCCATCTACCGATCCTCTTTTATGAAATTCTAACGATCTCTCGACCTCTTTTGGTCTTCGTATGTTGGCAAAACTTGTTACCTCCGCCGCTACGTTATTTCCCATTAACCGGCGGTTATATCGACTTATTGAAACTCAAAATTCTGCGTCGTGTTATAGCAGTATATATGTAGTTTCAGAAGCTTTTGTAGACACGGAGTTTGCTCGATCAAACCGTTTCAGTCGAAACTATTGTGTTGGTGTAAGGCAGATCCTGCTGCTTTGAAACCTCGCGCAAACAATTCTCGTTTCACTGGTTCAAAGTCAACTGGTTTCTGCGAGGAATCAGGTTGTATTCCTTCGCTGTCCTCTTCTTTGAAATTCGCGCAGGATATTTTTGCGAACCTGATTTTCCGCTCTAAGCGGAATTTATTGTTTTACTATTTCTTTCTTACTATTTCTTCGATGCGATACGACGCGGAACTTTTTTTTTTTTTTTTAGTTTAAGAACGTGAAAAGTGGTTCCTTGTAACTTGAAATCTTACGTAAGGGATCTATACAGCTATCGGTAGTATTTCAAAAGCTTTTGCCTCGGATTAGGTGATACCGTAAGTAGCGCGGTCCCTTGAAAATCTAAAACAGTTTTATCCTAAATTTGTTGCTACGGTAATTTTATAAAAAGGAAATGCAAAAGTTAGGATTTAGCGATGACAAAGAATTATACAAAATGGGACAAAATATATTGCTGACTAATTATAGACGAAATTGTTTGTGTGCGCTTAACACATAGGATATTCGGTTCTGGTCATAGGTCAGGATAGTCCGCAGGTTGGAAAACAAAAACGAGCCCTTCGAGCCAGCAAGAGTCAACGAGGTGCACCATCGTCATTATCATCATCATTATCGTGGTCGTCGTTGTCGTTGTCGTTGTCTTCTTTCTTCTTCTTCTTCGTGTTCGTTCGCAGTAGATAGCGAAACGTGCAACTTTCTCGCGGCTGGTATTAATTACCGCGCATCAGGCAGCGCGAAAATGATTAATAGTGATTACCATTGGTCGGCCAAAGCTCCGCTATTCTCTAAAACGGCTCGATGATTAGGATCCGTTTCATGGTTGATGATCGCGTATTTGATCTTGGCACATGTTCTACGACAAATCCCAATAATTTAGCAGCGTAAGATTACCGAGTTAAGGAAACAGTTTCACAGCTTTTGTTCATTTCTTTCGTTTCTTAGCATCATCGAACATTGTTGTCACGAGTTATTGGGAAGAAGCAGGCTGCCTCAGAATTTTCTACAAACCAAGTATGGCGTTTATTAAACGCAATTTCTTACTATTCTAAGAATCGATATCTCGCTGTTCGTTAACATAATTCATTACGAATAGAAATATCTAAATATCTCCCGACATGACTCACAAAGATATCAACGTTTCGGTATTTAACACACCCTAGAACCACTTGAAACGAACTTCTGTTCTGATCTACAATGCGCGACATAACACTCGAGCTACGTGCACACGTGAATGATCGAAAACTCGGTGTTTGTAGTCAGTCCTCCGGATATGCACAGCTGGTGAGTTCGGTTCCTGGTGCACTCGAATGCATAACTATGACTCAGAATTCTCTCTCGCGAAAGAAAGCGTCTTCTATCTTTCTCTCTCTTAACGATCCGTTACGGGCAATGCGTGGATAAAAGTTTGATCTGAATGCACCGATAGAAAACGGATATATACGTATATAGCTACATACGTGCGTCAGTCGTGAGATCGCGATAAATCATTAACCGGGCGTGTTTATTGGCCATGCACGAGCAAATCTCTGGCTGCCGGTGAATTTATGCTCGGGCCTGATCTCGATCGGCGATCGATCGATCGTGACTCGCGAATCGGTACCAACAGGCCTTGCGATCGGCCTTACAACTTCTAGGAATCAGTAACGTCGTGATTAAACATTTGTCGCCTGATTTTTACGGTTTATCAATGACAATAAATCAAGTTTTACGTAACACAGGCAACAAATAATAGAAGTATATTAACGTAATTCATTTTTGTATATTAATAGGTTCCTTGCGTTTTCCTTTGCTTTTCTTGAGTTTTCTAATATTTTTATACTATTTCTATTGCCTCGTTTTTACGATCATCGTAGAAACTATGGTATAATTAGGCGGATGAAATTTTTCATATTGCCACGTTTCTAAGCTCGTCTTTAAAATCGTAATATAATTACACGCGCTTTGAAACGCATTACGTTTTACTCTGCTCCTTTTCCAATCACCGTAATCGCTGTAATTGATACACGTGTAATAGCGTATACGAAATGCACGGGGAGGAAAAGTTTCGATTTAATGCTGCATTACTTGCACGAGTTACGTTTATAGCAATTTGTCTTAAAAGATATGAGTAATATATTTAATACAGACGTACATGTATTTACACGCGAACGCAGAATTGAATATTATCGTCTAACTTTGAGAAATTATTATTCATGGCACGAGAGCTTGGGAATTATCTATCATAAATAAATATAACTATAAAGCTCGTGAATCCGTATGCACGTGTACCAATAACGTTGTATTTCAATGTAATCCTTCGCAAATGTCGCTAAAAGATAGGGCATGTTGATATACAGGGTGGTCACGAAACGGTGGCAAAGTTTCGTCGCGTTTAATTTCCCGGAAAAAGAAGAACGAATATAATTTCCAACGATGATTTAACGTAATTAACGACCGTAATAAATTCATGGAAAGAGCATTTGACAATACCGTGAATGGAAATTAACTACTTCCGAAACCAGTTACGCGCACTGTCTAAATTATTTAAATTTCACGATTACGCCATCGCAGTACCATCGATCTTATATAAAACTTATATAAGATATCGATAAAAAAAAGTTGATCGATGCAAGAAATTCTATCTAAAGCTTACACAAAATTGACACTGAAAAACTACCTGTCGCAAAAAAGCTTTTCGTCACTAATACCAGTTTTTTCAACAGACAACCGAGTTGCCTCGCCGGAAAAGATAAAAACAATTTGTCACGTTGCAATTTTTCAAATGAAACCTGAATCGACACGTATAGAAGGAAACTTCCAAATAAAGATTCCACAGATACTATTACTACGTAATGGATAGAAAGAAAAAAAGAAGCAGAGAAAGAAATACAGTTCTTTAAAGAGAAACTTCCACGAATCGCCGATAATCGTTGAATGCATCAAACGCGATATTCCATCCACTGTCATTAAATTCACGGTCGATGGAAAAAATTAGCATATAAAGTAACGTCGAGATAAATCGTATCACACGCACATGTTCGTGATATCTCACGATTCGCATGGAATCGCGATCCGTTCTTATCGAAAAAAATTCTTCATCGTATACCAATGAAAAACTACAATTTTCTGAAAATTTTCTTTACGACGTGAAAAATCGACAGCGTCCTTGTATAAAAGTCAGCAGTGAAATTTTACCAGAGAAGATTCTTTGACACGTAAAAGTCGATAGCGAAAAGTTCCTGAAAAATTGCCGTCGCACAAAGATCGGCAGTGCAAAGTTTCTGAAAATTTCCTTCGATGTATCCGGCGTACTATTCGGTATCTCTTTGGAAACGGTCAGTTTTTCGACGAATCTCGTTTCGATTTTTCGCATCGGCCGCTCTACAGGTTGCGCAATGTAAATCAGGCCAACCTGCTGTCCAATATCGAGGTTCTGTCCACAGAGGGGAACACTTCCAGGCTATCTCTATTCACCCTTGACGAGCGTCCGCGATAAAGTGCACGCGATACCACCTCTTTTCCGCGCAATAAAGCGATTTTTGCAAAACGGGGTGGCGGATAGTTCGCGTTCCTATCGCAGACTCGCGGAATGTGTGACGCTGCTTTCTCTTTTTCTGATTGTGCCCATAATACGTTGGTGCATACACGCTTCGTACTTCGTAAATAGACTAAGAATGTTTATGCATATGCGGGGAATTGAAAGATGCTAAAGATACACGGAACGCGCGTAATATGCAAAAATATGTGAAATATTCGGCGTAAAACGCTTATTACAACATTTGAAAGACGAAACGAATTCCTCGTGTTTCGTTCCTTTAGTTGTGTTCATAAGAATGCGAATTCGCATAAACGTTCGCAATCTATTGATGGATATTCAAACACTCTGGTTGAATTCGTAACATATAGGTAAATTAATTTTACGATTATATTAATCGTACGAGAAATAGAGGAAGAAATTGAACAAGTTAATTACAAGCAACTACATGGAAGCCGTACTGTCTACGTTCTCGTAGATTCTACGATGTCTATCTACGATGTAGGCTATAAATTTGAAGGATTAGAAGTTATCGATAAATTTTAATTAGCCCTGTGATAAGTATTCGTTGGTCGAATGAATTTCTACGACGTATAAAACAATTACGTAGAGAGAACTAATCAATATCATTAAATCGAATCCCGTGGAAAATGAACAAGCGTTCGAATACTCGTGTACGTACGTATGTAGCCGAGCATGTGTAAGGTTGATAAGGTTTTAGATTTATATGCAGGCGACCGTGTTCGAAATAGTTGCGCCGGACGTGATAAGAAATCAAGTTCACAGGTCAGGCAATTTGTATTTGCGGATAGCAATGTTGCTTTGGCTGATTATTATCTGATACTCTGCGGACATATGTTGGCGGACAAGGGTACGGTGAAAGCGCAAGGTATCGGTATATGGGAGTTCGATAAGGAATTCGATAGAAAAGTAATTTTATTAAGTAGCTCTTTATCAAGAGTTGAATCAAGAACTGTTGGAAATTCTTGGAAAAATGTTGGAATATCTTATTGAATCATCCATCTCTTTCCATGTATCGCTGTCGAATCTTTTAACTTTAGTTTCATTTTGTGTTATTTTTCTTTCTATATCAGTATTAGGTTTTTTTAAAAAAATATTTAAGATCTTTTTCACTTTGTATTTATTGTTCTTTTTGTACCAGCGTACATTAACTTTTTTCTCTTAAACTTGTTTAAGTTTGATTTAACTTTATACTTGACACTTGTACACGTGCTCGTTACAGATTTATCGAATAACAAGTTAATGAATTATGGTAATTTTAGAGTATCTGAAAATCATTAGACACCAAGTTGATGGCTAAATGCATCGATCTCGCGAAAAGACTGTCTAGTTTCGTCGAAACGAAACGAAAGTCAATATTTTCCCGAAATTAAGGGTAGTAGCTGCTTTGAAGATACTTAAAGCGATGGCAGGAAAAGATGGTAAAAGGAAATTTTTTTCGTGGTCAACGACCCAATCCTTTTTCCCTCTTGTTTGTTTCTTCGTGCTTCTCGTTTTCCTGTAATTTCGACTTCTAACGAGACGACTCATTTTTTCTCGATACCTTCGTGGTTTTTTTCCTTTGCCCGATGGCTAAAGATGGAAAAGCACAGAATGGTAACGCAGAATGTTCGTGGACCGGTTCGAATGTCTTCTAGCGGGATTTTAGAAAGCGTTTCTTACTTTTACGCTGCGATGTTCGTTACACGAGCTTAATATCTCTTGCGGTACGTCAGCCATGTCCGAAGGAAGTACCTTCGTGCTTTATTTTGATACAGGTTTGCACATATACGAAGTGAGTTACGAGAAACGTGGAACTTAATTAACTTTGGATCTGAAGGAACATAAAATATAATTTGAAGATCTGGATATCCGAAGAAAGAAACGTGGTTCTCCTGTTTCTTTCCTTATTTTTCATCTTAGATACTGTTTCCTTCCATTTTTAACCATTATATATATTTTATTATTTCCTTTATTAGTGTATCATTTGTCCAGTAATTTATTTTGTTCGAGTCAATAGAAAACATTTTTTTACAGCATAGGTAATAAAGAAAGACGAGCACGGGGATCGTTACATCCAGCGAGAATAAAAATTTATTCATACAGTAATTAAGGTATCTCGCGAACTAATCGTTTCTTTCGATAATTCAAGTTTTCATTATCTTTTTACACAGAATAATAAATTGCGGTAATTTACGACTACACGGGTCCTATCTAAAAGAATCCTACAACCACATAATGCATCGTTATATTTACGGAAAGAGTTCTCTTTGAACCATTTACGTTTCCTCTCTTGCATCCTCTCCCAATTTTAATCGGCACATTATCCGTACCATTTACGCGCAAAAATATCTCCACACGTAACATCTACATATATATATATATATATATATATATATACGTCGTAATTTCTCTACAATTTCATTTAAATTATCTTATACGTGTTTCTTTGCGCCCTGAAATGCAACGCTACTCTGTTTGATCTCCTGTATCCGGTGACTCACCGCGTATAGACACATACACAGTCAATGATTCTTGGAGCTTTTACGCGGACTGCATGCAATCCTCTCACGTGCCGCAAATGCTACAATTTTCTCTTGCGTTCGTTCGTGACGCCCTACCGTCCAGCGATTTTTCATCGTTTCGCTCTGTCCGCGCCACGATTCGCCTCCGTCACACGTCCACCTATGTACCTAAACGAAATTGACGATTCGTCGCCTTCGCTGTTTCCTCTGTTTTCCCTCTGTCGCTGTCGTTTCCTTCATCTTCTCCTCTTTTCTCGTCGTTTTCTTCTCCAGCCTTTACCCTCTGATTTTCCTACTCTTTTTTTTTCTTTCACTGCCACTTACTTTTCAGTTGATCCATTACTTCTTTCTTTTTTCTCACTGCTTATTTCCACTCTAAATCTCCATTCCATCTCCTTCTCCGTCCTCGTTCCTTTTTCTTTTACTTTGCCTTTTTCCCTTCTTTCACTCCCCTTCGTATCCTTTGTTTCTCTTTTTATTCGCCTGTTCTTTCTCCTCCCCTTCTTTTTCCAACGTTACCGTCGGTAAATTACGGGACACTTGTTATTAGTACACTTGAAATAGGCAGATGGATATCGTCATTAAACCAATTACGAAACGCGTATTATAAATAACTGGTTAAAAGATGTACATAATACACGGAATAGTACAAAACAAAAATTCACCTAAATAGAGTAATAAAAGCTTTACTCTATTTAGGTTACGCCTCTTTAATCGTGCTCCTGATGATACGAATTCGCATGAAAATCCACAGTCTAATTACAACTAAAACTAGAGTAGAGTACACGTTAAAATAATTCGCAACGTAAATTTATGTCTTATTACGAACATGTTTCATTAAAGTTCACATCGAAAATCACCGGCCTCGTAACTTATGAAACGTACGTCTCTTTTATCTCTTCGTTTTTCCCCCCCCCCCACTCAACCCCTGTAGCTATCTCAGCATGGTTTTCCAAGGAAAATGTCTTGACACAGGTATTGCTGGAAGTTCGCGTCGTAGAGGCCATCGTCGTTGTCGTCGTCGTCGCGAGTAAAACGCACGGTTATGTTGCGCGCGATTTACGATCACGTACGCGTGTACAACGGCGACGACATCGTATCTCCGATAATTTCGCCAAGCAGCAAAGCACCGGATAACTTTATCGTACGCACTTCTAGAATCATTTCGTTTGAACACGAAACACGGAAGCATTCGCGTAATGGCTATTCAGCTTAGCTTGGATTTAACAGGACTTCGGAACGAGACTTGGATAGGATACATATAGAAGAGACGCTTAACTTGATTATTTGAATGGAATGTTGCTCGAGTGGAAGAAAGTTCTTGCGGGATCGTGTTATTCTTTAAAGAAATTTTTCTTTTTATCCTTGAATATATGGATAGTTGTTCTCGTGATTTTCATTTTAAGACGTCGTATAGTACGATACGTATATATATATATATAGGATTTATCTTAATGATTGGTATTTTAGAAAGTGTCTGGAGAAATTGCTAGTTCGAAACGACGAGTATTATTGCTTTTGTATTCTTGGATAATTTCTTAAATCTTATTGTTCGAATATTTTTACCAGACCTATATCTACGTTCTGATCGATATTACCGGTGAATATAAATCCTTTTGTTCGTAAACGTAAAAATATTCTATCCCCGAATTCGCTTCTACGCGTAGCATTATAATTTTATTACCTAAATAATCACCTTCCTAGTCCTGTTGCATCGAACCTTCGATACAATTCAGTTTTCGTTGTTCCCGTGGTTTTATGTTACATCGCGATCCTATAATTTAACTCGCAGCAAAACGCAGTTATCCGTCTCGCGTGATAAAATGTCCTTTAATACCAATACAGATTGCCACTATTATCCAATATCGTTTGGATCTGGAAAAAATACTTACCACCAATACCGACGAACAGTGACAACATCGGAATATCAGTTAACGTAATCGCATCGTAGAAAGTAAAACAAAGGCCATTGTTTGTTATCAAGAATAGTGGTTTTCCGTGTCGTTTCTACGTCGTTTCTGCCCCATTGTGCAATTTCTTTCCCTCGACCTACTCGAGAAGGCTAATCGCCGCCTGAGCCGTCATTTCCACAACCACGCTCGTTTCACCCCTTATCAGCGTGTCCGAATCGCGTCCAACTTTATCTTCGCGGCCTGTGTCGCCATTTTCCCTTTGGTTAGCCTCTCCGAGGCGGCGAAACGCGACAGCGAGCTCCTGGCGCTGATTAATAGGGATTATTAAATTACAAATTGCGGAGGTAATCGGCGACAAACAATGAAAGTTCACCGGTTACGTTAGAGTTAAAACGCTGCACGTCGTCAGGTGAATCGATCGTGATTCGATACGTCGCGCACGATTAACCTTAGATTCGAGGCACGTTGGCGGTCGTATATTTTCTTTCGTGATATTATAACGTTCGTTACAACATATACAGTACCGTGATATTTTTAAGGAATATCTAATCTAGCCGAATAAAAGAGTAAAGGTATTTATTTTGTTGGTTGTCGTTAAGTAAGGTAAACTCCGTGTATCTTTGTTTCTTTATCAAGGCATCGTTGTATTTTATTAAAACCGCCGAGGTTAATTCTCGGAGACGCGCGTTGAACGCCGGAATTTCCGAAGAATTTTCTTCGAATTATCGCACGTATGTACCATTTTCTTGAAACGCGGTAGACTCGTGGAAATGGATAACTAGTTTCTGAGAGGCTCGATACTAAACACGTATAAAGATAAAACTGCGAAACTCGTAGAAAATGGATCGGACTTGATCAATTTTATTTCTGAGAAGCTCGTATCACGTTGTAACAGCTAGTTCGAGTAGTTCAGTTTCTATATAGCGTTGAAATTTTCAGTCAATACCAGGATATCGAGTCTGCGAATCGTATTATACGGTATATTACGCATTACACACAGCGTTATACATAAGTAATGTATCGCATTTAACGGTAACATACGTATCACGTAACTCTTACGTGGCTCGTCTCTTAGCTTCGAAACCTCGTAACAGCGCGCCAACACCCCCAAATTACTACTCGCCTCTTTAAAACCATCCCCAGAAACGTTTAAACAATTCCACAAAGCCCATTCATCGAGTATCCCTACGAACTTATTACATGTACGTAACGAGTAATTCCGAAGCACATATATGCCAGATTATAGCCGGTGTGGTCCGAACCGTGGCGGCCTCTGATACCGATCTCTCGTGGAATAGCGTCGCTTCCGAGATAGCTGGGTACAAGAGGAAGCGAGCCGGTCGACTTCGTTATTACTCGATTATTGGTGTTGCGGGGGTAATCTCGTCGGTAACCTCGCAACTCTCGCACTTAGCACTTACGTGGCGAACGGTACACGCCAATAACAGCTGACCCCCATCCGGTAACCCCACTTAAAGTCCACGCGGAGAGTAGCTCTGGTCAGTCGAGTCCGTAAAGGTATCGGAGGAGGCGAAAGAATCGGAAAAAACGAAGATATACCTATCGTCGTTACCGAGAATCCAGCGTCTCGTAACGAACGAATGGCCCCGATGATTGTAACTCTGCCTCTTGACGTCTGGCAGCCAGCGAACAGCCGGCTTAATAGAAAATCCTGGACCTTCGTTCCCATTTCTATTTATCGATGTTGATATCGGGACAGATAGCGTGGGTCGACGTGTGCTCGTAGTTTCTTGCGGAAGAAACGAAGAAATAGAAACGGCGCGGAGGAGAAGGTGGAAGGCTGATATTCGTGGATGAGGTGGAAGGTCGGAGATATTTCGGATGCTCGAATCCAGGTTATAGATACTTGGTTGGCGTCTGAAGCAAACGTTTGTCAATTAGCTGATTAGGTTACAGGAGGTAGATCATGTTGACAGGAATTTTGTGTGGCTCGGTTTGGTTGCTTCGCGTGCCTTCGGAGCTGAAGTTAATTCTCATAGAACGGTTATGCTACGTGGTATCGTTAGCAGGCGTCGGCGTGTACTTTGAATGATATCGTTGTAATATTTTGACAGTAGGAAGTAGAAGATACTCTTTGAAAAGAATATATCAATGAAAATGGGAAAATAACGTAATTGAATATGCGCGGAGATATTAAACCTGTTTTTACCGCGTTTAATTATTATTTAACGTTTTCATTTAATTAAAACTGTAATTAGATTACATTTAACGTTGATCCCGAGTAACGCGGTCGAAAATTCCAGCAAACATACAGAGGAGGAAAATTGCGAATTTTACAGCCAGCGCAACATTGTTCCAAACCGACGTTCGTTTAAACGAATCCTTGGCGCTCCGTTTCGTGGCTAGAATATTAAAAAGCTAGAGATCGATATGATAAATCGATGGAAAAGTAGTTGCAAATGACATACACATTGCGTGAACGCAACTGTACGAGCTGTGTAATGTACCGGACAACGACATATACGGAACATACGTGAAACAAAGGCACGACGATGAAAACGATAACCGGCGCGTTTCCCTATTAATTAATCTGGCGTATCGAACGTCCGGGGCGTTATTATTTCTAGAGACAAAGCTTATCCTTTATCGGCACCGAGTTTCTCACTATTGAGCGAAAATTTTTCGTGCTTACCAGCTGGCATTGTACACACCGCGGTGTTCTTTTCAGCGTGGCAGAGCGTGGAACAGTTCGCTTTTCATCGTATCTGTGCCGAAAGAAAAGTGGCCCTGGTAGCCGAGCGCGGAGCTACCTAGTTTCCACGCCCTTTAATTACCGCCGCACCACGACTAGTCGCGTCACACCGAGAGAAGTTGTCGTTACGGCTGCTAAAGAGCCGTCTATAGCGGTGTGTGGCCCCTTGCTACATTTTGTTCTCTCCTCTCTCGCGGCAAAGGTCGTCAGAAACGTCGAGAAAAAGCCATTGTCCAGTTCGAGATCCTTTGTTCGGGCCACTCAACCGGGTCTGTGTCCACCTTTAACGACCAACTCGGCTTCGTCATCGGGGACATCCTGCGATTCTCTTTCCCGGTCGGTAACCACGCTCGAATGGCAAATACACGGCCATGATCCATCTTTGGGCGTTAACGGACAGATCGATGCTTGGCTTTTTCTTCTCTCGTCCTTAACGACGAGATAGGTTAATTTGTCTGAAAGTAGGTTAAGGTATATTTATCTGTACTTTAGGTTAACTGCATTTTGACTTTCTGTTTAACGAGTGGAATCGGGGGAAGATGAAGACAAACTGATACCTAGCTGTGGCGCGATGCTGCGGATTGTTAGTCGGCAGTCGTTAGCGAACTACGAGACGATTTTGCATCATTATAGATTACATTTGAACAGGCGGCTGACAGGTATATTTCTCCGATGTAAGAGGATATATTCGATCCTGCTGTTTAAGGGGTTGTATTCGCAGTAATTCGAGTAGCTTTCTATTTCACTACATCACACGATCGTGAATGCCATTAGATTTATCGGACTTAACCTGGCGCGATCAAAAAATCCTGCAACCCCAAGCCGTATTATTCCCTCGCAACTTATCTAAGAGCGAGGGAGATCGATTCGAGCGGTGTAAAAACGTGTTCCACCAGACGCGTACAATGTCTCCCCGTCGAAGGTAGAAACGGTTGATTCCCGTGGGCGTTCTAGGCGTTCCAGCTCTCTCAACAGTTTGTGAAAACGATTTAGAAACGCGGCTGAATCGCACAAAGGAAACCGTGGTGCGTTGACCGTCCTTTCGAGGCCCAGACACCGTTGCCCTTGGAATTCCTTTCGCGAATACCTGCGCCGTCTTTCTGCACCGAACATAAAGCAAGGTAAAGCTCTATAAAGCGGGTATAAAATTCGTCTGCCGCTGACTCGTTCGCGAATAGGTAATCCGTGGAATAGGCGTTTTTAATTGCCGCTCGCTTCCAAGGACAACGGTGAACATCCCCATAGGGAACGAGCAAGTGGGCCTTTAAACCTACTCGGTTTATACGTTCGTGCGTTTGCTTCGACTGCTTCTCGAACATTAACTCGAATCAGATAGGGGTTTCTCTTCGGTTCACCGATAGTCCAGAGAATTCTTTTTCGTACAGTTTTTTCGTTACTGCGTGGGTTGTGCAGAAATACACACGCACGCACGCACGCGCGCACACACACACACACACACACACACACACACACACACACACATATACGTATTACCGTGCATTACAACTAACGTGTGGTCGGGGATGGAATTGAACGTTGGTAGTGGATCGCGAAATATCTCGTTTTTATGTGTCTCGTGATAATTGTATACTGAAAGTTTGCTTATCGCGAGGTAGTGTAATTTTTGCTTTCGTGTTATCCGGCTAGCGAGTCTCGTGATAACCGCTAGCGAGAAATCTCTGAAACTAAACGGTCAACACGTCTCACATTCAGCTCTATTGCAAAAATGTAGTATTACGTTTCTTTAAGTTGCGATCGTTGGAAGCCAGAGAGGTTTTCCCGAGTGCGATTAAACTGGTTGCAAATTCGAAGATGCAAGCAGGGAAATATGAAAAAAATGCGCGGGTGCTAAAAATAGTTTTACAGACTTCCTCTTCTGAATCGCGAGAAATCTTATTACTTTGCTTCTTCGCCGATCACTTTTATCTATGAATGTTCATCGAACGAACCAATTTTACAGATTGAGAAACGAGGAGAGCCAATTAAATAGAGAACTAATACTTTCCTGATATTGTAACCAGCGGACGAACTCTTCAAACGCTTCCAACCCGTCGCTGAATCAGGAATCGTAAAACTTAACGATATTTACCGATCGTGTAAGATTCGTAGATTCACGAACTCGTTGCTTATCGATCGTTCTGGACACTGAGCGATTTCTGCGACGCCATATAAGCTGAATCCACCCACGTTCGGCGAAAGAAGTCTCGAGTTTCAGTCGATCTGCAGTACGTCGAATAAAAAAAGAATCGTTAGAGACGCAGCGACGTCTGCTTCGTCTCTAGCATGTTATATGCAAATTTTCTACCTTCTGTCTGTGCCGACCAGCGTCTGGGACGTGAATCATGCTAACGTCTCCAGTTGCAAACCGGAAATACATCGGACGCGGCGTTCGAATAAAACGCGTGGATTTCTTTCGGATTTCTTGATCCTCTTCGGTTTGTAGCTTATATTATCATAGCGGTATAAACTGGCCGATAAACATTCGTAAGTTGTCGTGCATTATTTAAACGCGCGAATAATTACAAGCGGAAGATAATTCTGATAGTTGGTTTGGAATTATTTCGAAACGAAATATCGCAGAACGAACGAAATCACGTTGTTTCTTGGGAAGATAAAAAGCGTCAAAGCGATCGATATCGAGCGAGAATTTTTATCGCGATTTGAAATTTTGAAAATTTATATGAAAAGCTTAAGAAACTTTTTATTAATTTCTATCCTCAAAGTTTATGTATACCACGCGTTACGATGGTCTTAATTCTCCTTTACGTTTTTATAATAGTACAATTAGGAAGTTTCTAATTATCGCCTTGACAAACTTGTTCGACAGTCTTGATTATCGCCTTGGCAAACCTAGTAACGTAGCCTTGGTTACTCAAGTTGCATAGTTGTATAACAATTAGATCGCAGCCAAACTCTTTTGCTACTCTTGCTAAAAATAGGGCGTCGTAAAATAATCTCAATCGTCGAATCTTACGATAAATCGACTTTTTGCTCGATGCCGTTCACTATTTCTGCAATTGAACTTTCAATATATTATACACTTACGATTCCGAATATTCGATTTAAAGGGAAAGCAAATAAGCTGTACAATGATATTATTAAAACCAGTAGCTCGAATCAGTTGCTCGCTTTTATATGAATTTTGCGGTTGGCAACTCACATCAGCATAAAGTAAGTATGTACAGTCGCTTGCCTGATTAACAAAATTTTATTCCTCTTCTTTGCCTCCACGCATATAATCACGTTAAATCGCTTCTTGTATCAGTCATGTAAAAAATACATAGTTTCATCAGTGGAAGCTTTCAGTCACGTTCGTTCAATATAACTTCATCCCATCGATCTATCAGTGAACAAACGTCACAACACAGCCATTCGTTTTATTAATCTACACGTATCTTTATTTTAATTTCGTATAAATTTCGTATCGTTACCGCCGATAGTTCCAGCGTTAATGCAACCAAAGTTCTTTATATGCTCCTACATATATCGATGCGTAACGTAATAGTGCTTGAAATGTGCGTGAATTACCGCGAACGAAACATACAACGATCGTCCAGTGTGTTTTTCTCCTCTTGATATTGCTTCGATACGTTGAACGAAAAACGTAGATTGAATGATAACAAAATTTCTTAACCAGTTTCTAAGGACTCTCTTCGAGGTATCCACAACGTTTCCAACAATCGTGGTTCCGCTCAACCAGTCTTTGAAATCTAAACGCGTGACGAGGCACACGGTACGACTAGCTTTCTATTTATTTCGTGCTAACAGCGTCTTGTCTTCACAGCGAGAATGAACTTGTCCGCTTCAATGCAGCGTTCACGCGTATCTAAAATATTGGTGGAACAATGAAATACGATAGGGTCCCTCGATTAAATCTCGAGGATCGTTCAACGACGCGTAACGAAGCAGTCTCACGCGATCTCGCGCCGTCCGGAATCATAATCGCGATGACGAGGCGGATCTCCGTTGATGGCCACTCGGGTTCTTATTGTTCAGGGTGCGTGGAAGTCGCGTGCAGCCTGCGACGAGCACCTAGAAACTGTTTATCCAACGGATGTTGGCGAAATTACCGATGATCGATGATACGTGAACCCGAGGAACAATTTTTAGATATTACGTTCGTAAAACTCGCTGGTTTGTTTAACTCGATCCTTTCGAGAGAGATTCTTTCGATAACGAACTAATTAATAGCGATTAAAAAATGGACGAGCAAAGGTAACGCACGTTGCGATAATATCGATTATAACGCGCTAAAATTCGAAAAAAAATGAGGTAAACCCTTGGTGGATCCACCCAAGTTGCTCTTTAAATTTCATTCCTTCGAACTTGTATTTTTATCGGGAAGGATTTTAAACGTTGAAACTTCGTAGATCGATCTGAGCAAAATTTTACCTTTGAGTTTCTCTTTGAATTTCTGTCTTCGTCTAAAAGGTTCGTAGTATCTTAAATCGTTAATTTCGACGAGTCTCGGCTATGTCGATGAACCTGTAACAACCCAGCAGTCTTACAAAACGTTGCTTCGAGACGTATTAGGCTTCGTGGTTTCGCAATCCTGAAAGGGTTAGTAAGGCTTGTCCAGATTTCCAGACAATTATCCGCGGACACGTGTCCACGGACAGTCAATATATCGGCAGGTCTTTTGTCTTCCGCTGAAGTGGAACGCAAGAGACTTCGTCTACAAGACACATTGTCCGTGAGTCTGGGGCAAGCCTTTACAAGTCTGAAACGCCGTTTATTTCCTTGCAGAGCGTGTATCTCGAAACACGAATAACCACGAGATCCTCCTGAATCGATCTGTACTTGGAGAGGATCGATAGTGAACGGAAAATCCTGTAATTAAACGAAAATCTGAAAGGCACGCGAATCCGTTGAAAACTGTCTGTTCCGCGTAAGTCGTCTCGTGGAACGAGTCGCGAGAGAAACAGAAGGCGTTCCAGAAGAGTAAAAATAGGCACCGGCATATTTGTGTGATGATTCGATGCACGACGGAAGAGAATTCAAGGGTCAAGTTGCTGTTTTATGATTCCGTCCCGTTTCTCGAAATATCCACGTGAAAAGCAGGGAAGAAGGAACGATCTCAGGCGTAGCGGTTCTTTCGAAGAACGACCACGTGAAAGATAAAGGTTGAGAGACTCGACGTCGATTGCCTCAAATGGAAGAACTAGCGTTTTCATCCGATGAACGTCGTCCGATATCTGCGCGATAAGTCAGCCAACTGAACCGATCATCGAGAGTCGTCTCGCCGGATTGTCCGCTCGAGATCGATCGATTCGCCTATTTTTTTCCCCTTGGTTTTCGGTCGTTTGAAAAATCGCGAGGCTGGATTGTACGATCGTGAGACATGGATGCCTTGGAATTGCAAGCAGCCCTGGTGAAGCTGGATCCAGCCACCACGGTGACGCCGATCGGCTCGAACGTGAAAATGCTGCCGGCTCATCATCGTATCGCGTTCACGGTCGATTTGGACGATAACGATATGACGTTGGAGAACGCGTCGCAGAACGACGAGAAATCGAACAACATGGTGGTAGCGGAGACGATGCAGACGAACAACGCCTCTAGAAAGCTTCGCAACAATTGCTCGGCCCAATTGACCGTGCCGGGCCATCAGAATCATCCTAACAACCGGCAGATAGAGGTGTCCAAGTGCGAAATGGCGGAGGTCAGGTGACGCCAGCCTTGCTACGACCTTATCTTTTATCACACTTATCCGCCGCACAGGGGCAGCAAGCATCATGCTAAGCATCACGCTAAGGAGAAGAGACATCATCATCATCATACAATGCATCATCAGCATCATAGATCTCATGTGGTGAGTCAGTGCGTTCTATTCGTGCGTGATCGTACGTTGTTTTACTATACGTAAGGCAGGTTTCTTCTTTTTTTCGTTTCCTCGATCGCGAACTGTCCGTCTTTGTGTATATCGTTTCATAGAAAATGTCCGTTTCTGTGTTTCCCCCCTTTTTTTTTTCCTAATTCTTCTATAGTGTTTGCAATTGTTTATTTAAACGTTGCTTACGACTAAATTCGTTCCGTCACTTATATTCAACAGCGTTGTCGTTTAATCGAAAGAATCTCCTTTCTCTTTCTTTTTTCTCTTTTTCTTTTCACGTCAAATACCGATCTCGTTCGATCGGAAAGTTCTCTTATTTTTATACAGTAGCAAAAAGAACGTTGGTTTTCGTTTTATTCGATAGCGTTTAATCGGAGAATTTTTTAATCAAAAAAAAAAAAAAAAAAAAAAAAAGGAATCGTTGACGCGATATCGGAGAAAGGAATTCGAGTCATTTTATTTCGCAAAACTCGAAGAGTCAGAGGAGAAGGAGAACGCGATGATTGGGTTGAAAGAATTTGAAAAAGCGTAACGTGGTTAAGTTCTTTCTTTTATGTTAGGTTTTCTACGAACTCGTTGTGCAAATTAGAAAATGATCGACGAAGGATTTTAGTACAATTGGATTCGTTGTTTCGATTGGTTGTTTAAACGTGTCAGTGTTACGCTATAGCATAATTATTTTTCGATTCGTGTGTTTATGTCTAAGTAGAAGGATTATGTGTTACTAGGGCATGCATGATGTTCATCGTGTAGTGAAATCACATGGTTAAGCATTCAACTGCTTTTACTTCGCGGTACTGTTATTATAGCGAAAGCCAAACATTTTGGTCGTCGTTACAACATCTAATCGTTAATAATTTTCCTTTAGCTACGTCGGCGTGCTTCTTCTCTGCATTTCATCAAATTCTGTCATAAAAGAGTACAAGTTCAATAATAAAAAAACAGCATAGTACGGGATGAAAAATTTTCAAGTAAAAAATGTAGGCCAATCGGAACAAAATAGATTAAAGTATAAATACCATTCGTATGATTCGACAAAGGTTGAGAAATTAAAGGACCGCGTTTCATAAGTAGATAAATGACTTTAAGCGCACAAAATCACTGGCCTGGATTATGGGCTCTGTAACATCATTGGTGGAAAAAGCGTTCTTTGTCATTAGCGTCCATTAACGTTTCATCCATGTCCATTTCTGTTACGTAAAGTTCGTTACATTAAAACGTGGCCAAAGAAAAATTACATTCTCGCATCGGTATATATTTCATGTATATATGTATCGCGTACAATATAGCGATAGGAAGAGGATGAAAAGAATTTCTGAAGTTTATAAATGAAGACGGAAATTGAAGTCTTTTAAGATCCATCTCTCCTTTATGAATCATATATTCCTCTCCTATATCTTCTTATTCTTGCTCACTTCTTATTTGCGTTCACGCATTTGTCCACGCATACGTCGCCATGCCATTCGATTGGAAAATTTCATTAAAAATTGAACGAAAATATCTCGCTCGAAAGTAGTCGCACAAATCCAACGCCATCTTGCAAGCTGAAGATTCGTCTCCGGCATATACTACGTTGTCGTCTATTCAGATTGATAAATCGTTCATAAAAACGATGGCAAAGTTTGCTGCTTCGCGATGAATACGGCATTTCCAAAACGACGACGTCCGCGTGTATGTTTATCGAAAGACGTCTCTAGCGAGATGGTAATATCGGTCAAGTGTCAAACTTTATATATCGTGCTCCTTAACGATCGAATTGAGAGAATCTCCAGAGAATAAGCACTCCAGATCTCTGTCAAGGTTGTCCCGAATAATCTTACCCTCAAATAATTTCATCCGTTTGACTCGGTGTTTGCCCCTTTCGTGATCAATTCGATTTTTGAAACGGTCGTAATATCGGCGTAGTTGGAACGTTAGCACTAATGCAACAAACGTCCGACGTTTAATTTCTCAAGGATCGAACGATCAACTTCGACGCAGTTAATCAATTTGCCGTCTAAGTGGCTCAATCGGCAAGGAAAAAATGTTTGTCATGACGCAAGAAAATGCTATATTAAAAGTTGCTTTGAAAATCAGAAAGTGGCGCGCGTGTCCGAGTACCTCTGCCTCGGTCTGCCCAAGTCTCTGGCGCGATTCGACGCTTCAATTTGGAACGTCGTTAGATTTCTTCGAGCGACGATTACTCGCGAGCAGAGCAACGCTTAATGGGCCTATCGCGACTCACTTAGCCGCTTTAGCGTCGAACTATCGCCGATGGTAGCCGCGGTATGGGCATTAATGGACGTATTTCCGGGACACGAGGTTGGCTAACGTAAATGAGACGAGATAGAATGGCCGTGCACTGTGACCTGGATTTCTTTAAGGGCAGCAGTTCGAAGGGTGATCGTTCGCGTACACTTGTTACAGTTCAAGAACAGGGACATAACCTATTTAAGACCTATTTCAGCTCGGAGGAAACTATTGACAAGTGCATCGCTGAAACCGCGTTCAATTGCACCCGTGCAACCGTATAAAGGAATAATAATTACTGGACGATCTTTTTTCCGATTGCTCGGATTATTTCTTTATTGCTGACTTTATTGCCGTGGAAATTTCCTACTAATTTAATTCGCTGTAAACCATCTGTCTAATTCGTCGATGGTTAATATTCCGCGATATTGGTGATTTCATTGGGGATTTTGATAATCTTCGTTTATCGGTCAGTTTCTATTTAATTAATATCTGCCGATTGCATTTGTCAACCGTGTCAAGCAGTAATCTTGATCGATAGTTTTGATTATCGTAATATCAAGATAGAAGTAGAACTATGTAGGACGCATATAGAGTAGTCTTATAACATTCGGTCACTCTATTCACGGATGGAGGCTACCCTAACTAAATTTTCAATTAATTCGGCACGAAGGTCGAGTAATAAATGAACTTCAACCGCAACTGACAGGTGACGCTACAAAACTCATTACTCTAGAAGCTTCTCTATTCTACAAATTACCTTTGTACGCTTATATAAATCAAGCCATTCGTCGGAAACAGCATAGCGCATACATCGTGTCGAACAATGTACAATTTAGCAATTTAATTACAGCTTTCTTTATCACGATATCGTATTTGCTTGCGTTCGACGATGATTTTCCAAATATATAGATCCACTGCAATTTTATTTCTCTTCGTCGACCAAAAGTATTACCTTTGAACCCATTCTCGTTAACTGTACGTAAATTAATAATATATATTACACGATGAATAACCATACGGATTTATCAAAAATTTCACGCCGTTTCTCTTCGTCGCTCTGTACATTTCGCCATTTTTTGCTTAACACGAAACGATAAATTCAGCATAAACAAAATATTCGACGAAACTGGAATGTACCTAGCAGATATTTCAACGATCATAAACCAAAGAGATTACGAGAAATACACGCGCCACGATATATCGACGAGATCGTAGCAGTGGTTGGGAAAAAAAGAGGGACACGGACTAGACGATCGGCTATCACGCGAAACGCGTATCAGTTTTGTTGCGCGAACGCCGGCTTGCCTGAAATCGAAACCCAGTTCTGTTGGGTCGCAAATATTGTTGCATTCGCTTTTGACAAGCGGCACCGTTAAAGCCTTCGCTGCGGCAACGTCAGACGTGATTCATATCTGCTCGACATTGAGCCATTGGCGAAACGTTATACTCTTATTCCGGGTGTAGCTCCCAACCTGCATAAACCACGCAGAAAGCAGAATTACTTCTGGTTCCAATGTTACTCCGCTTACAGGAAATATTTGCAGACGTTTCACGTTTTTTCAACGAGGCTTGTTTCTTAACGAAGCCTTTAAGATTCGTTTCCGTAACGGATATATCATTTTCACGAACGTATGAAATTATTTCTCCAGTTCTCTTACGCAGCGACCGCTTCATTTAGCTTTCGAATAAAAAATTTCAAAAATTAAGGATTATTCGCTCGACGACGAGCTACGGTTAGGTAACTTAAAACATCGTACGCGTATATACCTTTCGCACTTGCTGTGTCTCATTAATCGCTTTCCTATTTATAGAACGTTGTAATCCGTCGAGAAGCACTGAATTTTCAAACAAGTTGGGATAATCGATCGTTTGTGTTTCCACGTGCGTGTTTAAATAGTCTACATAATATGTTTAACATTAGGGGGATTCGCGTGAAATTGTTTTTCGGCCTGTTGAACATAAGAGGACGATATTTATCGCTAATATACGAGGAAATATTTAGCGTTCGCTGAATTGTCTGTTAACTGTTCCGTCAGATATGATTCGCGTTAATCCGTTTCACGCGGAGTGGTCCATTCGATATTTCTCTCTGCTTATTATTAATTACGTTGAAAAGAATACGTGTATTCGAATGATTCTACGAAAGGTACAAGTACCGTTTAAATGAAAAAAAAAAAAACAAAATTCTACGACGATCTAAGTTTCCACGTGCAACGAATAAAATCGCGTTAAGGCTACACGGAGAAAAGAAAGAGGCGCGACCGGAATAACTCGATAATTCCATTACACGAAATTTCCTACAAAAATGACGGATCGAGTCCGAGGAATTGAATCGTGTTCCACTCGTTTCCATCGAATTTAACGGGATGCGTTTGTTATCCCAGTGATAAATAGACGCCATCGAAGATAAAATTAGCATCGTTCATTCGCCACAATGATCCGATGTACGAACAGTGATACAGGACAAATTCTACGTAGAATCGACACCAGCGTGGTCTTTCATTAATACGAAACACCTGTAAATCCCGTAACGATCACATACACCGAACGAAAAGCAATTCAACCCTGATCCCTATCAACGTCTGCAAACGAGCACACGGTGCTTAAATCGATCGAAAATTGCCAGTCAAGAATTGGATCAAGCTTGTCGTGTCTGGAAGCACGTGTAGTACACGGAGAGACAATACGTTCACATTGCTACACATTTCCCCTTGTGCAGCCTGGACAAATCGATAGCGAGGACCCTGTAACTCGGCCACCCCTACCATCGCCGCCCTTCTATCGATACACGGAACCATTCTCCAGACGCGACGTCGACAATCTCTGATAATTTATTTTTAATACTATAATCGGGACACAGAGTAAATAGACGAGTGGCGGAAAGCTAGTCGTGCGCCGTAAATTGGATATTATCAAGTATTGAACGTTAAAAGTACGGGAGTATTAAATATAAATAAACGTACCGATAATGTTCCAATTACTAATAAATGTTAAAGTAAATAATGTTCCATTAAGGAAGGCCGCGACTTATTGTCGCTTTGCTAACTTATCGTAAAACACGAGATACAAGCTTAAAGAGAATGAAACGCTTTTCAGGCCAGAATTGATTCTAGAATTATTCCGAGGTCGATATGGTACAACGAGAAATATAATTTAGATGAAAGCAATAATTTAATCGTTTACATCAAAGTTCAAATAAACGCGAAATGATACGTATCGATACTACGATCAAAATTCTACGTACCTGCTTTCGAAACCAAATTTCTACATAATGTATTTATTTAAGCATTAAATTCAGAAGCTACGTATTACAAGAGAATCAAAGAGAGAAGACACAGTGTGTCTTCTACGAACTTGTACAGGATTTCCCAAGGAAAGCTGATTCGTGCCAATAGCGTTGCTCGTCGCTGTAAATAACAAATGCCTACCTGCTTTTCTGCTCGAAATAGTTAAAATAGAAACGACCAAGGAAATACGTTATCCTGCCGCAGCTAGCGTACGAAAACTAAATATTCGTAAAATAGTAATTAACTACGTTGATGGTTGTAGGCTAGAGGTGGACGATCACGTTGAAAAGAATAAGTAACGTATTGATACTGGAAAGAAACTGAACGTTTAGTGGAACTTTCTGCTCGTCTTGTGTCTCTTTCAGCGCGCTACAAGTGTCTGTATCTCCTTTATCTTTACATTCTCTGGAGAATGCAAATTAGCGTCTCCTCTCGGTACATCTGCTACCGGCAAATGCGTGTACCGAGTTTATAATCGTATGCACACACGCGTTGCTTCCATTCCTCCTGTCGTTTGGTCGTGCATTGTTTGCGATATAAGGTCTAAGGTGTTCGATCGAGAGAGCGAGCCTCGTACGTGATAAGCCAACAAACTAAGGACAGATGCGTTCTATCTTGGCTCTGATTGACACGATCTGCTACCTGTCTTACCATATTACGTACTTAAGCGAGCGTGGGTATTAATGATATCGATGGCTATTAAGTAGACGATGAAAATCTGGAATTTAAACGTGACTTTTTCACGCTATTGTCAAATTGGGTATTTGGCTTGACCGATGGTTTAATCGAGATTTAATTGTCTACGTGAAATTCCAATTCTTCCGTTTAAAAAGGCGTCGCCGTGTTTAATCAACTTTGTATACTGTCAACTGCTATGATTACCCATTACAGATACATAGATATCTATTTTTCTAGACGATTTCTAGAAATGTCACATCCGTGGTCGTAATTAACAAATTTTACAAGACTGTTCAGAGTGTACATTTATATGAACATTCGGGTAATTGTGACTGCATACAGCGTACGTTTCGTATAGTCGTGTCACGGCTCCCTTGTCTGACAGGGATGGTTGCGAAGGAAGGATTAAATAGGCCGTCGAAGTAAGGAGCTAGAGAAACGAAAAGAGCGTCACTTATATCTTCTTTGTTTTTATCGAATTTCTATAGAGATAGATAGGGTAAGAGAACTAATCAGATCGAAGAGGTTTACTTTAATGCGCGTGCAAACTAGTTCCGGAATGCAATCTAGCTTCGATCGCGGAGCTTCGAATTTCCTTGGTGGTATTTGCTAATAAATTCGATTCCGGCTCGACCGTGGACACACCTGAAGTTCAGTTGGTTCCTCTAGCGATCGATCTTGGAGGACGCAGCATTTCGAGGATTAAGTAACGCTAATCGCTCGATTAATTCAATTGCATAATTTACTTCGTTAGTAAACCTGAGAGTTTCTTCTCGTACGAAATTCATCTTCGTTGACTATGCAGATTGCAGAAAGACTACGTAGAAATTCTGAAAACGCTAGACCAGAATCTCTATGAAACTTCACCGTTGCAAATTTCCATTCGATTGCCACCGTGGTACGGTTAAAAGGACGAAAAAATGAGCCAATTGATTAACTACGGCAATTTGTGAAAATTGCCTGGAAAACGAATCGTCGCATTATCAAATTCTCCGAATCCATCCGAATATCCAGTTCGACGAAAACGCGATTAAAGGACAGGTCATCGTATTATGGAGGAGCAAGGCTGTTTCCGCGTTAACGCGCGAACACTTTTAGAGATTTCACGAGTATGGATGAGAATCGCGCCGGTTTTTCCGCGTTTCATGCGGGTCACGCGTGTCAACGAGCTCACGAACTTTTAACAAGTTTGTATTCCGACTGCAGAGTCCGTCTCTCTGTATGTCATTTGTACTCCACGATATACGCGGCAAGTGTTCGTCTTGAACGTGCGAACGCGCGTCGTTACGAATTTCGCGGCATCCGGCCGGCGCAGCTGTGTTATTGGCTATTGGCCGAGCTTGTAATTATTTCTCTTAATTGCTTTTCGTAAAACAATGGTCGGTATTGTTGGTTCGGTTGGTTCTCTTCGTTGTTCGTGTTAATGTAACTATATAACTTGTAACGCGGACCTAGATGCAACATCAATTGCAACATTTCTATTAAAATAATTTGTAAGAAGGAAATACATAAAGATAAGATAAATAATCGTAAATGACAAATGAATTCGTTATTTCTTTAAGTACGTGTACTATACGTGTCTCGTTACGGAAAGCTTATTACGAGGAAAAGAAATACGCGCATATAGTGAAAGTTCATTTATCCGAACCTATTGAGAGGAAAATATTTTATGTATAAAACTGGAGCTGATATTATAATGGGAAGTCGTCCATTCTCCTCGGTATCTTGACTTTTCTTTCGTAGAATGGAAGTTCACGTCCTGATAAACGAAGTCAATGAGTAGCAGGAGTTCAATTAATCAGACGCGAGCAAAAGTTTCGTTCTAAAAGTAAATGGAAATTCTACCGTGATATATAGATTTTGATCTTGTCTATTATGTCTTCGATAAAGAATAGTCGTAAGCCGAATATCCTTGCTTTCTATAAATAAGTTGGTTGTATAAATGTAACTTCCTTTGTCTTCGCTTTACGAAACTTATCAGATTTTCGTGTTCCGTGTACAACGTTTATGCATGTTGGACAATCGTAGTCGAAAGGGTTAGTGACAGCGAAGAGTTAACTTACTCGGGACAAACAATCTGCAACTTCAACAGAACTTCTTCCTTTACAACGGACACGCTCTTTTTCTTTGCTACAGACATACTTCTTTCTCTACCAGAATGCTACGATTGTTACGTACATTTCTTCAGAGCACTTCCCTCTGATTTTCCTATTCACTCGTGTACGTTATATGCACACACTCTTATTCTAGTTTCCCTCGCGGACAAGCATCTTGTTTTCCTATGGCTTTTTATCATACTTGGAGTTTTTTTTTTACTTGGAACGCCACAATTTGTGTACTTTTTACCGAAAGAATACCATACCGCTACGAGTCCTCGAGACAGTGTAGAAAACAAAGAAACGATGCAATTTGCTTTGCATTTCGCGATCTTCTCGTTTACTAACGTAGATTAGAATCTTGACGAATTCGTAGAATATTCGCGAAAAATTGTATACATTTATCAGGAATCTGAAAGGCACGGAAATGTACGAAAATATATAGAATAACCGGAGGGAAGTAAAGTTCCTTATATATATATATATAACAGAGCTCAACTTAAATTGCTCGAAAGATGAAGATGCTTGAAAAATCGTACATATTAGATTTTCTGATAAATTCGCTGCGCCTGTTCCTTCCTACGAACAGACTATCGATATTATGATTAGAGATTATTTTTCGTGCGAAAAATTTTTAATGACCCAAGAATGTGCAAAATGCATACAATATACATCGAGTACATATACAAAATCACTTATACTAGTTATAATGTTTAGTAGCTGAAAGAAATTTCTATTTAAATCTCGCTTCTTTAGTTATGTTAATCGATGTATAAATTTGCATAAACACATCCGTAGTCCATTTATAAAATAGACGACACGTTGGACATGTGTAAATCGTATCCATATTATTATTATACATCATTCATGGGTTCTCTCATAAACCCTTTATCCATCGTTCTTCATTTCCCATCCTTGTGCAACGTTACCTCGTCGACCACCCTCGTCACGTTTTCATGTAATTTCGTTCCACCAGGGGTGCTATATCGTCGCGATATACGCATGCAAACGCAGCCGCACATAAATTTCAAGGGATTCGCGCGTTCGCATTACTTTCGCGATTTTGTGGCCGCGTGCACATGCGAATATGTCGTCGCGGGCTTGAAACCTCATCCTTCGACGCTGAATTTAAATACAGCGACCAAACAACTGGTGTTGTCATTCGGATGTGACTACTTGCCGCGGAACGACTCATTCTATAATTGAATTTCTTTCTCCAACACGAGTTGAATTGAAAGGAAGTTTCGTTAGACGAGGGTCGAAGAATTTAGAAAGAGGGTGAAATTTTTTATTTTATTGGGAATCGAATTAATCCTTTTATGAATTTTGTACGTACTATTTGAATTCTGTTACGTCTTGATATCGCTTTAGTTTCGATCGGGAAGGAGATCTTTGATAATTTCGATAAATTTTTAACACATGATCGAGTTTACTTGGCGAGTAATTAACTTGGCACAAATTTACGATTCAAATACTACTTGCTTCGGTCCTTCATACGTTCAGCTATTTATGTAACTGTCTTTCACTTTTATGCTTCCATTATCTTGTTTTCGTTACGCGATTCATCGTTTAAATGGATATCATACAATTCAAACAAATATACTCTTCGCTTCATCAACAATGATTACTTACACCGCCACTTTTACCATTTACATTTCGCTGCTTCAATGGTCACTTCAACCATATAGATAATTGTACTTCAATTTCATTAATGATACTCATGCTATCAGCCATTTTTGCCATTTTAATTTTCTCTTTAAGAGCCATTATTACTATTGCTTCAGAAACGTAGCTGATATTATCAAATTGGAACTAAAAAAAAAAAAAAAAAAAAAAAAAAAAAAAAAAAAAAAAAAAAAAAAAAAAAAAAAAAAAAAAAAAAAAAAAAAAACTAAAAAAGGAAGTAAAAAAAGTAAATACGAAATACGAAATGGAAAAGCTAAAGAACTAGAAAAGGTCTGAAAAAATAGAACGAACTATTTTCGACGCCATTTGTTTCACCCCCATTTTACCAGAAATCTCCATAATTTCATCTACTTTCTTGCATCTGATCATCGTGTCGACGCGATTTTATTACCTTCAATGTCAATTACCATCGAAGCAGCCCTCAGCATCAAGTAATTAAAAATTTTCCTATAAATAAGACGTCTCCGAGTTTCTGGCGGTGATTTAAATGCCACTTACACACACGTTTCGTTTGCCAGTCTGTGTACTTACTTTACCCTCTTCATTATCGTTAAACCGGTTGCTAAAGCGACCCCTGGCTGGTCCAGCACCCTTGTTTTCGGTGGAACCCTTCGTCGTAAAGGACCACCGACAAGGTCACTCTTTCAATCAGCGCTCGACGGCTTAACGAAGCTGAAAAAGACCGGCAGAGATACAGGCTATACGCGTGCTTACACGTCAGACGAAGATTTTAGTCAGATCCTCAGACAGAGATGGACATCTGCTTAAGAGCTTCTGTTGCTCATCGCTACGTACCAGATTAATGTATTTTTCATTAATTAGCATGCTGCGCACGAAACGTCGTTTTCACGAACTAATTTTTAACCATAGGTAACTTCGATATGAAATTATAACGATAGTAATTCTTGAAAATATCGTGTATTTAATTCGATGTTTTAATTTTTCTATGCAGTGTCCGGAAGGAATTTTTTATTCTTCCACGTTTACGGAGATTACACGGAAAATGTGTTAAAAATCTCTATCGATATTATGTAGAAATATATTAAACTCTCGCTTTTGGAATTTTTAGTTTTATCGAGCAAATTCCAAATATTTGATATCGCGCGTTCGACGCGGCACCAAACGAGCTAGCGGAAATACTTCCCTTTGCCTTCTAAAAAACGAGCCATTATCTTTCCTACTATACATAAAAATTCCATTCGCGTTATTCAACGAAGGAGTTATTTATGTTCTCTGATGTTGCTACTTTCAGCGCCATATACGTGGACATTGTGTATTATCGAATCCGGATCAATCGACTTACGTTCGATTCCGAAGTTCTCCCCTTGGAAATTGGGCGAAGGGATTAAGGGGGATGTTGTAGCTCGATCTGTGGATTATCGGCTCTGAATGTTCGTCTCGTGTCGCATTATAGCAAATATTTATATCACGAATATACTCCGTGATAATTGCCTGCTTTCTCGTTCTATTATTAATGCATTTGAAATAAGCGAATGTACGAATAATCGTGATTTTACGATGGGAAATGCCAATTTCTTTTGTCAAGAATATGTCATTCTTATTTCGGATTGAAAAATAATCGTAACGCACAGGATACGTATAAGATGTGTAACAAGAGTATATTTGTTCTCTAAGCTACATTTAAAAATTCAGAATATAATCTGACTGATATAGGATCTATCTCGTTTAGTATGGAGAGCGGATCTATCCGCTGTGTCAAGACGATTGTATTGTAGGTCGAATAAATCTATCTGCTGTCGAACTAAATCAGATTCTGCGATGCAGTTTAAATATTTATATTTGAATTTTGTATCTTTTCATATCGTACTTTATCATGTTACAGTGAAGAAACGACTCGATATTGTTAGAACAGTATGAGAATAAAAAGCGTGTGGTATGTCCGAGGAAAATACAGAAAATACAATTTACTGTGTGCAGTTCTTTGTTTTGCTATATAACGCATATCGTACAAAAGAAGTTTATATAGTAATATAAAAGAAATATATATACATGATTAACTTTATCAGATATTAAATTACAATCAAAGTCTATTTAAATTACATACGTAATTTGATTTTAGTTCGTAATAGCAGTTCGCCTTTGCGTTTTTTCTTAAGCGTATTAAACCGCAAAACTAAGCTCTAGCACACGGACCTACAAACGTTCGAATCTAATTTATCAAAATTTCACAAAGAATAACACGTAAGAATAAATACGAAAAGTAATTTAATACAGTAATTTGCAGAGTAATTTAACGAAAGAATATCGCTACAAGCTCGAGGAAATGTCGTTTACCGTATAATTCTTCGACCGATTTATATCAATCCACCAAACCATCTTGAACTTTCCTCGTTCGTTAGCCCGTGTAAAGAAGCAAACACCAAGGAAACGTACAAAGGATCGCTAGCAGAATCATCAACGAATCGTTACGAAAGCAACTGCGATACTTCGTTCCACTTTCAAGATTCTCGTCCGCTATAAATTTCCACATCCGGTTCGTACAATCGTCACAGAATGTGCACGTGATGCTGACACGAATTCGAGACCCTTGAGACACTTGATGATGAATCGAACGATAATTTTCCAGCGCAATTTCGTCCCCTGGACGCACGAACAGCAGATTTCAAAGGAAAGGATATGCTTGATAACGTTTCACGCGCGCGTACTCTGACGATTGAGAAGGATAAAAAAAACAGCGCCAGGGACCTTGGCCACCGAGTTCTGCATCGATGGTCGTATTTATTCGAAGAGCATAGCCAGCCTTCGAAGAGAAATTGGTATTAATAGATAGCCTGCGCTCTCGTAGACTTCGATTAATTTCAGGTCTCTCGTCATTTTCCAAGGCATTCGTGAGAGCCATCCGACACAGAGGGATCGAGTATCCGACCCTTATTAAGGTAGTCCCTAATGAATATTAATTATATCTTCGTGACACGTACACACGCATACAATTTCACGCTTGATGTGTACACATCGTTGTAATTTGTCTCTTACGAGAACCGTTCGACATTTAATGAGACGCTCGAGAAATGTCGAAAGCAGGGTTGGAGCTGATCGGTTGGAACGATGCCGATTTTCTGTTTTTTTTTCTTTTTTTTTTTGCAAACATTTTGTACTTTGTCGCGTCTTCGTGGTGGTTTCGCCCTTTCGTCCGGTTAATTACAATTAGTTCATTGCGAGTGTATGTCTGTTTTGTCTTGTTGTTTTATCGCGTTTATAAGCGAATCTTCCTATCCCTTAAAATGGCGACACGAAGAGGCGCGTGCTTTGGTTTAATGGGAAGCGAAGTTGGTTTAGTTGTATTTCTCGTAAATATTTCAATTTTGAGGCCAGGGTAAAATATGAAGCCAGTGTACGTAACTTTGCAAATGAGTAATATCAATGGTATAAATTAGTTCGCTTGTACCGTTGATCAGATGCCCAGATCCGTAATTTGTTTGTAACTGTCACGAATGAGAAAAAACAATTTGTCACCTGTCGCTGAAGACATTCAGCTGCTAAGTGTATTAAAATTAGTGCAGAGTAAAAGTGGTAGCCACGGTTCCGTAAATTACAAATTGATCTTTCTGTAGGAGTAACGATCGCGCGCACCATTTTTCATCCCCATTCATAAGAAATACTTCCCACAAGAGAAAAATCGTCTCGCTTCTCAAATGCATAAACATCTTCTTAAAAGCATTATCCGTTAATTTCTATGACAAAGTACAGCCAGGTGTTTAAATAATTAAATAAGTAATTCTCGATTAACATAGTTCATCGAGAAATGATAGGAAACGAAATTAAAGATGGAAAGATAAAACAGAAGAGGTCGATGTGCTCGTACTTCTACGTGTTTTATCGTTTCGTATTATTTGCCCGAGACATCGAGTCGCCTTATAACAATATTTATTTGATTGTGCGCTATTTTCTTCGATAATACTCGTGATATCCCGTGGCGTACTAAGAACGTCGTGTTTATCAAGCGAATTACCAGGCGTACACGCTAATTCAAGAAAGTGATTTAGATTATGGTATAAGGCATAAAGCAACGTTTCCAGCAACGCACGATCATCGTTCGATCAGCCCACGCGCGCACCTCGATCGAATGCATAAAGAAGATTAAGCAAACAGGGTTGCACGAAGCCTGAACGGACCACGTGTTGCGGTTTCGTACGCAAATTGAGAACTCGGCGATTTTATTGCGAGACCACACTGGAATAAATTGTTCCAAACCATTGTTCAAAAGTTTGGGATCGTTCGTTCGTCCTCTTCGATATTCTTCTCAGTAGGATATCCCAAGATTTTTTGTTCCTCTTGGCAGCTACGCGTTAAAGCTTATTCTTTTTTCAAATATATCGTTTTCTTGGTAGAGAGGAGTGACGATTATGAAAACGCAAGGAAAATGGATTTTTGAGGATTTTCTCGGTTTGAAAGATCAAAATAGAAGTCGATAATGAAAATTTGTTTATTTACGATTTAGCTAATTTTCGAGGAACCCTAGTAATCCGTATCTGTATTACTTACTGTCGTAAAAGGGGCGAAGAAAGCTACATTGTGAATCGTGGCGTTATACTTGTCCAACAATAGGTACATACGTAATTGGACGATTTTATTCTACATTTTCTAGATCTTCGATTTTCGAATGTTAAAAACATATTACGATTTAATAACCAAAGTTCTACTTTTACATATTTGTCGAAATATTAGCGATTACGAGAGAGCTCGTGGACGTAACTTGTAGAAAAAATTTCGTTGCGAATGACAACATTGAAAATGGCACTCGCTCGGCGTCCGCGTTTTAACTTCACGGATCGAGGAGTATACGCGAAGCATTTATTGCACCGACCAGTGGAAATAACGGCTGTTCTGAAAGCTTCATTTCCGGCGGCCCGGTATAAAATTTTATTCGGGTCCCCGAAAGTTTCACTAATCGAAATACGATGCGGATATATACGGGATTTCTGTGTATTTCTGCTTCTGTATTCTGATACGTGAACTTGTTTATGCCTTTGTGATAAACTTAAAGTACGCCTACCTCAACGAACGCTTGAATATTTCAAGTGACGCATGCGTTTCTTTTTACGAATATCGAATATATGCATGTATGTGTGTTTATTTTTTTTAATAACTTTATCTTGCTCAAATTCACGAAACGTGCATTTCAGCACGTTTTTCGCAATATCGATATTTGTCGCGTGGGTTATACATGTCCTATGTTATCGAAGCTATTTGATTTGTTTATCTGTCTTGTTGGTCTTAAGATTAGATGTCCTGGAATATTTGAAACATCATTGTTGGCAAGAGAAATATGTAACATTCGCATAACGCCAAAAGACAAAGGTTTGCGATGCTTAAACTACGGTTGTTGTCTGGCAAATTCTTCTTCGCTTCTTTGTGCCAGATTTTATTACGAAAATATTTGGCTCGAGCGGAGACTTTTACATAAATCATATACAACGGCTAACGGCGCGGTATAAATTAAAATTGATACAGATGTGATTCTTAATTGTGCTTTAGTTTAGAATGCTTCGGTGTAATTTGCCAATCTGTGTTTTATGTGATAAAGCGATAGGGATCGAGATCAGTGGAGAATAAATTTAAGAATATTTGAACGAATAATCGGCAAAAAGGTTTCAACTACAGCGATCTACAAACGTTGGTATAATAACTTGAACACGGGTTATTATATTTGTGTCAGTCAAGCTATTCGATCAGCGAGCGAGGCATCAGTAAGGCTTCTTAAGTTAAGACAGTGTCGTTAACACGCACGTTTTGATCTCACGCGTGTGTCGTCTACTTGCCACGTGTTTACACTGGATTATTTAATCTGTAAACGTAAAAATATAGAGTATGATGTTTTTTCCGCTATTGATAGACGTCAGAAATAAGTACATACGCGCAGAGGTTTCGCTCAATCCACTTACGGAATTATTCTGAAATCGTTTAAGAATACAAATAAGAAAATTTGCAATTAATATTTGCCTGAAGGAAAAAAGATTTTATACAGAACATTATCGCGTAATATATTACGCAATGAGTAATTCTAATATATGTACTTTATAAATTATATTATATGTGCTTATCATTCTGCTCGGAGAGTATGATTTTAAAAGAAGATAAAAATAGTGATCTCTATTAGTCAATGTCGTGGTAAGAATACAAATGCTTCTGGAACTATGATCAAGGTAAAAAGCTATCAATATGGACACGTTGCAGTTTATGTACCGTACATTTAATTGTGTTTACATAGTTGAAGTTGATTTTGCTGGACCTTGACTAATTCGGAACGTTCCTTTTTCTTTGCTTTAACGAACCCATAAATCCATTTATACAGTTTGAACTACAAATTTTGAGTCATTCGTTTACGCAACATTTGCCGCTTAAAATTGTCTTAGAAACAAACTATACAACTACCTCGAAACTGCAAGTACGACTATGTAAATCTTTTATTATATGATCGATCGAGTAAAAATCACTTCTCACGAGATATTATTTCTCGCTCCACACGTATCCAATAAGAAATAATGGTTCGTTCATTATACTTGCAAAGTGTTCGATACGTACGAACTAGTTGCGTACGGAATTTCTGCAAGTTTTTAAGATCACGTTAGAACAGATCGAAATTCTTACAAGCAGTGAGATACAAAAAGTCACTACCGTATAATTGATAAATAAGATTTCCATAATCCAAATCTTTGCACTTGCAGCTGTTTAAGGCTAACGTACGATCTACGCTGTTTGTCTTTTATATTTATTCCTTTCTTCGTTTATAAAATACTCGCTTCAAGGATATAAATGTAGTCCGTTACACAAAAATAGTCACGCGCAGCTCTTGATAAAACAGAATGTTTGTGTATACTTCATGGCCGAAACAACGAAGGATCTTCTTTACAATCTAAACATCGGACAATATAAAGTGAAAATCCCCTGATGTGGAATATCTGTTATTTAGTGACGTTTGCTTTCACATATGTTGCGAATATAAAATGTTTAATTTATCTAACGCGTTATCGCTTCCTATGGATGGCAGTTTTCCTGTTGCGTTACACGTGACTCTACTATATTTAACATTTTCATATTTTAAACAATACGCCATTGGGTATCGTACAATATGTCTTAAATTATACGTTAAAGATTAATACGTGCCCCATGACTCATGGTCAGAAGCGTATGTCACAGATATACGGAGGTGTACTCGCAAAACCACCGCCATAACTATAACGTGAACATGAAAATCAAACAAGAACGACCTCGAGCGTATTAACAATTCCACGAATTTGATACTCGTGGTACTAAAGCTACACTTTATAAAAGCACCGTAGTAACAAAGCGGATACGGATCTGTCTTATGTCCATCGAAATGTACAATAAGTCGGTTGCAACGTTGAACATTGATACTGTGCGGGCGTTCTTGAACGACGTTCTTCCGGACTTGGTCGCAGATAAAGATACTGCGCAGACGGAGCTCTCGCGTCCGTGTTTTGGACGTTTATTTCGTTCGCTATTTAAATCCGCACGACAGCTCTGTGCCCGCATTTCCATGTAAAATGCTCATCCGTTCCGTGATCCGTATTCAGCAGCCTGAACGACGAGGAATAAGCTTAGGAAAGCGGTCGAACCTGGAAAAATGCGGCCGGAATAATCTCAAGGTGCCTGTTTTCAAGACTCTTTTCAACAGGTATTTCCGCCTCGTCCCTCTTCTTTCTTTTTAATATTTAAAGAATGATCCCGCGTATGTAGAGGAGCAAATATAACTGGATAAATAAAGCGGAAGGTCGAAATGGACAAAAAATGGTACTTTCGTGAATGAACGAAGCTTTCGGTGAAATCCTTGGAGAATATTTGCTCAAAAAGATTGGAAAATATTGTACGTGGTAGGCATACGGGTCGCTCGGAAGCCACGTTGAACAATTCCATAAATTAAGATGCATAGAAAAGTAACAATCGCAAATATTATTCTTTTAAATCCTCCTTGGTATTTTACCATTGTTTATCTGCTTGTGAAATAAATTTACGACAATAAGATTTCTTTTCCGAAACGTTGAATACTAATTGCGTGCCTTGTGTAATGTGAAGTTTATAACTTTACGAAACCTGGAGTTCATCGATTTAGCTTCCGAGAGATTCGTATTACGACGAATTTTTGCCGTGATTGGTGTAAATATTAATTTATTTTCTATATTTGCTTCGTGATAAAGTCGACGAAAATACAACGTCTCATAGGAAATCGAAAAGTAAAATATAGAATATTTATTGATATCGTAGTCAGTTAAAAAATTAACATCTTCGTTTACATATCTCCTTCGTTTTATTTTAATAGAGCGAGCAAAGTACGGTATTGAAACTGTATAGCTCGGTACATCGGAATACATCGGAATAATGCTAGACGAATAACGCCGAGGAAAAAGTATGCACTTGACCCCGTATCGAGAAAAAAATCCGTCACGATTTGATTTTGTACGCGTATAAAAGCTATCAGCGGCAAGGATCTGCATCGGATATTACAAAAGAAGAAAAAAGAATGCTTGTTAGAGCAATTTAACCTGGTTGCTGGTTAAATTGAGCTAGAGTATCACTTATTAAACGCTTTAAGTGGGAAAGAGGTAGCTACCTGGTATCTTATAATAGGTAGCTCGGGACTGTACTCCGAGCTGTGACACAGTCAACGTTCAGGAAGTCATTAACGTATTTATCGCAAGTTTTCTAGTAATTAGCGATTTATTAAACGTGGATATCTCGGAAGTATCGAGTCGTATAATTTCTATTTAGAAAAAGACTAGATCTCTTACTTTCTTCGAAACGATTAGAGAAGTAATATTCCTGTTAAAAAGGACATCGAATCTTTTTCCTTCTTTTTATCGTTAGCAATTACGTAATTGAGAAGTGAAAGAGAATTTCAACCAGCTCTAAAAAGAAATCTTTAACCGTATCTTGCTTTCTGTATTCGTAAAATTTAAAGGTATACTCGAAAACGTTAGAAAATTGGATCTGTATATTATCAAAGAATCGTACAATTATATTTTACATATTTTAAAAGCTCGGAATTATACTTTAATGTAAGTTGAGTTTCAAGTATTCTTACACACAATACAGATAGTGTTACAAAAATATAATTTTACAAAGTTATTGTCACGCACGATACAAGTAACGTTACAAGTAACGTTACAAAGTTATAATCATCGTCGTTCCAAAAAAAGATAGGTCTCAATTCATACAAACTCGATTATATTCAATCCATAAAATACGCAACATATTGCGCGCTCAACGTTTAAAAATACTATCATACCCCGTCAAAATTAGTCATTTGTAATCTCGCATAAAATTACAAGGTGGCTCCGACGAGCATACTGATCGTTACCAATTATGCGACAAAAGAAATAAAAATAAAAATCTGGACAACGAAGCTATGCAGCCGTGGTTATCGAGCGTAACGAGGGTGGTGAAGTTACGGCGGAAAGTCGGAAGCCGCGAAACAATAGCATTCCAGCGACGCGACTTGGCTAGAAATTATAATGTGCGCAGACTGGGTTCTATGGCGCGAGACAGCGGCCGGATGAGCACGCGATATTCGTGCAGAGAGGGCCACGCACATGCACGAACACGCGTGAACACCTCAGAATGCCTGAACACGCGACTCAGGTTCGCGATCAGTGGCCGGCCGACCATCTGTCCCGAAACACGCGGGTCCTTGCGTCTCGCGAAAACATCGTCGCCACTCTCGTCTCCTATCGTCTCCCTTCGTCAATATTCGTGTCACAATCGTGTAAGTTCGTAGAATCGTAGAGCAGTCGTGTAGATTCGTTAAATGTTCGCGCTAAAACATGGAGCGACGTTGATCTGCGTATGAATTTTTATCCTAGTTAGGTTGTTCTCATTTTGTCTCTCTCCGTGAATATCTCTATCACATTCGTGTAAATTTCCGAAATCGCGCGGTATTTGTGCAGATTTGTAGAACTTCGCGCTAAAACATCGATCGATTTTGGTCCATGTGTATTTTGGATGCGATCGAGTCGTTTTCGTTTCGTATCCCTTCGTGAATATTCGTATCACACCCGCACAAGTACAATCGTAGAATCGCGTTGATCAATTCTGTGTAAATTAGTTTGCGTTCATTTTGTCTCCCGTCGTGAATATTCGTCCCTCGTTCGTGCAAATTCGTACAACGTTCGTGTAGAATCGTAGCACATTCGTATAGAACGGCGCGAAATTGACGCTAAAATGTTATTGATTGATACTAATTTTAATAAATGAATTTTTCGTGTAAATTATCGGTTTGTTTTCGTTTGTTCGCGCGCGAATGGACTTCGAATGGCGATCTATGTAACCCTTCTCAATTTTCGGCAACTATTCGTCGATATTCGTATACAATTCGTATAAATTCGTGTAAACTCGCATTTCCACGGTACAAATGATATATTGGTTTTTCTAGATGGTTTTATTAGTATAATTTATTGAATCTTTTTTCTTTTTTTAGTTTGTAACTGGTAAATGGGTTTTTGGGCTGCGAGCAGCGGGTTTATTCGCGGAATACCGAAACGCGATAAGGTGAATTGCTATTTATAGAGTTGTGCGTGAGGCCAGAAGGGTGTTCCACCTCGTCGAGACAACTAGGCATGTAATGTCGTTCGCTCAACGAGGTAGATGGATCAGTTGGTGGTCGTTCATAGTCGGATGAAGTCATTTGAGTGGTTCGATCGATGTGATTACGCTTTGTCGTTACATTTTTCTCCTTCTTAGCATTTTAGCTTCCTTGAAACTCGGTATTTCTTACGAGTGTATTTTGATTTAGTACGCTATTAGGCGTAGAAATAAGTAATCCACAGTACCAAAGAGAATAAATTACAAATATTTACGTAGAACTTTGTGGTCGCTCAACGAGGCGTTTCGTGATTCATTTGAGCAAAGGAAGGCACCACACACTCGCTTGTCCAGTGAGAATAAAGAATTAAATGCGTAGTATTTGAACAGCTTGTACAACCTAAGGCGAACCGACGTTATATGTGTGGACACTCGTGTTTGCGTTAATTGTTAATAACTGCCCATATGAGTTCGTATTCAATTTCAGATAGAGACGATAGAACAGATCACGTGAACGCAAATAAGATAAAATCGCCATGAAAGTTTAAACGTCTTTTTTTTTTTAGTAATTCTTTTTTTTAACGAAGCTTAATTATCTAATTACAAAACACGTTCATTGTCTTACACCAGATACTGGAAAATAATTCTCATGCAAGAAATGAAATACAAATCGATAATTTTCGTATTTGCATAAATAGGTATCTACTTTATACGATTTATTATAATTTTTTTTAATTTCACGATTTTTTTTTAATCGTATATTAATTAAGTTATATGTGAAGCCAAATTTTGGAGCCTACGAGACGAGTACATTTCATAAAAGGAAGAAACAAAGAAATATTTCTTACCTCATTTTCGATCGTTTTCTTATTTTATTTAATTATTAAGCGTTCAATTTTGTTCGATATTAAAAAAGTTCTCCCTTTTTAACGTCGTCTTCTCCTATTTCACAATCACCAGACAATATCGTTAATAACGAACGTGATTCGATCGCCATCTGGCCGAAGACTACAACGCTCTGGTCTCGGTGAAAAAGAGAATTTAAAAGATATTTTTTCCGCGTGAAACCGGTTGGAACTTCAAAGGGAATCGACTCGTTTTATTTTTCGTTCATTAGCACGCGATGGTTAAACCGTGGGGTTTCCTTCGCTCAAACAGACGATCTTCACGGCCGATCCTAAATCAGGCTAGTTACTCGCAGTTAATGGCTCGCAACGTAAAATGAAGTGGCCGTGCCGATGTTGCGCGGATCAAATTGAATCTCTGGTCGCTTGTAATTCCATGATTTCACCTGTGCGAATCATACTGCACAAGAGTAAAACGTAGATTCGCTACGTCATTTGAGAACTTTCGTAGCTAGTCTCGTTTTTCCAACGAAACAGGCTTAGAATCTGACATTTAATTTCAGTGACATCGCATTTCATAACATTTCTTAACATTTATTATTTTCCGTTCTTGTGACTTTTGCTACGGGATCCTTTCACTTGGCGTCTTAATTACTTCGAAGAGATGTCGTATGCTTCTAATCTATATCGATCGGAGAATTTATTAAACTTTGGCATATTCGTTACTTTCACACGACCTTTCTCTTCATTTACGTTTTCGAAGCGAAACGGTCATTTTATTTTGTCCCCCAAGGTAAAAAGATTATGCAAAATGTTGAAATTTGTAAAAAAAAAAGATTATTTTTGTCGTATCTTGATTATTTTTTGTTTTAAAGAGTCTCTCTTAATCCTCTGTATTAATTTTTCTATGATGTAGCAATGTTTATGACGTAACTTTCCAGTATATCTTTCATAATGTCCAGTTTTCAAATATTTCAATGATCAAATTCCTCCTAGATACGAAAGATACGTCGAATCAAATCGACGAATCATTGCTTCAACCTCAGTAACTTGTTACGACTCGCTTTATTTGTCCGAAAACGATCATATCTCCGATCGATTCGTTTTTTATCTCGACCACGGTCTTCGATTCGCCAGTCCAAAAGCTCCAATTTCCAAAAAATTTGTCCGACTGCTTTTAATCCGATCGTTTCACGCGATCGATTATACACCACAGTTCAGTCAGCTGATAAACGCGGCTGAATATTCCACGATCTTCTCTAATTAATACCGCAACGATTTGGAAAATTCCATTTAATCCGGTCTCGATTCTGCACGACGTGTTATCCGAATTTTCGCATATTGGTCGCATCGTCGAGCTCGGATTAGCCTCGAAATATTGGATTATGGCATCGCGATGACTGTACCGGTTGGAAGTGTGGTTTAATTTAATATAGGCGTGAGAGAGTCTTCCGCGGAATCAGGACGTGCCAGTGTCGAGTCAGCCTTCCGATTGCGAGGAGATCGGTTCTCTCGTCTCCGCGAATCGGACACGTTGCGATCGGTGTTCGTGTTCTTCGAATCGTGTTTCACGCTCACTTTCTCGACCAGTGACCGTTCCAAGCGATCTTTCCTCAGCTATTAACTCTATCGATGTTGTCCAATTAAATATTAATAATACGTAATTCCATCGGTTTGTGTCGTAGGAAAAGTATAAAGGTATCGTCGAGTTAATCCCATAAATTAGCGTTCGGTTGTTCTCATCGAAAAATTTGTCGTTCGAAAATCGCGCATAGTTGTAAATCGAGTCACTTGTATGAGAAATTTTCTCCGTTAATAGTCCTGCAGATGATTTTGACATAGTTGTCGAAAGTTGCTGAGAATTGACTATTTAAGCGGTTCGACGATTTGGATTTTAAATGACCATAGTTTTGTCGATCGTTAATTACAAACGTCCCATAGTATAATGTTTTATAGAAACCATATCGGCTTCGAATGTTAGACTGTGTTTGATTGTTCGTTCAGATTGGTAACAGTTATTATTGCGCTCAAGAGTGTTAAAACAGAGAGTTGACTTGAAGACAGATTCGGTGGTGTGAAATTCTAAGGTGCATCTAGTAGATATGTCGACGTGCTCGCTGATGCCGGTTTCGCTCCAAGACATTTTGGTAAATATATCAATCATTATTTCATCCCCATACTGTGGATTTATCCCTCTAACTATAAACATAAACGGTTAAGTAAGCTGTTCTTTAATTTGAAAACTTTAGGCTAAGGAGAGAAGTATTCTAACGATCGACTTTAAGAAAAAAGAATTTGGCTATGATTTGGATAGTCTATTCTTTTCACAAATATATCAATGATCGTTAAATTCCACGTTCACCTTCATTTACCTTAAACTCCCTACAAATTGAATTTTAAAGTTTGCCAAGCTTTTGTTTTGTTATGGTCGCGTTATAGCTTTAACGCGCTCCTGACATTATAATGGACAAACCTAAAACGTAACGATGTTAAAACATGAAATTCAATTAGGTGAAATAATTTCCCAGAGAACAAAAGATTCAATTTGCGATTTCGTTCGGTCAAAAGGTCCGGCACTTTTCACCCGAGAACAATTATTTTTCTTTTATGTGCTCGATACGGAAGGTACTTTTAAAATTGTAACACGTAACTGTATTCAAATCAGTGTAATTGAAAAGCTTCTTTCGAATGCAAATATTTTCAACGTGAAAAGGTATTCGATTTATTAAATCGATAAATCGACGTATCAAATTCTAGTTGATAAAACAATATTCGATCTTTAAAGAGAGGAAAAGAAAACAACGCGTCAACAGCACATACTTTTGTAAATAGAAAACTCAACTCATTGGATCGTGAGATCGCGAACGTCGAAATTTCGACCGAATTTCGTAGTATTCCGCGATATGTAAATGGATGGATTTCATGAAGAGCGGCCTGTTATAGACGTAATTCAGTTTCAACAATGTTCAAATTTAACGCGCGCAATCTGACGGAATAACATCGATCTCGCGAATAGCCAACGGTATGAGAAGTGGTGCACGATCCTCATTGTTCTGTGCAACGAAAACTTTCACGTAATTGATGTTGCGATTTATGAAAGTTCCTGGGCGAAAATATGGCGAGCTTTTCATTGAAGCACGCGCCCTACTAGATATCGTTGGCAATTTATTATGTTGGTTTTTTTTCGCGTATACATGAAATATTGCTGCTTTTTAGCGAAGTTTCCCGATTGAAGTTATCCATCCTTTTGCGATTAACATTCTGACAATTTAAAAAGAGGAGATTTCAAGGTTTCGTTTTAAATCGTAATTTAAGGTGATTATTTTATTGTTCGATTGAAATGCAGTTTAAAATTCAATTCGTTTTTCGTTTTAATATTTTTATTCGTTGTGTATTTTATATTTATCACTCAACTGTTATCGTAAATCGACGGAGGAAATGGGAAACTACGTTTTGGTCGACGAATACGTCGGGAAACCATTAGTTTTCAATTATTTATAAAATTCTGTATAACCGACAAAAGGCGTGAGTCAAATATGTTTTATTTTTCTTTTTATAGGAGAGATGTTTAATTTATGAGATCTCGCTGGGATCATAAAGGCGCAACAATTTATCACTGTTAACAATTAAACGAAAAAGATAAGAAAATCTTGCAGCAGAATACAAGACAAATTACGCAGTGGAATATAATGCAATATGTAGAATATGTAAATTGGGATAGTCAAAGTTTTACGTCAGTGGTACATAATTTATAGCAATAGTAATTTCTCAAGTCGCGTTGGCTACTAAATTTTATTATACACTTTCTTGCAGTAAGAAGCTTATAGCTAAAATACGTTTATCATTAATAATGTGTCAAATAAACGCAACAATCTGGTTTCTTCAGATTCTTTGTTCAAATTCGATAAAATATATCAACAACAATTTTTTAACCGCGAGAAGAAAGTAAAGATAGAATAGAAATTTCGTAAGTAGAAATCGAGAAGTTATTCATTGAGAGGATTAAAAAAGAGAGCAATGTTTTCGTTACTAAAAGCAACTATGATCATAAACCGTTAAATGCCCATTGAATAATACAAGAGTGACTAATGAACGTATTCATTGAATCTTTTTTACAATAAATCTTGAATATGCTTCGTTAAACTGCACAATTAAGTTGTTTTAACCTCCTCTTTATATAATCGTAAAAACCATAAAATTTGCTATAATTGCAAAATAGTTCAGATATTTGGTACAACGAGAAAATTTAACACGATAAAAATCTGAAACCAGACTAGAAACTTACGTTAGAATTCTTCGTAGATAAATGAGAAATAAAGTCCTTTTTAAGGATTGAAGCCTTATTTGCATATATTTATAAGGCGTGTAACTCGGACGTAATTTTTAATTTAAATTTTAGATTAGTAGTTACCTTGTCATTTGTCACCACTATTTCTTGGTTTTTTTTTTAACTACCGACATAAAATTCTATTTTGTTGCTATATCGCTTCTTTTTTTATGTTAGTCACTTTAGATACATTAGTGCACTATTTAAGCGTATATTCGATAAAATAGTTCGAATATGTTATATAACAATCGTGCCAACGCGTCGTGTTGATAACACTTTATTGTTCAACAGTTTCTTCAAACGAACAAACAACATTCACTAAAAATTGCTTTCTCGTTAACAATCATTCTCAACCAATTTCCTTCAGCAACCATTCTCAAAAATTGAATAAAAAATCTCGCTATTCCTAACTATTTCCTAATTTCTTTGCTCAATTGTTCGCAAATGTTAAAGGGAAAACTCTTTTTATTCTCGATCATTCTCAACTATTGTAGTTCTCAAATCTCTTTCACCGATCATTCTCAAACATCGATTCAAAAAATTCCTCTATTAATTCAACAAAATTACTCCAAGCACTAACAATCATAGCACGTCTCTGTGACTTAATGGAACACGTTAAAAGCTGTTTCGTCTTTCCATCAATTACCAGGAATTATCGATCAAAGACTTATATTGTCCTCACGACTGCATTTCGATCGGAAGTAACCGGTTAAGACAACGTCATTGACGGAAGTTCTCGCTAAAAGTCGACCAAGTTGGACGAAAAATTCCAAGCTACCTATCGTTTATCCCTCAGGTAAATTGCCTCGAAGCACACGTGCATACAAGAGCCAAGATAGCGCGGCACATTTTGCGTGAACATCACACGGCTCGCAGCGTAAGTGCTCGTTGAGCGTAGGTTGAAAATGGTTGCTTGCTTAAAGAGAATGTCTTTACCATTAACACCACCTGACGTCGCGGCCTTGCTATCTCTAACATTATCAACCGTGTTCAACACTAGTCATTAACGTCACACGATGATTGGGTTTTATTCGACGACGACGACGACGACGACGACGACGATTCATGAAAATAGCGAGATCCGAGAGATTATTGTACCGAGCGTTAATCGTTCCGTACCGTGGGAAGCGTGTAAATGAAATAATAGTACAACATTGAGATTTCCGGGACAATTTTGTATTTTTTAATGGTTGAAGAGCGAGAGTCGGCGAATTTAGTAAGGTACTTATCTCGAATTTTTCGATTCGAGTTTAGTTTACTTGGCTGAATCTTGTAGTTTCGTAGGTGGAATTTGTTCGCAGTGTTTCGGAACGAAAACGCGCGAATGGAAGTGAACGAGATTTTCTAGAATTCCGGAAGTTGCCAGTAGGCGTAGCAAAATTGAGGTGAAATTAATCTATTGTACAGTGACCTTCGTCGAAAATGAAAAATTTCAGAAATTTAAGAAAACACAGAAAGTACGCGACTAAAAGTGGCTACTTATTCTATAAAGTGACAAATTGTGTCTGTTCGAACGTCGCTTGGCTATTTCGATTTTCTTCTACTTGAAACGTAAAAAGGTTATTCTCCTCGTCTCACAAATTTCTCTGTCGTACAGTTAGAAATTAGAATTTCGTGGATCATAGAGGACGGCCTTGTCATACTGATCGAGCTGTAGGCGTCCGACAGGTAGAATATTAATCACGGCCAGAAAAAAAATTAGTTAATGGCCTGGATAGGTTAATTAATTAGAGAAGTCGCTTAAGAAGTAAAGATCAAGGCTTTCAACGACCTGATCGATTAATCTTTCTTTTTCCACAGAGACCTACCGAATAAGTATACATTACGTCTCGTAACGTGTTTACAGAAATTTAAGCTTAAAAGTATAGAAATTATAAAATTAGTACTTACACACGACGAGATTAATTACAATCCCTTTTCTCATTCTAAATGATATTGCTACTAATATCTAGCTCTTTCTACTTGAATCGTTATAGCGAATATCCTCGAGCCTCGTGTACTATTACATCTTCCAAGCTACATACGAGCACTTTCATAACGCTTAATAAATCATTTTAATCTGTCCTCTCGGTAACAGCAATATCGGTTTAAAATTCCTAACGACGCTTTTTCTAAAGAAGGAAATCAGGCGCTTAGAAGCATCTAAAACTTGTGGAAACGAAATCGGGACAGGTTAGACGTCCATTATTTTTATTATTATTACGATTAATTCGTTTCTCTGGCAGAACCTATATATTAATAATGTTCAGCTTGAATCGATAGCAAACAGTATGTGAATGATGTTTCGTAGTATTTCTGATAATCGATATCGAACTTGGTTTTGTATTTGCATCGAGTTTCGTGAAATTGGAGGAGGATTACATATTACGAATAGTATGAACCTCTTTCGAGTAATTAAACGTTCGATATGGACAAACATTGCTCGTATATTGCTCTTAGTTCAACATTAAACGCAGAAATTAAGAGGAAAGGATTTCGTTTGTCAACAAGATAACCCTTCGCTAGCTTGTATCGAAAAATTGGCAAAAATTGGATATTAATGAATATTCAACTTCGTCCTTATCGTGTACCGGATATAATATCATTTCTAGCAGTGTCACTGTCATTTATTCCAACTTTTGCGAAACTCTTTAACTCTTAAGCGTGAATTGAATATCCAGATATCTGTAGAAACGGCTCGAAGAAGTAGATTGCTGTACAAGAGAAGAAACATTTTAGAAGAAAAGCGCGTGAAGCTAAATTCGCGTAAACGAGGTACATATTACTCGATGAAAATTTTATAAAAATACATCGCCCACGAATTTTTCTTAAATTTGATTATCTATTTTCTGAACTATCTCGTAGTTACAGAATACTATACTACTCGCGTAAAATATATAAATATTATTATTTTATCAATCTTTCATAATTCGTCTTCCACAGCAATCTTAGCTTTTAAGCACAGTTACTGAGCATCGTAATTAAAGATCAGGAAAGGTCAGTTTGTCAAATTAAGTTCTTAAACCCCAATTAACCGCTAATTAGTCGGTACAGTATAACACACCGCCCTAGGCTTTTGTACCTTAATGTACACATCCTCTTTATTCGTTAACCATTAATGTTTAACGGAATTTCGAGAAATCGCCTTTGGCACCCACCGATAATTTCACGTATGCGAGTGTGAATTTTTAAGGAAATAACGCATCTTCTCAAAAAGAAGTAAAAATACGAACAAATTAAACAAGCAAATAGCACGGTACTCTTTTCTTTAGTCCCATGGTTTGCGCGAGAAACTTCATTATACTCGGTGTCATCGTGAGTTTAATTACTCTAACTCCACGTAATCGCACATTTCTATCGCGAAACGCCTCGAGGTATCCACGATTACCAACGATTCGCGGGCACACGATCCACTTTCTATCCCACTCACGGAAAATAGGAAAATAAATAATGGAAACGGCTCGTGTGGCGCGCGCGAAAAAAAAATCTGCGATATTGCGCGCTATTCATATACAGGGTGCTCGAAAAAAATGTTGAATCAAACTTTAGAAACATTCAGTTAATATAGTTTACAGAAGTAGATCGTCATTTTGGTTTTCGTTAAAAAAAAGTTGACTCGATAAAAATGTTGCTTACGTAATAATATCGAATCTGATGTTAAATGTTTTTCGTATCACCCTTTCATGAGCGTGGCTTTACATATCTTACGTGCTTCGTATATAATTCTTCTTCTCTTTGTTTAAAAAAAATCTTCTCAATGAGAACATTGCTTATTTTCATAACTGTGTATATGTGTCTTCGCGAAACACCCTACATGACCTACATACGTATACACTTCATATATTTTCCTCGTTCGTTTCATCTAAAAGATTCTGATCGGTGAAAGCGTAGCTTATTGTTCTTTTTTTCTTTTTATCGTAGAAATTTGAATTTCCATAAATACATTATTTTGCATTACGTTATTTCAATAATTATGTGCAGCGTTTCTCTCGTGAACGGTAAATATGAAGAAAAAATGAAAGAGAGGAGAGAGATGAATTGTTCAACAGTGAACTACATCTTCACGATGTACGTATGTTCTTCGCAAGTGCGCGGGCGCATGTGCATTTTTCAGTTGCAACATATTTTTCTTTTTTTTTTTTAGATGGAAACCTTCCTTTTATTGCGTACAATGGCGAGCATATAAATAGGGTAATGCGAAGTTCTCGATTCACTTTAATGTAATGGTAGGGATTTTAATACGAATTTGTTCTAAAGGAATACTACGTGAAACTACGTGTAATTTTTATTCGTTTTGATATATAGTTTCTTATGTATGAATGTGTGTATATCCAAATATACAGAAGTGGTGAACGTCTTTTGCGACCGTAGAAATAGGGAAAACGTTTGTTCGTCAGTTTTCGTATATATTATTAATAACATAATACTTGGATGTAATAAATTTTAACATTTTACGTCAAATTTTTAATGTTTCTTCGTGCTTCTTCGACGATGCCATATGATATATTTAAATTTAATGGATTATTCCCCCGATTCTTTTTTCAAACCATTCCATCGATGCATTAATCGGATTTAGATGCAGCGATTGAGCTGGCCACTGCGTAACATTTATATTATGGCTGCTGTAGAAAAGTTTTCGCTTTCCGGGAAGTACGTCTAGGATCGTCTACAGCCTGAAAAATTCAACGCCAATTGCTTAAGGCAATAAGAAATTATTTAAAATATCGATATAAACGTTGATTCATAATCCGATCAATGCGACAAATTGGGCCAGGTCCGTTTATGGTCGTTTCTCCTCAAACCATTGCGGAGCCACCACTTCCTTTAATGGTAAATTTTATGCAATAGCATTAAATTCTTCTCCGATCTACCGACGAACGTACGTACGATCTTTCATCAGAATCGAAACGATTAAATTTTGCTTCGTCGGTAAAAATAACTTGTGACCATTGCTCTCTTGACCAATCGATACGAGTTTTCGCAATCTCGTCAAAAACGGAATTTCCCTAGTTATATGCCCGCCACGTACGAGTCCTCTCGTCATATTACGAAAAAAAGTACATATTAAGGCAACAAGATGGAGAACTGATCGGTTTAAAAGATATTTCGAGTTTAATCTCGTGGAGTTTATCGTATGTAAGGCAAAGAAAACATAAATAGGTACAAGAGTATTACGTTACGTAGTCTTTCCTTCTACTTCGTATGACATTCTACAGGTTTAGAGCTAATAGATTTTTCGGACTAAGACAATTCTCGACGATATTAGCTCAACGTCTTCTAGCGTAGAATGGCGAGAGGATCGGATGCGCGCGAAAAGAAAAGAAAGGTTCTCGTTAAGAAGAATGGCGCCACTGCAAAATTCACGCGCCCCTCTTTGAGCTCGCGAAAAAGATATTATCGCGAATATGTAGAGTTCACTTTGATCCACTCGTATCTTTCCTCTTTTATTTCTCCCTTGCACTTACCGTTTACGAGAAAAACGCTGGCAACATATTAGCGCCAACACATCCCCATATCCATAATATTTAGCATACTTTCTTCTCGAACCTACATAAACTACGTAACCTGCGAGTCCCATATATCGTTCTCCTCGTGTTCTTTCAACCAACTCGAGCCAGTAAACGCGTTGCTAGTTTTATAAATCCAAAATTTCCTTTTAATATTTCGCGTACGCCGTCTTTCCTGCATATACCACGTAACTTAAACACCGCGCGTACGATTGCTCTCGTCCATTCTCCTGCCTCTGGAGCGCATAGCGATCTCGCGTACGCAATCGCCAGATGTTTATCAGATCCGGCGTAAGGACACGTAATCGAGCAGCAACACTTGCGTAAGCGAGTTGGCGATCGGTACAATGGGATTCGATCGCGTTCCACCGTTTGTTATTTCGTAGCTGGTAACACGTGTCCCGCGGTGCGTACGGTTTCGCGGTTAAAACCATTAGATCCGTGTCAAACCGGCCTCTGGATGCAAACCGGAGGCCTTCCAAGATACCAACCGAGGCTGTTTCGCGGTTAATTCCATTACACGCTTACGAACGTTATAGCAGAACCGTGTCTGGGGCGGAAAGCTTCGAATCTGTGGCGGCGAGACGCGGCTGCGCATCCACTTTATTCTACTTTTATCGACCGACCACGCCGTTACACTTCGTGGCACACGCGTTTCCCCTTCGTACCAGAGGAATTTTCGGCTCGGCTCGACTTTTTCGTTCGGCCAATCGCACGATCGACCAACGTGGGAACTGATTGGGTTAGGTTTGAATTGTCCTTTTTTTCCTGCGTTCGCCGATCGAGATCGTCGGCTTTGATACCGGCTAAATGGGGTTAATAGGGGTCTGAAGATTAGGTTTCTTGGGCGCACCGTGTCCCTTGATTATCGAGGCACTGGCTTTAAGGTTCGCATTGCAAGGTAATGGATTAATTAGTTTTGGAGAGTTGGGGAGTAAAGGAGGGTCGGGCTCCGTATATTTCGACGATGGAGTAGTTTAATCGAGGTGCGCACGAGATGTTTCTTTGATCGCGATGGTGCGAGTCAAGATTTTGACAATTTGAATTTGCTCCGCTTATCGCGAACGTCGTTCGTTTGGTTTCATAGTTGGTTCAATTACAACTTTACTCTCTGCTACGAAAGGTTGTCCGATTTGAAAAAGCGCGATGAATTTCTTACAGTAGCGACATGCAACACGCCTCGTATCCTGTGAAAAAAAAATAGCAGTGAACTAAGATAGTACCATCACGATTGTCAGTCATACGGCAGTTATAAAAATGGTTGAATGTAAGTGATTACGTTGATTCGTAAAATATTTTTTACGTATTTTTTATTATTGTAAATTTCGTTCAATTATTCTTCGAGTAGCTGTTTCTTCGAGTCACGTTTCGCGTTAGAATTCCACCGTGCAACTACTAAAAGATAAAATCTATCACGATTGAACGTAATGAAAATAACATTGCACGGTAATACTTACTCGGTAGCACGCGATAACAAACATTCTTACGTAATGTGCGAGCAACGTAATCAAACAACGATTACCTTCGGACATTCTTAACATACGCATTTCAGCAATTTACTCTCATCAGCCAACCATTCCTTTCTACTTGATTACTAGCAGGATAATGCCCTGAGATTTAATTCGTCCTTGCTAAAAGCGTAAAGGCAAACAAAGAAACATTTCCAGAAACCAGCGAAAGCCTCTATGCGTAGTTGGTTTCATTTACTTTAAAGCACCTAACCCCTCGAACTTTCCCTTTCCTCGAACATTCTCTCTCGTTGTCACCGTAACGAGGAAGAGCACCGTCTGTTGCGTGTGAGAATTTCGCGTAACGTTGCGTCGGACCCATATTTAAATCCGTGAAAATCATTCGTCCACGCACGATCGTAACGTTGTACACCTGCGTTAATGGATACTTTTCATTTATTCGATACTTCGATGCTTCTCGTTTACGATGAAATATTTTATTCGAATATTTAACGACGATGATATTCGCGCGTTTATTCTTTGACATCGACTCTTACGTAACGCGAGATAAGTAAATATTCCCTCTTTTATATCCGATTTCGTTTTAGTATTTTATTAGTTAACTAAATACGAAACGTATTCGTTCTCGGTAAAACTGGTCCAAAATTTCGCTCCGTTGTATCTTCTTTACGAAATCGTCCGAAAATATGTGTTTGTACCATTGAAAATTAGTAAAAAAAAAAAAAAAGAAAAGTTTGTTTCGACGGGTTAAAGGATAATTCGTTCGACGAAGGGTTAAAATAATTCGAACTTATATATTCACTGACCTCCATCTGTTTGTACGGAAGTAATCGAATTAGAAGTATTACTCGAATGTATGGTATCAATAGCAAACAAGGACAGATGATTTAATCAAATCGTATAATCGATTTAAACAAGTATAAAAAGAGGTACGCAGCTTTGTTTGACGTACGTGTGAGGAATATATTTTCACCTCGAACAGTGGAAATGTAAGTTTACTTGCTCTACGGTCCGTAGAATCTACACAGTTCATTAGTAATGCCAAACATACGCGACTACGAATATTTAAAATTTCTACTCACGTGCCTCGACAGAAATATTCAATATTATCATGTTATGTAAAGTAATAATAGTCTAAAAGATAGATCCAAAGATCTAAGGTAATAATAATAACAACCGAGCTACGATAGAAATGTTTAAGTCTAAAATAATAATAGTAAGGTAACAACGAGGTAAACGTATCCGTGCAATGTCCTCCGCGATCGAAACGGTCCTGATTTTGAATCGTCGCGTCGTCGAGAAGATTTGTCGTGATATTCGGTTCCCTGTTCCTCGAGATATTTTCGTTTTTGGCACGTTGCTGAGGCCTACATTGAAATACCTTTACGACCGCATTATGCAACCTGAGGACACAGCCTCGAACATCCGCTGCTCTGGCTCGTCGTAATGACCAATTTTTACTCTCCTGCAACGCTCGTCTTAATCGGACCATCCGTTAATCCAAAATATCTATACTAATGCAAGTAAAAGTTATCGAAGACAAATTAATCTCAAATGTGTCGATTTTGATCTTTCTCAATATTCATTGTATCATCGTTATAATTTCTCAACATTATAGAAATATTATCAAATTTATATGCAAAGATATAAGGGACGAGCGAATAGGCAGAAGATCGTGAAAAGATATTTTTATAATAATTTGTATCAAAGATATATGGAAAATTGTACTACATAGAGACAAACGTTGTACGAGAATTATTTGTTAACATATAACATCGAAGATAATTAAAATTTGATTCGTAGCGAAGGTGTTAATTTATCTTCTCCAATTAACAAGTTAAAAATCTTCTGCAAAATAGCGACTAAACGTTATGTCAATAATCGATCGACAGAGAATCGGCTATCTATGACATCTAACCAGTCGTTTTCTCTTTTCTCGGCCGCTTTCTTCCAATACTTACTTCACTTTTCTCTCAATTAATCGCGCGAACACGTTTTATCGCGCTCGCTCGTCCGATTCCCTCGATTCTGCCTTCGGTAGTAGAATCTTATTACGCCGGCAACTTTCTTCCACAATTAATCCTCGATCATAAGCGAGGCACTGTTCCAAATAATTGGCATGTAAATTGTAACTACTTGATAACGCGAAGACGAGGCTACATTGTTAACAAAAGTATGTTTTTGTGTGTGCGTATGTGTGTTAGGATCTAAGCAAATCGAACGATGATTTTCTTAAGAAGGATTTGTGTGACGATACGCGTGGACGAGAGGAGCGTCGCTCGCCGTCAGAGTTTCGACGTTCGTAGCGAAATTCAGGTTCGCTGAGTAGTCCAAATTGGACGAGTCCACTCCACTCAGTCTAAATGAGACGAGATTGGGTCACGACGAAACGCGCGCCTTTACTTTCCTCTCTCCCTTTCTCTCTCTGTTTTCTGTCCTCGCGTTTGATGCCAGTGTTGGGACGAGGCTTCACGATGGTCTTATCCTATGAATTTTACATATGAAAGGAACGCAAAATGCTCGAGGAAATATTTATCCCGACAGTAATTGGTAAAAGCGGCGTGAATTATAAAATGCGTGTACACTCTCGATATTTTCTATCTTGTAACGATTTGTTCTTCTCTACGATCATGTATATCTCAAGAAATATTTTTCAACGACGCTCAGCTACACCGTGGCCAATTTTTTCAAAAATGGTCACACCGATCACACCGGAGTAACCGTTATCATTGGTTACCTCGGTCACATTCGAGTAACCATTTTTAAACCATCGTTTAGCACGTTCTTTACACCGTTCAACGATCAACGACAGATACCTGTCCAATGTCAGTTTGTTCAAGATAATTTATCACGTTCGATTAGATTCATTGTTTGTTGTCGTTGCTTGGTTCATCGAGTCGAGCACTCGGTATTACGTTTTTCATGACGAGAAGAGTTTACTTTTGCGGGTTGATGAAAGTTGAGCACTTAACAGGTCGACGGGCTGCAAATAAACACGCGGCCCCCAGAAGACACGGCGGATTGCGTAAGCGTGCGTCGTTTTACCGTACGCGCTCGAATGTGTGCAGATATTCGTACGGTTCCTCGTCGACGGAACCGAGTCATCGCGCACCAAACCACGCTCATTACGTAACCATTCAATGCCCCGGTCGATCAGCTGTTCTAATCTATTTTTCGTATATTTTGGAATTCACGCGCGATTTTATCGATCGAGAATCGTTTATTTTCCTTTTGCAACAACGAGACTTCGTTTCGGTGAAGATTTCTTCATGGTGAATCTGTGAATTGCCAGCGACGTTGTAGTTTGGGAACCGTGATGTTTCTCGTAGGAGAAATTTTCCCATTCGCGAAAGAAGGAATTTTAAATAAAGAGTAACTACGGTTTAAAAAAATCCACGTTTCTCTGATCTTGGTATCGTATGTCGTTCTTGGTATGTGACTTTATCATCTAACAGTGATTGTTCCTTTCCTTGGAAATTTGTGCTTCTGTTAAAATTTTCGATCCAAAGAACGTTGTAAAGAATCTTGAAGTTTCCTATCCTGTGGCAATCGTGTGTTTCTTTATCGAGGACTCCTTTGCAACGTACAGACGAAATCTATAGGTGATTGTTTAATTTTCGAATACACGGTACAATTTTACGTTGCAAATCGAAAAAATGACCGTTCAGGAATACACAAACCTGCACACGAAAACAACGAACATCTTTATCATTCTAGAACTTTTAATCTCTCTTTCTCCATCTAAAAATGACTGTTCCGTTAACAAATTTCCGAGATACGATCATCGACCAGAAACAAAAATTTCTTTCACGCCGGACACACTTCGATCAAACTATGATGGGAGAATTGCGGTTGAAGGGGCACGATCGAGCATGATCTCGCTATATACGATTCACCAGGTGTAATTCCCGAGTCCGGTATCGGGTAAAGAACGATTCGTCGATTATTGGTGCGTGACGCTATTATGCCGCCTGTATGAGAATAGACCGTGCGAAAATCCGCCAGGAAAAACCGTCGGTCGACGCTTTCGCTGTAATCGTGTACGCATTTGGACGAACAACGTTAAACTGTTTGCCTGAAAGTGACTTGCCTCCGAGGCACGATTGAGAAATTCTACAGCGGAAACGAGAAAATAGGAGCAAAAACTGTTGTAATTGACGTAATTAAGATGTTCGTCGATAAAAAGATCTGCGATTCTTAATTTTTTTTTTTTCCTGGTAATTGTCGAGAATCGGTTAGAAACTCTTGAATTATTGAAAATACGAAGACAAGTTGCGATGGTTATTTAACGTTGGAGGGAAATTTATTGTTAAATTTCGCACTTTTTAAGGAACGTTTTTATACGACGATGTTAAATTTACTTTTAAGTAGAGCGTACTACACTCGCACCTACTTCTACTTCCACTTTATCTACATTGGTGTACATAGCGAAGTTATAAACGTAAACGTTGGTACTTTGAAACAATAACGACACTCGTAAAGTTCAATTTGCAAAGTATAGAAGTAACGAAGCTGTTGGCTAAAATTATATTTATATTCCTTTTCGATTAACAAACATTAGACAAGAACGTTTTTCCTCGTTTAGTTCGTTCTGTACGGAAATTGTAATATATTGATGATTCTATAGCGCAAGTTCAAGTTGCCATTGCGACCGCATTAACCTTCCGTATTTTAGTGGCTACAAGAGATACCTATTTTCTAACAAACTATCTCTCAACCAAATTTTACGCTTAATTTCCATAGCATCAAAATTTTGTGCCAGATAATACGAAATTTCATACTTATTCGGATTTAATCAATCAGCGTTTAAATACACTGTAATAAATCGAATGGCGTGAAAATATTTTTCGTAGCCATTATAAACCAATGGAAACTTCGAATTTCCAACGATGTAGACAACAATTGCACACATCCACGTAAACTAACGCTCGTAACAACGAAATGCTTGTAATTTAGAACGCTCTGCCGTTTAAAGTGAAACTGCAACGTCGACGCGACTAATCGCAAACAAGACTACGTAATTGCAGCGATAGACGTGCAATTTCGTAACCGAGCGAAGAACGCGAGAAAAAGATCGATAATAAAGGGAACAGAAGACGTGGTCTTTCCCGTTGAACGATAAGCGGTTTTGCGCGGCCTGCAGCAGCACAATTGGTCGAGCAGTACAGTGATCTTTGTATCTGCACGTGCGACGCCCGAGAAAACGGGAGAAACGATTATCTCTGATTCAATGAATGTAAATTACAGTTCGTTTTGGTTTTACAAGCGTGAACGAGGCTCGCCACGCTCGACAGTAATCGGCCACTGCGTCACGAGGCCGCGGATCATTAATCGGCTGTTCGTTTTAATTATTTGCCCGGCAGATTAATGCGAGATTTTGTGCAGCCAGCCCGCATGTTTTCCACTCGTAAATCAACGTCCACGCTCCGTGCAGATCGGAAGAGTCTCGGTTGCCCTTCGAAGCGAATAACTCGGGAATTCATTTTAACGATTTGACGTCGTTTGATTTAGATTTCGCGGAACCGTCGTTAGAAAGCATCGTTTTCAACGTTTTACGGAGCACGGGATTTACGTTGTTAGCTCGTCGCGCTTGACACTGTAGCCGCGACAGAAACCGGCATTAGTTTCTCGCAAAGTTCTCGTCTTCGGTTTCTTGTCATCGTTGTTCGATCCTAGGAAAACGCGAAAAGGTAGATCGTTAAATTGTTCGATCTTTTGGTAATTTCCAAAGGAGGAATAGAAACGAACGCGCGTGTTCTCCTCTTAAGCGATAAAGTATTCGTACATTAGTTTCCTTTAGTTAGGTAGGTACACGTAGTCGGAAATAATTGCTAGTACGTGCAATGTCGATCTTCCAGCGATATCTCAAGTACTCTTCGATGTTCTTGTTTTAGCGTTTTTCTCAAAATCGCAGTGCCAATGTAAGATCTTCCGTTCCGAGATTCCGACACTACGCTACTTTGTAACTCCATCTTACAGTTTTCCGAGGAAGCTATAAACCGAGAAGTGCCTAGAATTTGCAGTACCTTGTTGCCAAGAGTACCGCGCTCGCTGCTACGATTATCAACCTCTATATGCAATCGTTTTAACGAGGAAAAGCAAAACGACGACTCTACCGAAAGATGATCACCGCCGCAAATTTAAGCATCTTTTCGCAGACTAAGCTGCTAGACAATTAACCTGCCACTCGAACGAATGAAAATCTCACGATACCATGAAGAAATGCTTCCAGTTACTATTAAACGGCAAAAGATTGGCCGATTCAACGCGTAAGTACGTTGCGATTGAAGAGAAAAGCGAGATCGCGACGCGATATCCGTACGAGGATCTGTGATCGAAAACGACGCTGCGAACAAAAGCGGCAACGAGGAATCGCGAGTTCATCGCGTGCAGAGTTTGTTCGTTGAACGATTATCGATAATTCGGCGAATTACGCGGTGTGTGCCTACACGAGCATCCAACGTCGAACAGTGGAACGATAACAGGTTTGCCGAACGAACGTTTCTCCCGATTTCTCTCGTTTCTTCGACGAATCGAGATCTGTTTACGCACGTGGGTGATATATCGGCTCATTGTACACTTTCGGTGGTCGTTCAGCATCGATGACACTCGGAACGTATGGGGAAAGCTGTTCACGCTTTTCGCTCGGATATTCATATACGACTCTCGATTGATACGAGTTGCATTTAGAAAGACTGTTGTCTGACACTCTCTTGCGCGATAGTTTGCTATATAATTAATAATATTGGCGAAGCTGTAGAGTTTCTAAGCTACGAGTTACTAGGTTGTAGACTTTGATCGTGCAACTTTGGAATTTTAAATAGAATTTATTGTACTTATGCGAAATATTTATATTTTGTTATATCTTAGCATCGACTGCACACAGCTTGCTTCGAATAAGAAAACTACTTTATAGGCGATTTGTAATTGGTAAGGTTTGCGTATAAAGTTTCAACTGTTTGGTTAACGAAACTCGTTACTGTCATACGTTGCGAGATATATTGATAATAATATATCGTTACCAATTTCTTGTAAAATTTCGTTAATAGAGTTATCAGTGTACTTAATTAGTTTAATCGTGCAAGAGAGTCCTGGTGATTGTCGGCACAGTTTTCAATGAAAAAGTATAAAAATGGGGCAAAATAGCGAGCTGATCTACCAAAGTGTTTATCGAATTATTTCTACTGCGCGATGGGAAAATTTCATATTCGCGTTGTCTCTCTTTTCAGATTGAATTCGATATTTCCATCTTTTATTTTATTCGTTTGTTTTATTTGATCTTTGTACTTGCAATTTCGTTGAATCTTTTCACCAAGACAACGGAATAATATATTTGATTACTGGTACTGATTCTACAGAACGAGATGAATAAATCATTCGACGTGTCTAAAGAAATCTTCGTTCGGTAAAGATCGATGTGGAGAATAGTATGTAATTAGTTGTTTACCACGAAAGCCATCCCCGGCACAACAAACAAGTAGGAAACGCACGTTGTATGACCGAAGCCAATCCGCACCGGACGCATAATGAAGTTCCTGGTGAAATACTACGACTTCCTAACCGTCAAGTTTTCCACGGTGAGGCTTCAACTACAGATGAAACTGTAGGCTACAGTTTAGCGTTCAAGTTGTGAGTTGTTGGCACAGTGTGTCGGATCAACGCGATTGTTTCGTGATTTATTATACCTGCTCTGATCTTTCGATCGAAATATTCGCACCTCTTGAAATTATTTGCAATTGCTATATTAGCGCTGGCACGGTTCTTTTTCAATTAATTCATTTCAAGCTAATGGAATTAACGATTTTCGTTGTTTAATAGATATACCGGTAGTATAACTCTTTGTAAATTGTTCCGATTATTGAACACGATCGATGATTATTAATCGTGTAAAACTTTTATTCGAGAAGTTGCGAATACTTCTGTGACCTATCGAATGCATTCGTAGTTGATTTATTCGCATTGCACGCATCGTAGAATAAAATGGCATGGCTGATAATTACAAAAGAGCTTGTTCGATACTCGAGTTTTATGCAACGGTTAGTATCTAGAGTAGATTTTGACCAGTCGTCGAGAAAGACGATAGAAATTTGGTTGTCCAAAAATTGGCGATTATATTAAATAAATTAGTCGTGAATATTTAACGAAGTTCATTTTGTCCAGTTTGAGACGCTGTTTCGAAGTACCTAGTAACGCTAGCACACTTAAACTTTCTAATCAAACGTTCGTAGAAATATTCTGTACATTTATTTAGCGAAATGTTTCGCTCCTATGCATCGTAAATAACACACTGTCAGCAGATCGTAAAAAAAAAACAGTTAAGTCAATACGTAGCTAAAGTAGTCGAAACCCATTATTACCTGCTATTTATTCAAGTAAAAATCTATCTTCCAATTTTTTTTTTTTGACCACTCGATATTAGACGCTACAATTTTACCTGTCGTATAAAAAAAAAAAAAAAATAAAATGAAACACGATTCGTACAAAAACGTCCGATTCTTCGACCGTTTCGGTAATTAATTCGCTTTCCAAAAACCAGTGAAAGCGTTATTTTCTCGACACGACGAACCGACCGTCTTAATAGCTGCAGAAAAGTTTCAAGGCCACCTTAACAAGAGATATCGAGTTGAACATGTTTCACTCGGCTTTCGTGGCGGTGCTATCGCGAACGCCAACAAAGCAGCAAGAAGAAAGGACGCAACGGACGAAGAAGATTCGAACTTTATTAGAAAGATCGTTGACAGGCCGACGTTATCGATAATTAGCCGCGCAAGAAGAGGCGACCGATAATGGCGCATTCGCGATACGCCACGACCTTTCCGACGTTTCCATGAAAGAATGGCATTATGTCGACGAAGTTAGCACCGCGAAAGGCACGCGTTACTGTTATCTCGTTTATCGCATCGCACCACCATTAAAACCCTCTCCTTGCCCCTTTTCATTTCGCCAACGATAATTGGATAATTCTGTGAATCAGCTGGACACGACGATGCGATCCCTATTTATCCAGGGTCGAGAAATTGCTCACACATAGGAGCGCGCAGATGTACGGTAAAAGCCGTGTTAGAAAATGTTTACGAGTAATCGAAGATTGCTACTAATTGCTGTTGATCGTTCGCGTGATTTATGTCGTAGATCGACGTTTTACTGCTCGACAAGTTTTAACGCAAGGAGGACTATGTTCTTTTATGATCATTGTTTGTCCGAGCAGGGGAGTTAGCGCTTATGGAAAATTCAGAGTGGATAGGAAACATGGAATTGCGTAGTTTTAGTTACTTTGATGTCGGTTTAACGATGGGGTATATATAATTATTAGAACTCTTTTGCGTAATAATTTACTAATTAGCTATATCGACGATGGACGAGTAACAAGTTGCAGGTTACAGACTTCTCTCGTACGATTTTGCAATTCTTATGTCACACGGGGTGAATTTTGTTCGTAAGATTGAATTCCTTTTATTATTAAATTTGTTATTCTTATCGATACCTCGTAACTAGCGATTTGTAAAATTTCGCTAGTAACGTTAGTTCAATTGCGCAGGAGATGCGTTATAGGTTTAGAAAACAGCATACTGTTACATCGGTAGTTTACAAACTACGTAACATAGTATTATGTAACAATTAATACACTAATTAATACACCAAATAAGAGAAACGTGTATTAACCAGAATCTGATACATCACTGCGTCAATCACGCGCGAAAAAAATATAGTAAAAGGTATGTTAAGACACGCTATATCGAACGATGACTAGCCAATGACGTATTGATATGTTAATGACCTATGAACGGCAAAATACTACGTCAACTGCAATCATAACGCGTTGCTGTGTAACATGTTGCTATCTCGACAACTTAAATCGCAATTTCTTATTATTCTCTTAGTATTCTCGAATTTCTTCCAAACTTGACCAACGTAATAAAGATAGTCTCGTCTCACGACGGTGCTAATAAAATTTCAGAACATTTCCTGTAACATACACGATGTACTCGTAAAAAGCGTCGACGAGCGTTCGAATACTTCCATAAGCCTGTGTACGTAGTCGTACGTCGGCTGTGAAAGCGTTAATAATCCAATCGTCGTTAATTATCCAGCTCGCCAAGCTCGTAGCATTCGCGATAACAGTTTTCACCGATCGAACGAGACGTTGGTTTTTCCGATTCAATCGCCCACTGGTACGACGTTTATTTAATCCTCGCTCGAACAAGATCATTATACGAAGTCGGACCCTTTCACCAGTCCGCGCCGCGGTCGAGCCATCGCGAGTGAAAAATTTTCATTCGTTTTTAAAAGCTATAAAACGACTAGAGGCGTCGCGAGCGACGGAGAAAGAAGAAAAATCTGGCGATCGCGACGAACCGCGGCTTGAACCTTTTGATCGGCCGATCGCCGGAATGACTTGCGAGAATCCGCGTTTACTTGGCGAGAATCTATCGTTAATCGGCTGTCAATTTGCAAACAAACGAGCGGTGGTCGGTAAAAAAGATCACGAGACGGTCGTTAAGCTTTCGCTTCGAGCTAATGTATAATATCGGCGTTTGGCGTGCGTGTGGCTTTCGTAAACGAGAAAGGAGATATCTTTCCGTAATGCCTGATCGATCAAACTCCGATACGTATGTGTTTCTGACGTTTCATTGTACAGGCCAATTATTCAAGTAAGGTATCGCTTACGCGACCTTTTGGTCGAAAACGTTCGTCACGAGTAATTTCTACGTCTCAAAATCGTTCGCTTTTAGCGATAAGTTCGTTCTTTGTTGCGCTGATCATTCACGAATCTATACTTGGACGAAGCTTGCTTTTAACGATGCTTACACGTTCGATTCTGTACTTTCGAAACACAGTTTTGTACTTTTAAAACTCTTAAAAACGAAATGTCCGTATATGTATACCCTTTGTTAGAATAGACATTACGATTTATACTTTAAATTAAGAACAGAGCTAAATTCAAAAATAAGTCACACGGTGAAAAATTGTCCGCTGTATGATCGATATCATTTTGAAAATCCGCGACTCGTACGTGTAATCACGAAAAAGAGGAAACTGTTATTTATTGCAAACTTCGTTCGTAGGTTCATAAAATTAGATTAAATAGGATCAAAGTCAAATATAGTACGGTAGAATGATTTTCATATTAGTCAGAATGTTTTGAAAGCATATGGTTGAGATTGATGGAGCTCGGTCATAAAACAAATCGTAAGGCAAGAGAGTTAAAGAAGACGAGGCCTGTCGGAGTCGGTTCCGCTCGTATTCTCCGTCAATTTGTTTCGTGGCGAAGGTTTTATCGAGACATCCATTATTCTTCGGTGGCAGAGGCTCAAAGAGCGTGCGGGAAACGACAAAGACCCAATGAACTTTATCAAGCGTGCACGGTGTGGAGTGCAGTGACACGTCCACGCAATTTGTCAGTCGTTGCAGCGTGGTCTTCTCTATGAAAATTATCCGACTGGAACATAGCCAATAAAACAGCCGTGGAAAAGTTTCGTGGCCATCGAAACGAGCAACCAACACGGATACTACTACAGCCTATAAAATGGAACCGGCGATTCTTTGTTTCCTTTGTTCTCGGCTGAACCTTGTCTTAGGTCTTAGATCTTAGGTCTTAGGTCGGGTGTTTTGTTAACGACAAAGTTAGTAACTGATAGTTAGATAGATACGTAGGTGGTAGATATTTAATAGTAAAATAAGGATAAAATAAAGTTGGCCGAATGGACGCGTGTGTAGACGATTAAGCGGGAACGCAGGGCGAAATAATTAAAACGTTATGGGGAATATAATTGTAAACCGAGTTCCTTACTGTTTATCGAACTATATAGTAATACAGTACGTGTAAGGTAAATTGAGATTTTTTTCGAACAAATCGATGTTTTATTAAACTTTATTGAACTTAAATTATAAAACTCAATTTATGATTTCAACCGATTTGCCGATGATATTAGGCTTGTTATAGTGGTCGATGAAACTGTAAACAGAATGTTCTAAATAAAAACCGCGTTTCTAAGGGACTTGGGAATTTCAATTCTATTTACTTACTCGTGCGTTAAACAACAAGTATGAATGAAGTTGTGAATTTGCAACGTAAACGTTTACTCCATAAATTTTTCATCTTTTGATGTAGAAAGTTTGTTTGACTACATATAAAATGCCACACGGTAATAAATTTCATTCCACGTGACAAATGTACTTCGTAACTTTTCGCTCTTTTATTACGTAGCTGAAATTCGTTTTCTTTTTCTTTTTTTTTTTTTTCCTTGTTATATCACTCTTTTCACTGTACTATATTCTATTCCTCACGAATGCTTCTAACGTTACACGAAAGTTATATTTATATGCAGTTAATGATCATGCTGTTACGAAATTATTTAATTCACAATGGAGCAATTGATCGATCGATTAATCGTTTTATTGTCTTTGTTTCAGGTGAGTAGGCGCTCCAAAGAACGTGCATCTCTCTACCAAGAGACAGGGAGGGTGAGTTAACTTAAGTTGAAACTATAGCGACATTACATAACGAATAACTTTATAATTCTAACTCTATATCATAGAATTTGGAGAAAAAAGCATCTGCCATTTCCTTCAATTTACTCGATCAAAGCAAATCGTCCAACAATTACAAAATCTGTATGAAAGCTTCTGTTCAATAATTCGATCCATCGATTCTTTATCTCCGCGTAATTCAAAATTTCAACAGAACGATCTCCTTGTTCGTTATTTTCCTCTTCTACGATTTCGAAAGCATCGATGAATTGACAAAAGTACCAAGACTCTCTTTAACGCGATAGAAAAGCGACAAATCTTGCTTCGTCGGGTTTAAATTATCAAGATATTCGTTTCTCGATAATTCGGACGTGCCAGTCGAAATTCTCATCGAAGATCGATTGTACAATTACATATATCTCTACGTAATTATGTAATAACTTTACGTAACGTTTAATTAATCAGTAACCGTTAGACAGACTGTGACTCGTTTTCAAATACTTTACATATTACATGGACGTACTATAGCAAAACGAACAGCAGTCTAACATCGATAAATTATAGTCAAGAAATTTCACCGAATGAATTTTCATTGCTCGTAATGTTCGCATGTAGAATAGTTTCCAAAGATCCCCAGTTTCTTGTACATTTGAGAACCACTATCTTTCCGCTGACATACGCGTACGTACACAATGTGTTCCACCTACGTAGGAAAATGTCGATACAGGCCTGTTTGATTATCATGCATGTTGCGTTACACGCGACAGGAAGGGCTTTTTAATAATACCTTGGTGTTCGTTCGACACGTATCCGTTCACGGATGCGACGAAACGTTTATCGAAACATCGTGTTCGTATTGTACAGGGTGAAATTGAATATAAATGGGAATACGTTGCTGGATTAATTGCGTCGTTTCTCCGCTCCCGTTTTTCTTTTGCGGTAAACTACAGGCACGCAGCAAATAGATTTCGTTGGTAGTAGTTAATTTTTGGGAGAGACGTCAAGGGGAATTGGAAGGGGTAACGTTTCGATCGGAGAACAGAGAACAATTTAAATTAGGCGTTTCGTTCTATCGGATACGTTAGAACGTAATGAGCAAGACTGACGTTGGAAAATAATTTAATAACACTTGTTACATTCTGTTGATTTCGTTATATCCCTGGACAAATATGAAACAATGGAACAATTGAACGATTAACCCCCTGTAACAGGAGTTTTGTTCGCTTATCAGAGAGGAAGATTACGTAAAGATTGCGTGCAGTTGGTCAGAATTTTTCACTTTAATCTGTAATCTTGAAACTAATAATCTAAAATATAAAGGGAGAGGTCGTTTGACTTCTAAAAAGTTCAACAACTTTAATTATCGGGATCTACGGCGAATAGAGTAAAATATATAGTCCAAGTATATATATATATATCTGTATTTATAACTTAAAGTTACGTGGCAATATAGAAGATTAAATTTGCCACTTTCGAGAAAAATTCTGATCGCGCGCCAGCTACTTAAATAAAAAAAAAGCGTCATTGTCAAAAAAAAAAAAAAAAAAAAAAAAAATAGAAGATAAAGCGAAAAGAAGTTCACTTGGCTGCCCTCCTGGGAAATGCACCTTCCGAACGTGAATCGTTCTTCTCCACCGAGTCGTTCGCTTTTAAATGACCAAGCAGGCGAAGAAGCGCATCTCGAACGATAGTCCGATTGAACTCGAATGGGCTTGGGTGAATTTTAAAATCGTCTCGCGTAACCTGCCGTGGATCACGGCTCGTGTTTATGGCGGTCACGTAATTTCGTTGCATTACTCCGGCGACGGAACGAGAGTCGCGCTAACGAAGACGAATCAATTATGTAAGCAACTGGGTCAGAAAAGTTCACGGTCAATTTCGCCCGTGGGATTGTGAGTACACAGAGGCGGCCGTGATCGTGCAAGTAACTGGATCCTTGATGCTCTGCCCGCGAAACTAAATGATTCGATTCCTTGAACATCGTCCCCTTCAAGTGCCTCTGAATGTCTTTCCACGAAATGCGAGCTTCGATTTGTTTTATTCGAACGATTGTTCCTTTTCTGCTGGTCTATTTTTGGCACGACTTGTGCTAATATATGGCTGACCCAAGATACGCGAAGAGAAAGGCTTTGATAATAGTATAAAGATATTCTTTGATTCTATACGCGAGCGAGATGAACGCGAGGCGTACAGATGCGTAGAGGTAGAGAGGTACAAGAAGAAAGGTAAAAATGTGTTGTAGAGTTTGGCAGACAGAGGAATCGAAATGTTGTATGCTGTAAGCGTAGAAAAAGGAATTTTTTTTTTTTTTTGGTGGGTTAGGTTATGTTAGGTTAGGTTTAGAATGTAAATTTAATAGGGAATAAGGGAAAAAATTATAGATACTAGAATAATATAACTTTACGTTTTTCTTTGCAATTTTTATAATAGAACGGTGATTAACCGAACGATTGGTTTATCAGAACGTCAATTACGGGAAACTTTAAGGATGGCTCGGTTTTATTCAAGAGTTTTTACTCTTCTGTCGTATTAATATTTATATAGTAGTTTCAAATAAATCGTCTCCTCTCACATAAAAACGAGAAATTATTCGACCACTCGAACAACGTATGTCGTAATAAGTTCAAATAATCAAGGTTTTACCGTGTTAGCAAATTTTTATGTTACGACGACGAGAAGTGACAAAGATAATGATAATTTGCATCGTTTCGGACTTTGTCAATAATCAACCCGGTCCATTTATGTACATTTTTTCATATTCATAGAAGCTTAATGTCTCCGGTTGGAGATATGCGTCTGCTTGATTTCCATGTGAAAGCATTTTATTACCTTACAGCAATCGTATTCGCAAAGGAATGGAAATGAATCGAACCCTTGGCCACTTTTGTCAAAGTTCTCCTCGTGAAACTTGCATCGATAATTAATTCAAGACTATTGGCAGCAAGACCATTCCTTGCATAAATCATCGGTGTCGATAAACCGACTACAGTAACGCGAAAATAATCGAATTGAAAGTTTCTCAGAGTTTCGACCGCACAGTGCGGCATTTCAACGAGAATTCGAAACAAGATTCAAAATTCGCGGGCCAAGTACGCAGCCAGCGTTCGCCCAATCGCACACTAAGGACGCGCGTTCGCAGTCAACGTCCGCGCGTTCGCAGACAACGTCCGCGCGTTCGCAGGCAACGTCCGCGCGTTTCCAGGTTCCACAACGGTGGACAGGTTCTTTAAAGAAAGAGCGAAATTCAAAAATTGGAAATTAAATTTATACATATGTTTGTTCGGATTCTCTATATTCAATGTGTAATAACACTATTTAACAAGATTTGACAAACAAAGACGAATGTGAGCGAGTCGATTTTCAAACGACGAGATCTTCGTGTACAAACGATTTTTAGTAATCCTCTATCGATTTTTCGGGAAATTATTCTTCGCAACAATGATTATTTCGATTTTTGTGCATTGCGTGTCACATTGTGGATCGCCGCGGTAAAGGGATTTCGGCATTTTTCAACGGAGAGTACGTCGCTCCTTAGCGAAAGGCACTTCCTGTCTTTACAGTTACGATAAATTCTGTCACACGCTTATCTTCGTTTCCAGTCGGTGGTTTTCTTGTCTACGCACGAAATATGCGAGAGATAAAAGCAGGTAGCCGATACCAATTGTGTTTTCCTTTGGCTCGTGGCCAAGCTCGAAAACTTGACGGAAAAATATTCCGCGCGTTTCACCGTGTATAAACTATTCGGTTTGTAGAAAGTAATTAGCGTAATTTAGAGGAAAAGTACGTAGGAATTTTCGTTAAAACTTTATTCGGTTTTATTCAATTTTAGCTGGGCTTGGATCGTGTCATTGCGCTTAACGAAATATCTTTCACGCGTTTTACTCGTATGATCGGCATATGTTTAATAAGCAGTATAATTCAATTTATACAGGTAATTACCGTAATTTAAAGGTAAAGTGCGTAGGTAGTTCGACTAAAAATTTTACACAATTTTACTCAATTTTATACGACGTTCCGGTGATTTGTTACGTTTAGTAAAAAATCTTGCACCCGTTGTACGATGTAAAATTCGGCCCACGAAAACAATTATCGGAAATTTGATTGAACGGCGATCTGGAATAAAATTGCTTAAGAGATCTGATCGAAATTTTATTTTATTATATTTTAATTTATCTTACGTATCTATCTGAGCTCGGTTCGTTGAAAGAGTTCATTGAATTGAATTTTCTACCTACGATGGAATTAAACTACTATAGAATAAAACTAATAGGAATTGGGACGCAACGGGCAAAATTACCGTGCTACTGATTATTGTAAAGTATCCTTCCTATAAATAGAGTTCGGATAAACGAAGCTCTATTTACTCATATGGTACGCGAAATAGTCGATTCATCGAGTACTGTTTGATGCGGCAAATATACTGGCCATGGATGTCTTGTCACGAGAGGTCAAAGTTACTTAAAGTTTACGAGGAAATCGATTGATCATTGATGAGAGGTCAATAACGAGTTGCGTGATTAAAGATTGGGGCTATGAGATCGATTATGGTCTGTCTTATCGTAGGAAATCAAGGACATTCGGAGATTATCGAGGTCGTGAAAAATTTAGGACAAGGTCGTTCAAGGATTAAAAGCAGATGGCCGGGTCACGCCGGAAAGGAATGAGAACGCTCGAAGGTCATCCAGATTATCAAAATTTTGGGGTAAAAAATCGAGGTCGTTTAAAGCTTAAAGGAGATCGTCGAGATCGTGAAAAATTGAAGGTCATAAAAATTGAAGGTTACGCGTCCATGAAGGTTATATCGCGAGACTGCTTTAAAGATAAAAAAGATATTTTTCAAGATCGTGCCATAAGGATTTAACGACGTTTGAAAATCAACGAAAGTTAGTTATTATTCGTTATTGCATCGATGAAATTCGAAGAAGCGTACAAGCTCATTGTAGACGCAAAGTTCGCTTAGAAGTTGGATTTTACAGTGCGATCGTTCTACGTCATTAAGAAGATAACGAAACAATTAGAAATATGCAGCGCGAAAGCATGTCTGAATCTTTTAATGGAAACTTTCGATGTAAACGAAACATTCTGGCGATTTAATATTTTCATCCACGCAGTGTTACGATAGTGATTCTTTTAGAGAATACAGATATTAAAATTCCGAGGATTCTGTCGTATTTTAAAGTCGATGATTCACAGTCACGATATCTGGCAGAGCGATCTAGTGCGATTTATGAATCCTACATACTTTACCAGCATTTTAAATATTTCGTTACAATAATAAACATAGCATGTCGTGTTTATTTTTATTTTTCCTATCAACGGAGCTATTTATTTTCCGTGGATGTTTGATGTAACCGATAAGTCGCACAATGGCTGATTAATGTTTTTAAATAATAGTCTCATATATCGTTTCTTTCATGAACTTACCGATTCAATGTTCCTATACGTAATAAATGATCGCAAACGAATTATTAATATCACGTTGTATAATTAGCAAATGTGTATTGATTAAAGATATTCTATATCTGACGAGTAACAACAGTCGCATGCTGCTTCCATCACTTACATAATTAATTTAAAACGACGAACTCTAATGCGGCGTTCGCGTGTTACCTGCATGTTTACATGTACTTTATTTTTTTTGAACGAACAACGCAAATTTACAAACTTCAATTTCCTACTTAACCGAAGCGACATTTACTAAGAGGCAGAGAGATTCTTTATTTCTTCAAACACATCGACAAATATTCAACACAAAACAAACTTTCTGTACACACATTGGGAATTTGCAAATCTGAAAATTACAAAATTCGAACGAGTCTTCGAAGATACAAACTTGCGCTTAGATGTATCGTCTGGATGTTAAACTTTATTCATCATCGCGATCTTCCCATTTACATACCTTTCAAAGAATCAATAACGGGTGTGCACAACGTTCTCACTTTCTGTACACATATTGGGAATTTGCAAATCTGAAAATTACAAAATTCGAACGAGTCTTCGAAGATACAAACTTGCGCTTAGATGTATCGTCTGGATGTTAAACTTTATTCATCATCGCGATCTTCCCATTTACATACCTTTCAAAGAATCGATAACGGGTGTGCACAACGTTCTCACTTTCTGTACACACATTGGGAATTTGCAAATCTGAAAATTACAAAATTCGAACGAGTCTTCGAAGATACAAACTTGCGCTTAGATGTATCGTCTGGATGTTAAACTTTATTCATCATCGCGATCTTCCCATTTATATGCCTTTAAAAAAATCGATAACGGGTGTGCACAACGTTCTCACTTTCTGTACACACATTGGGAATTTGCAAATCTGAAAATTACAAAATTCGAACGAGTCTTCGAAGATACAAACTTGCGCTTAGATGTATCGTCTGGATGTTAAACTTTATTCATCATCGCGATCTTCCCATTTACATACCTTTCAAAGAATCGATAACGGGTGTGCACAACGTTCTCACTTTCTGTACACACATTGGAAATTTGCAAATCTGAAAATTACAAAATTCGAACGAGTCTTCGAAGATACAAACTTGCGCTTAGATGTATCGTCTGGATGTTAAACTTTATTCATCATCGCGATCTTCCCATTTATATGCCTTTAAAAAAATCGATAACGGGTGTACATAACGTTCTCACTTTCTGTACACACATTGGAAATTTGCAAATCTGAAAATTACAAAATTCGAACGAGTCTTCGAAGATACAAACTTGCGCTTAGATGTATCGTCTGGATGTTAAACTTTATTCATCATCGCGATCTTCCCATTTACATACCTTTCAAAGAATCGATAACGGGTGTACACAACGTTCTCACTTTCTGTACACACATTGGAAATTTGCAAATCTGAAAATTACAAAATTCGAACGAGTCTTCGAAGATACGAACTTGCGCTTAGATGTATCGTCTGGATGTTAAACTTTATTCATCATCGCGATCTTCCCATTTACATACCTTTCAAAGAATCAATAACAGGTGTACATAACGTTCTAACCTTTGTTTGACATACTCGAAGGAATAAATATAAAACAGGATGTGCGAAGAATCGTAGCAATCGCTATTGCAGTTGCCTGTAAAACGAGAGTGTTACCAATCGAAATCACGGTTTTATCTGCGATCGATATCGTTTGTAAATAACTGACACGGTGAGTTAACGTCAGCGGAACTCCGTGTTTAATCGGTTGTTTTTACAGCGTAATAACGAGTGTGTATCGTGATTAACGCATCGACGCGACGCTGACAGTATCTTTGCCAGGCTGATGCATTCCCTGACTTATTCTCTCACGCCTATCCAATGGTAGCGAATACAAATGTTTACGATTTGAAGAAGCAACGAGACAAATTGCGGCAGCAACGCAAGGATATCGAAGATCGCGTTTCTTACAGTCGTTGATAAAATATGCTGCCTTTAATTATTCGAACGACGTCGGTAGTCGACGAACGTTTCTCGAGTAATTTAAATTTAAAGAAACAATTCGATCGGCAATACGTGTACACTCTTCAAGAATGTGTATCGTTCGTAATAAATCGTACGCGATAACTACGTCACGGATATTTATGCAAATTCGTGTTCGTACTATGGCGACTAACGAAAAGATAAAAAAAAAAACACGTACATGGCCCGTCATACGAAATATTTCCTCGTCGAAGGAGACTTCTCTCGCTCGAATCCAAATCGCCATTTCATTTTGTTCGACAATTGCCCCGTAATTACCAACGACGTCTGCCTGAACCGTCGCTAATTCGCTGTACAGCTAATAACGCTGCTTTCTACCGCAGCTCCAAGAAACCAAACCAACATTCCGATAGTAAGAACAGATTAATAAATCCGGCAAAGTGAAACCTGAATGGAATCTGGTCGCCTTTCGATACGCGCGTATTCAAATTTCTATTCGATCCTATCCAACTTCCTCGAACGTTAGAGAACCTAACTGCAACCTCCTCGATACCTCTATCGAGAATCTCTTTCGTGTCTTCGTATATAACCGCGGTTCGATGCTTTACGATTTCTCGGCTGCTGTATCGCCCATTTGGATACGTGCAACGAGACGACGATCGATCGTGTGAAAAGAAGGTGTGCCGGCTTGATCCGATGTCAATTATTGCCGGTGTCAACCTATTAATTAACACCCGTGTCCTGTAACTTTCTCTGGCGGGTCGTGATTGTTCGAGAGGTTCGAGAGAAGCACCGCTAAAGCGGAACCGTTTGGTTCGCTGAAATGGGTCGTCGCATGCCCGTCCCGCGAATTAATTAGCGGCCGAGCAGGAAGAACGTCGCCGCCTAATTTGGCAAAGACGTCTAACGAGCGCGGTGTTTAATAGTGATGAATGGGCAAGATGATGGTCCTTGATTAGGGGCTTCTTAGGTGTAGCGGATGTTGGAAATTTGGATTTTTACGGTGAAGTTCGACGCTGGAATCTGGGTTTTGGTTCTTTTTTTCGCTTTTAGCGAAAGTAAAATAGATCTGTTGTGTCGGAGTTCAATCGCTTTTAGTACATAAACTTTAATGTACGAGCTCGACCTTTTCTAACGTATTTCACAGAGATATGTACGAAGGTAAATATATCGTCAGTAGACTGGGAATTTTTATGGAGATTCGTATTTTTCACGACTCGAGGATGATTTTAGTAGTGTAACGTATAACGATGTAATCGTAAAAATAATAAACGACGTGATTGAAAACGTCAAATCTGTCGTAGAAGATCGTTTCAACCGCCCAGGTGTTATAAGGAGCACTGTACTGCGAATATTTCATATATTTTCTCATGTTGTACGCATTCTGTGCAATTTCGTACTTTCAAATTTCAGAAGTCTAATTATTGATTACGACCGCTACGTTTGAAGAGAATCGAGATCGATCCTCGTTCGTCGATATAAAAATGATCCAATATGAAATTTGTTCGTTCCTCGCAACGTTTAACGGCGTCGCTGTTGCTGCAAATTGTTACTGTACCGATTAATCAAAAACTCGAATACTTCGCTGAAAATTCAATACCCGCTGGCGTATAATGCAGTAAAAGCGCGTAACACGCGATGTTGCAAAATGACATTTAAAAGTGGAAGTTGATCTTCAACCATTGATTCGATATAGTTTGATAACACAAATTTTGATATTTTGCAACGACCTCTGGCGACGTCATCGCTGGCCTAGATCAGAAATTACCAGCTTGACGTTAACAACTCGACCAGATAGGAGCAGCGTGTTGTTTCGAAGCTCGCGCCACCACGATAAATATCACGACGTTGGAAAGTACGCGGCCAGAGCCACGGCTTGCAACGAGAAAAACTATTTCCATCGTTTTTACAGAGCCATACGTTACCTTGCTGTCGATTCGTATCGTTGTCGGAAACTTTGTTCTCCGCTCCGCGTTGCAACGAAATTTTCATCATCGTTTCAAAATCTGCCACCTTTTTCCTACGAAGCATTAGCGGATAATATCTGGAACACCGTGTTAAACTCCAAATCGAACCCTTTGAAAGCTGAAGCTTAAAAATATCGAATGTATTTACGGCATTAGATGTATTGGTCGCGATTAAATATTTTAATATTCGAAGAGTTATTTGGATGGAAATTTTGTGACGTTCCTGAATCGATAATTGCAGCGGATAATTGATTACGGCAGATCGTTAATAGTAAATTGCACCGCTGCTCGTTCATATAAATTCGCTGGTTAGCTGCGAATTCGCGTTGATTGGACGCGTGTCCCACCGGGTTTTCGGAGCCTTCGCGTTAATGGAATTTACAAGTTCGAGCTGATGGCCCACAGACAAAAATAGGTCCCTCGGGTGCCACGTTAGAAATAATTCAGATGTTCGGTTATCGATTTTTCCGCGACAAAATTCTTTGCCTAATCTATTTCGCTCCATCGTCTCGCCATAGTTTCGTTCTTTTTCGTATGCTTCCTAGATTCGATATAATTCAGAGGTTGTTTAAATTACAATGTAAGCACACTTTATTATCTTTGCCTGGAGTGGTTTTTTCGAATATGCTTGAGATTTAAAGTTTTATCGATCTTATTTCATTTCGTAGAAACTAAGAGGCTTCTGGCTTTCCACGAGGAAAGGGAATAATCGAAAGAAAGTTTGTCCGCGAATCAAAATTGAACCAGTCCGGAGTCGTTGGAGGGTGAAGAAACGAATGGAGGTATCGATGAATCACGAGAATCTCTCGTGTGCGGTAGACAAGGTCTCTGAATCGTTGTATTATGATACAATGCCAGGCGTGGGCTGTGAAGATTCGCAAATCTAATACACGTGGGCGTCCTGCGTGGATGCAATATTAATCGCTCGTAAATGAGAATTTTGCCGCATTAGACGTTAACCCGTGAAGTCTATTATCCGTGAACGTTGCAGCGTTTCTCTCGTCCCCATCTTTTCCCAATTTCAACTCTCCTTCTTCTTATTCATTTTCCAACGTATCTATTTAACTTAAAGCATAAATAGAACTTATCAAAGAAAACGCATTAACGCATTCCATGTGGGACGACTTTTACGATTCCTACCTTTCGTGGCGAAAATAATTGGAAAAAATATCTTTCGCTTGGTCTTCCATAAAGGAACGAGTAGAACACTAACGTGAAAATTATTGAGAAATATTTGACGAGAAATATATATAACGTCGAGACGTGTATCGACGTCGTCGCCGAAAGACTCCATCCTCCTCGATACGCGCATCCATTTCGCCCTGCGCGTGTTTGTTAATCTCGCGATAAGTGTTTTTCAAATTAAACTCAAAACCAACCACGAATAATATCAGTTCAATGTACGACTCGCAATGCAACCGGAAGTAGTTGAGACTATTGGTCGCAGAAAGTAGACTGACCCGAGCGATACGTATCTCTCGATACGGTACAACAGATTCGCTATCGGTTCGCTTATCGGCGACCACGATAACAGCGCCAAAGGATCAAGCGTCTCTGGTGGTCGCGGGGACACACGTTCAAGAATAACCAAGTTGAGGCAAGTGATTCGAGTTTGAGAGCCACGGCGAGAATCTCGAGTGGGCGCTAAACATGTTTACTTACAAGATGCAACGATCCGAGATTCGCACGAATAGGAGAGTAGGTACTCGCAAAGTCCATAAACGCCTGGCTCGTAGGGACTATTCTTCGATACGATAAAGCGAGACTTTCGTTTCTCGCTTAGGTTCTTCGCGTCATTTGCATACAGTCGTATCTCTACCTGGTCGCCGAGTAATCGACTCTGTAATCTTGCTTATCAAACATTTACCATGATTCACACACGAGCAGCGTATTTTTCCACGGGTTCGATATTCTCGTATATCTTTGCGGAGATTTCGTGCAATCAGTGCCGATGGAAGCAACGCGATGGTAGAAACGAGAAACTGACCTTTTAAATAATTTTATCGAGGAGTACCGCAACAGCCAGAGCAATATACTCTTCGCTTTTCATCGTTCATAGTGTTTTTTTTTTTTTTCTTCGAGATTGCTTTATTTGTATGCATATTTAAAAAAATCAGTAATTACACGAAGTCGCGAAGATTTCTAAGCACCTGAATATTCCTTAATATTTCAGCTCTCCAATAATTTGGTCATTTTGATAGATTGGTAATTATTCGTTCCAAGAAATTATCTCGGTATGTTTTACGAATATTCTATCCACGTCTAAATCAGTCGATTCGTGTTCAAACGATAATTATATTCTCTGTGTACTTTCAAATATATCATACCACCGAAGGATTGAACCAGCCTATTTTTTATTTATCCAAGGTTTTTCGTCTACCTGATTGTTAATCTATCAACCGACATAGAAAAGAACTATCTATAGATAAATATCCGTAGAACGGTCTAATCATATCGATGAATTGGCACGTTTCAGTCAGCTTGAATCATCGCTGATTCAAACGACGTGTTGGCGCGTTACCTCCTGGTTCGTAGATTATTTAAAGCAACTGTACATGTTTAGAGCGTTTTATATTTTATTACGTACTACGAGGATGCGACTCGGTGGTCGATAAATCATAGCGGAATTCCACCGGCGCTATACCACGTTGTGTGGTAAAATGTCTCAAGGTTAAATTAATAAAACGATGGAGAGCATACCGTGCTTCTTTGAAAGTTCAAGTTTCGCGAGAAAATCCCTCTAGCGTAGACCTTCGAAAAATTACAACGAAACGAGAACGAATTTCTTGCAAACGACGCGACGCCCGTTTCATATCTTTCCCCTAATGCTATTATTTAATACCTCGGAGACCTTTTAGACTTACAAGTTCGTCCTTTACATTCTGACGTCTTTTTCAATGGCAGCTCGTGTCGGCTATAGAAAGGTCACCGCGGACTTATTAATACGTGCTAGGATATTTTTACGTTGAATTGGTCCGATCATCCTCTCGATTAAAAAAAGAAATTTACATATACATGTTTGCGTATAAGGTAGAAAGATACTGTACAAAGAGATCCGTGATAATATAATCTCTTCGATTGAAATACCTTTCCATAAAACGCAGTAATTTGAATCGTTATAATTGAACAATTATTATATCGAACGATTGAAAGAATATTCTTCATCCATATATGATATTTCCGTACATATTCGTACGCTCGCGAGATATAGTACCGGAGGTCTGAAAATTGGACAGTTCAACTTGTACGAGGTATCCTTACAATTTTATTTTATCATATCCTCGGCTCGATTTTTGGAGAATAATACTATGGAGAATAAATATCTTCCTTTCTTCCAACGAATATAATCTATCGTTTTTAGGAAACAAGGGGATAAATCCTTTCCTTCCCTTGCCTCGGTAACTGGCTTTATAATTCTGAAACGCGACACACATTAAATTTACTATCTACAAAGAATCGTATATCTACATTGCCTACTAATTCAGTACTCCAGAACTATACCCCATAATAAATCATAAGAACCAAAATATCCGTTTGCTTTCAACCACCATTCAACTACACGCAAATGTATATGTTCCATACGTGTATCGCACATTTGAACCCATTCTCACGCGACATCGTCACGTGTCGCCTATCCCATGAACAAAGAAGACAGTTGCAATTGCGTATGTGTGCAGGAGCATGATCGCGCGAACTTTGACCGTCCCCTACGGTCGTTGCACGACGTTCGATCCCCCTTTAGCGAAAGAAGCGTTCGCGTTCACGCGGCAAACGATCTTCAACACGTGCCAACGGGACCCGCCGACGCTCGAACACGAGTACATCGTACGAACGTACGCGTAAACGTCCGTGTATGTGTTCACGTGCATGTATTCACGGTTGGTTCATTCATAAAAGCGGAACTTCCTGAAGTACACGGACTCCTCTCACCTGGTCGTCATGACGACGTATTTTCATTCATAACGAGGGCCGCGTATTACGCACGCCGACGGACATTTCCTTGGTATGTGAGTCACTGTGTAATAGTACTATAAAGCAGTCGCGGATGAAAGACGTTTTGTCAACAAGAAGCCTGGATTATCGTCAGAGAGGCGCGGAAATACTATCGGTACGTGTTACGTGAACGTTTGACGCGGTGCGCGTTAAGACGTGACGATTTTACCGTGTGATTAGTTGGAAAGATCCAGAGATACGTACGGTTATATGCGAAGCAACTACGGATAGTATTATTGGCGTTAATAAGCATGGATAGAGGATAGAAACTCTGGAAACGCATTTTAAAACTTTTTGCCGAATGTTCATTGGGCTACTAGGAACTCCGTTTAAGCTGTTATAACGGCGTGTGCGCTATTAACGGTAATTTCCAGGAATTTTGGATAACTGAAAGTTATTGGGAATTATACTCTTAATGGGATATAATACAGCTGCGCATTTACGAAACTTTAACAGGTTCGTAATTGTTAACAGCACGTTGTACGAATATTTTATATCATATTTTCCATGATCCTAGTGTTTAATTAAGTCGAATAACGTTGAATCGTACAAACTGCAAATTAACCAGCGAAAGAAATTAAAGAATTTAATTGCCGATCATCTAGCTAATTAGCGTGTAATTAAAATCACTTTGCAAGTAGCGGATATACATATACATATACATATATATACATATATATATATATACATATATATATATACATATATATATATATATATATATATATATTCGTGCGTATGAGAATAACGAAGTAATAATTGTTAAACTAATTGAATTAAAAGTCATCATTTCACAATGGTCCATGTGATAATTGGCAGTCATATATATACCTCGCTATACCTCGGCTAGAATTAATTATACCTCGAAATTCACTATCGATATCAAAATTCAAACGGCGAAATTCCATATGTCTGTCTTTCTTTTTTCTTCTTCTTTTTTTTTTTAAATAAACGCACTTTTTCATAAACAAAATACCCTTAGAATTACAGTCAATAAGTAATTACTCGTTTCCATAGTTAGGTTCGTTTCTTCTTCGCATTCTCGCGCTAAAACAAATTTTTATGGCAAATTATAATTCAACGAAGTTCCAACTTCTCCTTCGCAAACATTCCTACGCGACTTAACCAAACGATAACCTTCCGTTATCTTACGTTTCCTTTACACAGACCTATGTTCACGAGGGTCAACTGCTCTTACCCCGAAATGTTCAACCACTTACCTGTCACGTGAGTTCGGTCGTCAAAGTTCGACCGTTAATGGTCGAGCTACATCAAGCTTAACTCACTTCCGTTCTAGCTTGAGCAACTAATGCACCATTGCGGGTCTAGTCGTAACGAACGAACTAGTCATTTCTTACTAATCAGTATACGTGATCTTGCGCATTTCCTTGACAGATTCCGATGACGTTCGAAACCGCTACCTACGTTTCAATTCTTATCTCCCGCATTCACGAACGCTTATCTGTCTTGGCGATACTTACATTTTTCTCCGAAAGTCACGTGCATGAAAAATTACACGTGGGTGATGGAACGTGGAACTTCTCAACTTGGATCATTTATTTACCTTGTATAGTTTGTAAACGCGTTGATTGGATACTCCTTTGCTTACGCAAGCAAAAATTGAGGTCAATTATAGTTCCTTATTGTTTCAGAAAAGATAAAGAACAATAGGTATCGATAGACTTTGCAAATAGCGGTGTATCGTTATAAATAGATTCGGATAATGGTAGACAGTGGTAGAATATAATTATGTACGTGTTTGACAATAACGATGATGATTAAACGAAAGAAGACTCGCGAATATTAATACGCTTGTATCGTGAATGTTACGAACAACTGTCGGTAAAATTTCGACTCGAAAACCTGGATATAGGTGACGATAAATTAATAGACGGATGATTTTTATACTTTTCCAGAAGGTGGATACTCGATAAGAATATGGACGAATGGGATGTAATACAAAAGACATTGTTGATTCGTTGGAATTGTTTGTAACCCAAATATAGTCAGGATATATCGTTATAGGAATAATAATGTACGAAATAAGACAAACGTATAAATGCTGAAAAACCTAACCATTTATGTTTGATAAACGGAAAGATTCTCCCGTATAACCAAATACAATTACAAGTAATTATCGTTCCAGCCTAATCAATATTAATCGCATTCTAAATTAAGACATCTTGAGAAATGCAAATAAAAGAAAGTTAAAGGATCCCGCTGAGAGGTGCGTTTTTCCGCGATGAAAGCGAAAAATGTACGACGCACGAATTCTCTCTATACGAGTGTAATTACGAACTTTTTCCCCCAAGTTATTTAACCTCGTCCATCGAAGAAACGATTCTAAACTACGAGTTAACTCATCTTCGCCTTGGCGAGCTAAATCTGTGTCAATGAATGATTGAATTGAAAAACGAAAGGTGACTCGTCGGCGATTCGTTTGTATTTCTTCGTTCGTCGCTAGCCAATTTCCAGGGAATCTTGACTGCAACGTAGGACAATTATCCGCGTGACGTTACATTATGTTGCATCGTGGCAGCCGATATGGCGTACGTTGCGCTTTGCAACATCCGGTTCTCTTTTATATTTCGCAGCCGGCTCGTATTTATGGAACTTTATATAGCAAGTTGGCGGAATCTAATTTCTCGAGGCTATCGACCGTACTAACGATGGGACTCGTTCTTCTTCGTAAACTGGGACAATAGAGCAGAGAAGTATCGATAGCAGCCCGTTGTCAGTAAATTTGTAATATCCTGCCCTCGTCGTTATTTCGTATTTGCGAAACGTCGCGAACGTTGCGAATTCCACGAGGATATTAACTGTTCGACCATGGCAGGACTTGTTTGGGGAAAATGGAACAGCTGGCTGCTCCTGGGAAAAAGAATCTGTTGAGAAATGTCGGCTGCTAATAAGTCAGACTGCATGTCTAGAACGCTGATTGGGAAAAGTTGAGAAATTCGAGGTACGATACGTTGTTGGCACTTGCTACGTTTAGAAAATATTGTTCGCGAGGAAACTCGTAACTGTCGTCGGATAAAATAATCGCTGATCAAAATAGGAACTACGATGGAATTGAAAATTAACGGAAGTTACATTTTCGTAATTTATATTTTTCCGACAGATATTCTTCCAGTTATAATGGAAATACAAAAATTAACGCACGGAGAAGCTTATCTATAACTAGAAAATATATATTTTATTCGTAAAAATTGTACGATCTTGTTACTTTTCGTTTGATGGATATTGCGTATTCCTCTATTTTTAATTGTCAAGTAAAAAAAATTTAATTATAAAATTAAAATTTTAATTATAGGCAGTTAAAACAAATCAACGCTCATCTCTGACGATGAAACTCTGTAGAATGGTAAAAGTCGCGTTGAGTAGATGGTATTTCGTGTCTGACACCGTCGAGTTACTACTAAACGGAACAAAAATGCATATTTTTCCATGTCCCATTGTTGGCCAGTCGGTTGCACGACACCGTGACGAAGCGTGGCCGATGAGTTCTCCTGCTTTGCTCCATTTCGCTCTGTGCTCGTGGGCCTTTCGTTTGCACGGCTCGTTTCTGTTCCTTTACGCCCGATGTTTTTACGCTTCGAACAATTTCTTACGCGTATCGACGGCCATTTCTATTTCTAAACTGCGCTCCTTCGGCCGATAAACTGCCCACGAGAATACGCGCGCTACTGAACACGCTTCATGGCTTAAAAAAAAAAGAGGGAAAAAGGAAAGACGAGATCTGCACGTTTGGAAGACCTTATCGTTTCTAGAGTCAGAGTGCTCGGCACTCTGGATTTATCTTTTACGTTGGAAAACACGGTGCTCGAGAAGTGCGGATGTTGACATTTTGGACATCGTCTTTTGCGAGACAATCGGCGCATGGTTGTTTCGAGAGGTTGAAATGGAAGTGCAAATAGATTAGGAAAAATTGGAAAACCATTCTCTTTGATATATTTGATATTTGTTGGGGAGAAATTTGCGAGGTACGTTAGTAGAAGCGAACGGGCAGAGATAAATGAGGTTTAAATAAATTAGAGATATATGCGGGTAAATGGAAAGTATACGGAACCAAATGGAATGATTTTAAATTTCCTGCAACTGCGTATCGAACAGATTAGCAGAAAACGAGATACTACGTTATATGTAGAATCCTCTTTGATCTTTCACGTTCTTTTCTTGCGTGATATTGCCATTGATATATCCGATACCATTAATTTCTATATTTATGCTCTCTCGTTTCAATAAATTGCCCAGCTAAGCGACGTAATCTCTTCGAAGCAATAGCATAGTCAATAGTCAGGAAATAACGATACGATTCACAAGTATTTTGCCAGAATTCTTACCGACACAAGCGTGCAAATTACGCTGTAATCGTCTATTACAGGTATTTACGCATTCGCTGGAACTTTTCTATTGGCGAGAAACTTCAAAGTTTCGCGATGGAAACATTTATTATTCGATCATTCGATACAAATTATACCATTTACGAACGTGTGATACGTAATGTTTCACAATTTCACCATTTTTCTCGTCTAACAGATTATGAGAATAATAGAAAATCGTCATCGAATGGTAATCCTATCGGATCTTGAAACAACCGTGTACGATTTATACGCAGTTAACGAAAATAATCGCGGCATCCGCGATTGGATCGTCTCGATACAACCGCGCTGAAATTTAAACACGAAATTGTAGAATACCGTGGGCTGCTTTCGGATAGGAACACTATAAACGACAGCAACACCGCGCAAGTATTGCGCGACTAACAACGATGAAATTTCAGTCATTACTATTTTACGCGAATTCGCGGAAGCATAAAGCGAGCCAAGCATCTCGTACGCCAAATAGCTCTCGTGGAATCATGGTTTTCTGCGAGTCAGAAAATGTCCGCTACCACTTAACAGTCAGAAAGCAATTTTCGTACCTATCGTTTCTATTTCGACTTTTTAACTCGAGAAAGAATACTCGAACGGAGGAAGAACGTGGATGACAAAAGCGGTGACGATTTTGCGCGAAAGAAAACAGCAAACGGCGAAACAAAAATGAAACATCTCAAAATCCCTAATTTTTTTTTTTTTTAATTGCCTCGTAGTATTATCGTAGATGATTATTCGTAATGTTCGTTTCGATTTCATGTTCGAATCTAAGTTCGTTTTGTTTTGCGTGGTATCTCCGTGCCTCGATAAACGCATACAGATATTTGCATGATAAATTTGTTTTGTCAAAAATAACAGTGGCCCGATTTCCACCATTGTAATTCTCAGTTCACTGCGTGATAATGGTGCGGCTGTAAGTATGATATAAAAATTGTTCGATAAACTGTAAAATACGACGTGAAACAAAGAGCTATGGCATCGATGCACATTAAACTTAAGAATGTCTAACCGCACCAATGATTTTATCGATTCGCTGTAATTCCCGTTTCAATTTCCAAATGATAACATTAAAACTACGCATAGGGGTGAAAGTAATTCTTATTTAACGCGAGTGTTTTTCAAGATTTCTCCTTCGTCCAGATTATATAATTTTTGAACCTATCGTTCCGCTTCGTCTGCGTTTCAGTGAAAATAGCCATCGCATCGTACCGATGTAGACTATCATTTCGATGATTATACACGTCTGTTTGCACTCGTTCTGGCCGCTCGAAAATCACAACTGGCAACGCGTACTTACAGCTTGTAATTATTAACCAGGCTCTTAAACCAGCCAGCAATCAGCCTGTTAATCAGAATAATAACTATTACACGAGTTGCCACATTGAAATAGCTGGATAAGCGAGCTAACCTGAAATAGTGAAATTATTCCAGAGTCAGTCAAGGATATATGAAACGAATCTCCCTTTACTCTATCATTTCTAATTATCGAAATATTATCTCCAAAGATCAAGCGTAATTTTTCAATTTCAGTACACGGGTATATAATTAACGTCAAATTCTCGAGAAACGAATGACTGATTTCCATAGGTTGATTTATCGCGGCAAGATGATATGAATATAGTTGAACAACCTCTTACGACTCGAAGATTTTAGCAAATTTACCGAATTAAAGTTAAATTTAGCGAACGTAAGATTAAATTGAAATCTTCTACAACGTCGTCGATCCTTTGTATTTTTCCATTTATGCAGCTGAACAACGTGTCATCCGTATGGCACGGACGTTGCGCACCGATGGTTTCAAATGCAATAAGTGCAAGTAACTCGTGGTTAGCTGTAGAGTATGCCATTTCTAAACGCATTCTCAGCCTGATGCACACTCGGCGGTGAATGGTAATGCATGAAAATAGGAGCCGCGCGCGAAAGTAATGCGTAAAACGTAAATAAATCACGGGTGAAAGCGATGTGCGTTTCTTTCTTCTTTTCGAGCAGACCTGACATCTGTTTCGTGTCTTCTTTCTTTTTCATCTTTATCCTCGTTCGATGCGTGATTCAGGAAGGGACGACGGCGAATCGTGTTCAGGTACTGCGAGTCTTTATCGGTCTGCAAAGTGTCTGTTGGATGCTGGTGCATGGTCTTTCGTATTAGGAGATCCGATCGAACGATTTCTGTTCATTTTTGTATATCGATCGATCGAATAAATAAAATGAAACTTAATTCAAACACAAATAATAAATAGTACGGTACTATGAATACTATGGTACATTATAGTACGTATAATTAAATATAAGCTGCAGATAAGAAACTTCGAGGACCGTAACAGGATTAAAAGATACAAGTAAAAGGAAAGAAATAGTAGAACGAATCATATTTTCGTTGACTAAATATAAACGCATCACCTATACGATACAAAGACGTATGCTCGTCGTGTTCCTCGAAGACCAAACCTCGCGTTCTTTGTTCTCTATCTATAGAATACTCGCTCATAAAAGTTAACCATAAAAGATCGCATCGTTCCAACGTTATCGCTCACCGAAATCCTCTGCATCGATCCATTGTGCTGTACGTTATACGAAAATCGTCGTTTATCTGTGGACAACGTCTGCTCCATTTCCCGTCCGATAAAGAAAAACATTTTCTCCGAAAATGTTTTGAAAAGGTCGGTTTATCTTAATTGAGGAAAGGCGGTTCTCGAAACGCGGAAGCGCGGCCGAGTTTTATTACGTTTAGCGGCATCCAGAGCGGAGAAAGGTTTCTTTTTCGAGCAACGCAATTATGTCGCGTTGCATCGGCTGTTGTAAGAGCGGTTCCAACGACGGCTTCCTTTCTTTTCCGACGCGCGAGAAATCACGGATGAATCACCCTCCGTTCCGCGATGCTCCAAACCGTGTTAACTGCGTTCCATTTTCAACCGACAACAAGCACACTGGCGTATTATTCGTTTTATCTTACGTTCGTTGAGCTTTTATCTCGGCCTAGCACGAGATATCGGAAGAGAAATGTCTTATTCGATGTAAAAATGTTTCGCTCGTACGAGTGTGGTAATTTAATTAGTCAACATGTTGCGGAGATTTGTTACGGACCTGCACACTCATACGGATATCCGATTGTGAGTCATTAACAGTCGGTCACGCGTAGAACTCAGGTGAAATCACGGTTGTCCGTCTTTCTCTTTCTAGAGTCTTAACGTTATACTTCTTGGATGGATCCCTTGGAAATTCTTCGCGGTTGACATTCGTTAATTCGGCCGTTAATTGGACGTAAACATTCGCAAAGAAAATGAAATTTCGTTTTTATCGGTCGACCTTGCTCGATTCTCTTTATAACTTCTCGCTGCTGCAACAAGTAAGACGAGTACCGTAGGCAACGTGTAGCCGATGTGAGAATAAAAGCCACAGGTATTTTTAAGGAGAATATCCACATGAATGTGAAAACGAGGGAGAAAAAGATATAGAAATCTGTTTCTACGTATTATACGTGTACCGGGAACTTGTAGAACGTTCTGAAGATTGTAAGGAAATAGTACAGATGATTCATGGTAGTTGTCATCCGTAGTTGAGATTATGTTTTATGACCTTACGTTATGCTTTCGGCTTCTATCCGTTCTACGATAGTTTATAATTGTCTATAGGATTCTTATAAACAGATTGCAGTTTCGTTGAAAACTTATCATTGTTTGGTAGGAATAAACAAGTTAATTATTCTCCACCTTTGAACAGAAATTCGTTTGCACAAAATCTTCTTCCTTGTAACGCAATTCAACGCGTTTGTTTGTTTGAAAGGAAAAAACGATACGAACACATTTTTTCCACGAACGAGATACCTAATGTACAATTAGATATTTCGCTATAAATTTCTATTGTTTCGCCATTTATAATTTAGAAACATTCGTATTTCTCTGTCAGAGGTGATCTTCAAACCACGGTACGTACGAATTGAAAACTTCATCGCTCCCATATCGCTCTTCCACCGAACCCTTCGTTTGTCAAACGTATCGCAGGATTCTGCGCCACACGGACCCATATGCAAACCATAAAACCCTCCTGAAAGTATCCAAATACACACTAACCCACTGAGATTCAAAATACCACATGGAGCGTGGTTCCCAGGTCTTTCACCCCTACGAACGTTAGACTACTTTTTTTCTTCTTCCGAGATAGAACATAGTCGCGTTTCTCACAACGCATCTGGCCAGTAACTCGTTCTTTTAAACCTTCGCCCACCTTGTCATCGTGATCGGAAACCCTTTCGTGGAATCAGGTCAGACAGCTGTCCGACTGGACGACAGTGCACTTCGGTTTTTCCCTCTCTTCCTTCTCGTTGTTGCGCGCTTTTCGGTTCTTTTTCAGAACGAGCACGTCGACAAATGCGTTCGAAACTCGCGCACAAACGCCCACGCGTCGTTACACCGTGAACGCGGCATAATAAGATCCGCGGCATCCCTATTGTCCACTTACGGTCACAGTGTTTCGGCATAAAGCGTGTTGCAAGGAAAAAATTCAAGAGACAGTCGGATTTTCCGCGCTGTGTACTCGTTTGTACAGGAATTATGATATCGCCGTTGGGAACGATTAAATCGGAAGTTCGTTATTTCTTGTTTTACGATAGATTGAACTCGATGTTCTACTTTACTCGATTGTCTTTTGAAGTGACAAACACGAAGCGCGAGTAAAATAGAGGTTCCTCGGCAAGTATTTTTAGCATAAAATCAAGTTGTTTGTAACTTGACAACTTGGCTTCGAACTACATTTTTCTACGTGAATGTTTTTCAGTGTCTGATACTTAGAACCGTGTCTTATAAATAACGTAAAATATCGTCTATGTTTTTTAACAGCATTTGTACAATTTAATTTAATGTAAACGTACCGGTGTATCGTTTCGCGAATATATACGAAGCATTGTAAATAATTAAGTATAAATCAGTTAAGATGAATGTCGAAAGTTGATAGCGTCTATAAAAGATCAAGATAATAGCTTGGTCCGATGAATTATTCCCTCGCCTGTTCCTCACGCGCAATAACGATGTTACGTTTCTCGATGCTTGAATCACAAATAAAATTTCACTGAATTACCGCCGATATCGCGCTAAGATAACGGTCACTGTATCCATTAAATTACAGAATTCCTGAATGAAACGCACGAATCTATCTTTAGTACGTATGTAAATTTGATGATTCAGCTTTTCTTCCGATGTACCGGTTGGAATACGCATACAGTAAATTGTAAGCGAATTACAAGTGAATAATATTTGACAAAGTAAGATCTTAGAAAGTGTGAAGATCAATTTTAGCATCGACTTTCCAATTTCTTCGATCGTTCGAGAAGGGTTTTGCGGATATCGATATAATTTCAGTTCCAACGATAGCCAGATTTATTTTATTTGCGTTAGCAGCCTTCTTCGCCGATAAGACGCGCGAGTGTTAATGCGAATCTGGCGTTTAAACTTTGTTTTGGTTTCGCGTATCAAACATTACCGTACGAATATTCGATATTTGGTATAAGACGGTTACGTGATTTACATTCGTATACCATACAAGTACTCGTATATTCTACAACTCTCTGCTGAATAATAGATATTATTTTACCTGAGGCCAATAACTCGGTTCGCGTCCAAATATATGAATACAATGTTACATGTTATGTACTTTGTTCTTTTGTATCGTGCGAATTTTAGAGACGAGGAAAGTACGATCTTCCATGTTAGAAGACAGACATGCAGGAATTATTCGACGAATAATCTGCTGCAAATAATCGTGAAAAAATGCAAATAGTCATTAACGCGTACATTCGTTGCAGTGAAATGCTCTTTTCGGCGTTTCATAACGCGCTTAATAATTCCACGTTATTACACTGTAAACTTAAGAGTCTTCTATCTCGTTCGAATACCTTAAACCAATTCCAACATGCCAGGTCGCCGATAGCCATCGTGGCGCCACTGTAAGTCACCAATGACCACTGCATATGTAAAACACTCAACGTATTAGATATTCTAATGCGACTTTTCCTCTCGGATTTAACAGTCTGCCAAAACATTCACTTTTCTTTTTTCTTCGATCGCCTGCTAACGCATGTGCGAAACGTTGAGCTCGCTATGAACCGGTGCTATTACGTGACCGGAGACACGTATTTGAGAATTTGCTCGGGCCTCGATCGTGTGCACAATACTGCAGCAAGTCGATCTCCTCGACAATCCTGTGACCACGTAGTTGTACTACAATACAACCACTGGCGCCAGAGCTTTGTAAACATTTGTAAAATTGCCGTCGCGGTGAAACGATGAAATCGTACGGCAAAAATTTCTGTCAGCTTGGACAACCTGAAACTGCATGCTCGTAAAACAGATAGAAACGTCGATAAATATTTGGCTGGCGGGAAAGTAACGGACCGTGTAGTCCTAATTTTTCGCGGTCTCGCGTGCGAACGATATCGAAGGATGTGGTAGAGTTCGACGATGTCGTTTTATCGTTCGTTTTATCGTCACATCCACGTGAGTTTCGCTGTTAATTTAGTTGTATCGCTGTTTATGAGGGAATTAATTACCTGTATGAGATTGGTCGGATTGGAGAGTGTATCTCTCGCTTAAAATAAGCCGGAAGATAGAAAGTTTGGAAATCAAATTTCTGTGACGCTGTCTTTAGCAAAAATCTGTTGCTGATACTTTGACGATTATTTATTCGTGACAGAGCAATGGTATTACGGAATAGGATTATAATTACCTGAAACGAGTTAGGAAATAAAAGGTTGGAAATTAGGCTTTATATCTTTTCTTCTTTTTTTTTTTTTTGTCAAATTTTTTGGTCATATTTCAACGATTTTCGATCTGTGAAGGAGTAGACGATACTGTCGAATAGGAATATAATTAGATAAACTATTCGTGTGCGAAAATTAAACGATTGCAATAGTATTGTATGACATACACAAGTCGCTATCTGCTCGAGCTGATTAGTAATTGCAATTAAGCCTGGAGCATCTCGATTAACTGTTCAGAGCATTCTGTAATTGGAGGTATCGTTTACGACATCGTTGTTAGATGTATTAGTTTCGATAATCTAATTCGAAGTTAGCAACTATTTGTTGACCCCAAATAATTACGATTATAGTTCAAGCGTGGAATTGCTCATGATCCGCCTTTACATTACCCGAGTGACTAAAATATCAAATGATCCAATATTTCTCGACCAGTTGATACAGGTTTCTCGAGTTTTTATAGATACATGATTATAATATTTATTGCATTAACTTCGAATAATTGAATGCTAACATTCGAAAGTGTAATACTTTAAGTATTTATGACAGTGAAAACACATTAGTGACAAAATTAATACATACTGTTGTTTTTACTGCTTGACAGTTGTTATTTCAAGCATCAAGGTATGCGCAGAATTCACAGGAAAATTTCTTTCTTATTTCTGTTTATTGACAGACATTTTATTCTAGCACCAACGCCAGCATGTAATTGATGAAAATTGCAAAGTGTAAGATATTCGCGTAATAAGAACACAGTTTCTTCAATAAATTATAGAACTCAAAATCCATAATACCCTCGATTTTAATACAAATTTCATAACCAATCAACGGCTTTTTATCGAGTTATTTTGTGAGAATGTGGGTGAGAAAATTGAACGAGGAACGATAGTCTGTCATTCTTTTACGTTACTCACAAATAGAAAAATAATCAACATATTCGAAATTCCACACATAGTAAATTGATATGAAATTACGATTTACGATGATTTCAAGCGATAAAACAGAGCATCTCTCTCAATGAAAGATATAACGAAAGAAATATCCTACCACGCCATACAGATTAAAATTTACACGCAATCATAGCATAATTTCTCAAATATTAGGTTGTCCCAAAAGTTTCTTTCGTCTTGTAAGGAATTAATGGACGCACTACATTTTCTGTTTTCTATTATTTTTGTCGAATCATGTATGATCATAATAATAGAAATAGAAATAAAAACCACAAAATGGTCCTTACCTGATTCGATAAAATAATATAAAACGAAAAGAGATTGTGCATCTATTATTTTCTTACAAAAGGGAAGAAACTTTCGGGACAACCTAATATATACCAAACGAGGCAACAAAATTCTATATACGCAATATTTCAAAAAATATATACAGACTGGCTAAATATAAAAGTGCCCAGCCTGAAACCACCGAAAATAATAAGGAAGAAGGAAAAGATGGAAACGTTCAAGAAACCACATCCCGAGTTCTATCGTTAAATTTCTCAAAGAAACACGACTAATGCCGATTCGATCGAAAGACGACAAGAGTTCGCATCGATTGATGCAAACGGAATGCGTGTTCTGTCGAAAAACAGACGAAACCGTGGAGAGAAGGGAAAACTTTGTTACCTGTCGCGTAACTAGAATCTGCCGGTCGATCGAGTTGTCTGCGGTTTTCCCTCTCTGTGCGGTCGTTGGATAACGTCCAGCTCGAATCACCTTCGGATACTAATGCGTGGCATAACTTTGACACATTGATCTTAAGCCGATAAAACGTGGCGAAACGGCGTAACATGCGGTCACGCTCGATCCGAAGAAAAATGTCCACCGTCGTTCTTCCTGTTTCATGGGTTGCAGAAGGCGTGTGTGTCGCTTGTCCAACGCGAATCGCGCACTATACGCGTTATCGCGACGAACACGACAAAGAACGCTGTTGATCATGACTTTGGACTCTTCCGTTGATCGTTAGGCAAAAAATCACTTGTCCTTTGATGCGTTACTTCCTTCTTTATCGCGGATGTTCCGTGAGTTTCGCATCAGTGGAAATATCAAACTACGTCCGTGTACACATGTACCGTGTTATCATTAGATACTACGTATATAACATTATAGATTGTTCGAGTGTCAATGCAGTTGAGAACTCTTTTTACAGCAGCTAGTTTCATTTTTATACCAGTGGTTCTTTATAGTCGTTTTCATTGTTGATACGCGAAGGAATTTTTATTGATTTAATTTTAGATCTCCGAAATTGTGATTCCCGTCCTTTAATAAAGTTTGCGAAACAAGAGATTATTTATCTTATCGTAATGTATTTTATACGTTACAAATAATTACATATTATAAGCATATCTATATTGATTGTTCTCTACGATAAGTTATTTTAAAGTGTGCTGCTAAATGTTCGACAGCTTAGTTGCCGTTTCTATGCCGAGTGGATTATATTCGTATTTAGAAGAGGGAATAAGTTGAGAACGCAATGGGAACAATTTTCAAGATTTTCTTTTTAAGCTTATTGTCGCTGTTATGTTTTCACGAGATTAAAGGACAAAGATTGAAACTGAAGATTAAAAATCGAAGAGGCCTCAAAGTGCGTATTATATCGATCTACTCATTGACACGAGAGTATCATTTCTATTCTAATATTTCTAATCTAATATAACTTCTACAAAATTGTATATTTTATCTCGTGAATTTCCCAAGATCGTTTGATATTAAACACGATTCATTGATGAAAAATTACCAAATGGTGGTTTCTTCTAATTGAGCAAGTGAGTCACACGTTCTGTGAATCGAAATACGCGACTTAATCTCGTTGATTATTCTGCCGGAAATTAAAGTGGGATCGTCAACGTGAGAAATCTCAAGTCGCGTCATCGATTCACTCTGCGATGCAGACGAGTATGTATTGGTGATTTCAAAAGACTTTTCCTAGCGCCAACTGTGTAGTAGTTGAGCAAATATCGTTAATCAGATCCGGAATTTACTTTATTTCCTATTTTACATCATGTAATCAGAAACGGTAGATGACAGTGAAAGTGCATTATTTACTTATGCTCGATGTTACATAATACTGTGCGTACGCGCACATAACGCTGCAAATGATTTCTATTAATTTATTTTCTCTTTCGCCGGAGAACGTTTGCATAAAGACAAGAATATAATATGCAGTAAATTGTCTTTAATAATCTGCTTACAGATTTTGTTTAGTTAGTCTGCTTATAATTGGCTTGATGTTACTTTAAAGCAATACGTACATATATACATAGGCATTACGATTTGTACATAGGAATTCTACGGTGAAAAGATTTGGGATCAGAGTGTACCACAAATACATACGCTCTTTATCGTGAAACGACAACGTCACGAAGAACCCGTTATTATCTTCGCCTAAATCCCGCAAACATACGCTGTTCACGTCACGCCTTATCTATTTCATTTTAAAACCATCATTTTTCAACGAAATCAATCCTGACAATTTCTTTTCGTAGACATCGTGTCATTCTATATGTTTGCTCGAAGTAAAACGTGCGTGTGTACGCATATGCTCATACACGAAAATTTAGCGTGTGTGTGCATCAGGGTCCAATGCACCGACACGTATTCTCACATGGGAATATTGTCATGCGTGTGTACGCACACGCGTGTACGTCTTCGCGTCGTCGATTGGCTCTAGTGGCGGCGGAGGGGATAAGGAAGCGTCGCGCGGTGGGGAGAGATGTGGTTACAATTCCACTCGGTTTCGCGTTGTGAGTGAGTGAGTGAAAACCAGTCAGTCAGTCAGGCGAGCAGGCAAGAGCATGGTCGGTACGGGAGCTCTGTTACGGGCACCCTTGAACGATTCCTTTATGATCGACGCGTGATTATGGATCGTTACGATCGAACACGTTGTTAGTCCGTTGAAAAAAAAAGGAAAAACGAAAAACGTCGCCATATTAAGTTCGATTCGATCGGAAATCGGTAACGGTGCACTGCCATTGGTCCACTACCACGAAAACGTGAATTCGAATTTTTATACCTACTCGTCGAATGTTCGTTGTTGTGTTTCTGTACAGCATTTACTTTGATTATTCCATTTTGTGAATCTTTATAACCTCGTATGCCTATTATCGCAACATCGCCCGGTAACAACCGATATCGTTCGTTGTATATTGTTCCTTTTTTTCTCTTTCTCTCTGTGTCTACCAGTCTGCATTTTAAAGCTTGTGTAAGACGATATCGATAGATCATAGTCGCGGACACCAATGGACGTTTCCCACGGTAGTGTCGTGCCGCCAGTTTTGTTACACGTGACAAGTGAACAGACACTTGTAGGAAGATGCCTAGCCAAACTACCACCATTCTTCTTAAGTGTTCCATGGTGGACGTGCCCGCCCTTAATCACGTGAAGCTAAAGTCCTTGTACGGAGTAAGTACTACTCGATATCTGGTCTCTGTAGGTTAAGTACGTCTCGTTGTGCAATAGCGTGCGTTTGATAAGGACCAGCCTCTAGAACGAACATAACGGTACGCGGGCATGCGGTGTATATTGTTGATGTGTTTGTTGGTGACCCAAGACGATGATATATGGCCTTCGGAAGGAAGATGCGATTCAAAAGATTTTCACCTGGTGTGTGTATATATGTGTATGCACTAAAATGTAGCATATCATCGGTTTTCTAAAGGAGCAAAACGAAACTTGAGATATTTTCAAAATTTAAATTTAGCAATGGATAGTTCGCTAGAATGGAAATGTCATAATTACCCAACGAAAGTACGTTATTTGACGAGACCAATCAGTATGTGACAATTGAAAATAGGACATTAACCTACAATCTACATTGTAAAAGAAATCGAGTACTTCCAAAGTTGAATGGTCGAATAACGAATAATCTTTTACTGCAAATTTTATAATTCAAATTTCCTGAAAAATTAACTTCTCGCGGTTGTACCTTTTTCATCTTAATAAACCACATCCGTATATATATACGTCGAATGTTTTTTACCGCCTTTTGTTTCGACGCCATGGTAGGAGGCGCTTTTGTTCATCTCACGAAGTTTAATGGATCCTTTCGAATCTCCCGCGAATCTTCTCTCAATTTCTCTTCGCAATATAGTGAAAGCTTTTGAAGCAATATTAATTATCCCTACATAATGATTTATTATATCTTGCATTCGATATGATAGCTTTCGATCATCCATTCGAATGTTTTTTACACGGAAGGATATTTATATTTGAAGGTTAGGATGATTCTTATCATTCGCAAGATGATATTCTTAACGAAAACAACAGGAATTGTATATGTGAGCTATAGTAGCTTACGAAAGTATTTAAAAACAATCAAATATCCATTACATTAATAAATCTTAATGTTCAATGAGAATATGTATACGTTCGAAGTAAATATTTTGTAACTTCTATACACGTCTTCCCCTAGATTTCAAATTTTACCAGTATAATTATAACTTTCTTGATGACTTTATAACTTTCTAATGAAATTTGTATATGTGCACAAAAGTTTCCTATCGTAATTGTTCAGATATTTTGGTGTGTCGATGTATGCGAAATCGTAAAGTACGTTTCTAGAATCTCTCGAAATTCTTTGTGTATCGGAACCGGCTGTTTCCTCGTAAAGTCGCGTGCGTTGACCACACTGTAGTTCGTTGATCGAGTGGAACGAACGAATGGTCGGTTTGAAAGAAAAAAAAATCGACTCTCTGGTGGTGTGCTGCACGCGTGGTATAGTCACGAGGGCGCATGACAGGGTGAATAAAAGGGAAGGCCTGACTACGGTGTCTGGAGATGTTTGTGCCTCATTAACGTTAACCTCATTCGACGCGAATGCAGATGTATACACGAGCTGGGAGGCGTCTGTCCAGGAGTCTCACGCTTGTCTACTCATAATACATGCGCACGCCCGGGTATCCATAAATATGTGTGTGTAAACAGCACAAGCTAGGCGTATCGCGACGGACACGGTTCCGCTGATGATGCACACAGTGCATCGTTGTAACGTTTTCAGAAGCGTGAAGGTCTAAATTATTTTTGGTTACGAGAGGCGTGTTTATTCTTAGGAAGAGATTGAACGAAAAACAATAGATATGTTAAAACGTATGGTCGCTTGAATTTTCTATCTGTTAGAAGAAAATGAATCTTCGGTCGGCATTGTCGTATTGTGTGATCGTATTATATGCGAGTCGCGAGAAGGGAACCATATACGTTCGCCAGCGCACACGTTTGTATATCGAAAGCGCAGGCTGATCGCACTGGTGCACATACGGTACCTTGTATTGACAAACGGACAATGGTCGCGCGTTTACGGCGCAAAACACGTTGCCGTACCGGGAAAAGTGTCAACCGTGTTGTTTGTCATACTTCGATAAAGTACACATTAACAGCGTACTGTAGACTAACATGCAAGAGAGTACCGAAAGGGATACGAGAAGAAACACGTTCTAAAGAAGATCCTTCGAGTTATTATCGTGGTTTGTTGTAATTATTGGAAATCTTAATCGTTTCAAGTATTATCGTTTCCTGTGAAAACTAACAAATCGTTGCCTCTTATAAAAAAAAAATAAATAAATAAATAAGCAAAGCGAATCTAATTATTCTCTGAAATACTGATTTATTTACAAATACTCGAGGTACGTCTTTGTGTCGTATCTACAGGTATGATAAGATCGATTTCTTTCCGTAGAGCGTACAAAGCCGATTGTCTTCGTTTCTTATTGTCAAAAATGTACACCTGATTTTCACAGGGAAAAGATATTTCTACCGAGAAAACAGGTGTTCGTTTTACATATTAATTACTTGCACTATCGTTTGAAGCAAAAGTGTAAGACTAGTAAGTCATCTTTATCGATACGCAGGAGTAATAACTTTCATTATCGGATAACAGCTCGACTATTGATATCGTGTAACGGTGTAAGCAACGTGACTCCGTCCCTAGAAGTAGCTTCTCGCGTTTTCTCGTGCATCCACGCTCTAAATATAAGCGGACACCAGCGCGCGAAGCGTTGCTTTTAATTCACTGTCACTGCTGCAGGAGGGAAAGGAGGAAAGAGACACGGTTCGTGTATGTGGGAAATGGAAGCGCGATAAACTCGAAAGTGACGAAAAATTCAACGACCGCGGGGATACACGTGCGTGCACGTGCTGAGTCTACATAGATATGCCTCAGGCGGTTTCTTTCATCTGCAATCTCGAAAGTTCTGCATCGCTATTCCTCACCGGCAGATAAATAAATTGATCCACGACGGAAAGCACGATAACTGCTCGATATTGCATAGAATACAGTCATTGTGTTGTAATTGCACACTCTGAGTGTCGCGCGATAAGACTCTCGTACAAAATACACGTATGGATTGTAAAAGAAACGGGCAAGCAACGACGTGGAATCAATTTGCACGTTTTATTGCCATGTTTTTTGGAACTTATTTCACCGTAACCTATAATCGTGCAATTTTGTAAGCAATCACGATACATTGTTTCGATACTGGTTGAAAAACGTTTGCCGTGAATCGTCAAAACCATTCGACTGTGTTAAAAAAGCGAACGCTCGTCGCGCGGCCTGGATTCTACCGCGAACATCTTCGAAACCGTAAAGCGCGTAGAGTGTAACGTGATCCATCCGAGTTCGCGAGTAAACGAAAACGATATTATTGCGAAGCGGAGCATTTTTTCTCGCGGGTATACGTACTATAGTAGGAAGACGCGTCTGTAAACAAATAATATCCACTATTTTCTTTTTATCACGAATACAGACGTTCACTATATGTTTAGAATATACATAGCTTCGATCGGAATCCATGATAGATCGAAAATAGAAGGTATCGAAGAGACGAACGTTTGCTCGGGGCGTGTACCGTTGGTTCCGAATATTATCCAGCTATGGCCTGGGGATAGAAATTACGCGTCTCGGCACCAGCATCGCTTTAATTCGATAACCTGTTCCCTTTTTGTGCGTCGATTCCGCTCTCACGGAGACCAGGCCGGGACAACCGTAGCTGTTTCTGCTTCATTTTTTGCCCGACCTCGTACGTACTATATATGTATATAGTCTGTGTACACCTGAAACCGAGTGACCAGGTCGAGCCCGTGGCCGTGAAAGTTCTGTTTCACTTGTGTGTTTACAGGCTATCAGGGCCGTCTCTCGTAGCTTCCCTGAGACTCGAATAATTGTAAAAGGGGTCTGTCTCCGCTAGTCGCCTCGAGGAAAAAGGGAGAAATTTTCGAAAGCAACGACGGATCTTTTCAAACTCGTTGCTCTCGAGCGTCGCTCGTCCGGTTTTCCAATCCGTTAACGCGCTTTCTTGATTTTTTTTCCTTTTCTTCTCACGCTGTATACTTGATTAGAGAGCTCGATCTCAACTTCCATTTACGCAGAAGCGGTAATGATAACAGTGTCAACCGGTACGCCACGAAGTGTCACGGTTTCCTTTTATATAGGGGAGGAAAAGTCGACCTGGAAATTAGATCGTTTCCTCGTTACATATTACTTGCGCTATTATAGTTAGTACGCCGTTACGCGTAGCTTTGTAAATCGCGAATAGCGTGATATTTAATTATCTCGAACGAAGTAACTTCAAATCGTACGATTGAACTGAGATTGATTTTTTCTTTTTTTTTAATCAACGCGGAGCGAGGGGTACGAGTAGCGCATTACTCATAATACATCTTGGAGATGCTTCAGATTCGAACTGGAGTAAACTTTAAAAGGGAAATCCCATCCCCTTATTTCAATATCGTCGACCCCCCTACTGGATTTCATTGTTTTCCGTGCTCGAGTCACGTGCCAAATAATACTCTATCTCGCCATCGGAGGGTTGGTCTCGAGTGTCTGAATTCACAGACGAGATGCGTTTCGATTTCACGCGTGTAATACTTGATGACGACATTCACGGCGGTGATAAAGTTTTACTGGCCATAATTTTCGGAAATAAGAGAGCCTACGCACCCAGGGATACGATGGAGTTATTTCAACGTAATATGTTACTCTGAACGATCGTACGACCAAAAGACCTGGTAGTATTAAAGTATCGAATTATGTGTTTCACGATTGATAACAACGAATGTTATCAGACTGCTGTTTATTAACAGGTCAATAAACGTCGAACAAGTTAAATACATTATTACCGATTAATAGCGGCCAGCAGAGCAGGTTTCTCTTCGCTCTGGGCGACAAATCGGATCATCTCGCGAACACTTTCGTGAGAATGTTATTCGTGCGCCTAATACGTTTTCGTTCCGTTCGTATTTCGCATCGATCGTTTATGCAACTTAATTATTTAATTCTATAATGTTCGTGTAATCTGTATGATATTTTGTATTTTTCTTCGTTCCTCGAAACGCGTATAGCGTGTGGTTATGTACATGCGAGCGAAACGCACGCGAATTGGAAATAGCAAGAGATCTTTATTAAATGTTCGGTTACAGTAGCGTGAATCGTACTTCTTGAAACGGCTATTGGTGTTGCAATTGATAATAAGCTAATAGTCTCGTTCGTGCTTCGAGTGATTCAAAAGGGTTATCGTTTTTTTACGAATCTGATGTGTTTGACGTTTTTCGCGCGAAGTAACGACTTGGCTGGTTCTTGCGTATAACGCAGAACGAGTATTAGTCAGATGCTAACGTCCGATTATTTTGCATTCTAATAGAGGAAAAGTAATATAATAATATCATTATGTATATCTTCTCGCGTTGAATTTCACCTTTTATAGGCGTTGTTTTTAAGTAAATCGTTTATATTGCCATTATATTCGTATTAGAAATAGCATTAGAACATCACACGCTACGCATGCAAATCGAATAGCATCTCCTTCGTCGTTTAATAAGATCGTCGTAAGATTCTCTGAGCAAAAACACTGCCAGGTTGTAGATGAAATTCTCATTGTCCTTATACGCTCAAAAATAGCCAGACAAATTTGTAAGAACATTACCGAAGAACGTCTCTTGTCGCGGTACATACGCTCCACTGATAGGATTTCTCGCGGTCCAGTCGCTGCTTTTCTCGGCACGAAACAAACGTGGCACTCGACGAAAGGCAAAAGGGGTTTAAAGTCGGTTCGACATAGCCTTTCACCAGTCAGCAATAAAATAATTCGCCTGGCAAGCAAACACTCGACTACTTCTCCCTGCTTGTCCTTTGGCCGCAACAGACGTCGCCTCTTCAGCACAGCCCCTTTTTTCCTTCCGATGCGTGCGCTCGCCAGTCAAAGCGGCCAAACGACGCGCTACGTCCTCTCTGCGTGCATACTACTGCATACTTATCATCTATGTACTACGCGTTCTCGCCGCGTTACACTCGCCAGAGAGGAAGAACAAGCCCTTCCATGTTCCCTTTTTCGCCTGAATCCAGCGCACGCCTCGCGTTCGAATTTTCCTTGTAACTTAAGATTACAGGAAAATCACACGGTAAGCGTATTCTTGCTGATTCCTTTACTTTCGCGTCGCTATATAAATTTATCTTAGACAACGATACGTATAAAACACGCGAAATAACGATATTTATATTATCGTACGACTAACTTTTGGTCAGGAGCCAAAGGTATTCAACGGTTAAAATATTTTGTATTTTTCGATATTTTACCACGTTGTTGTCCGCGTAAATTTGCCAATAAGTTTAGTCAGTAACCCGCGTCTTTCGTTAAACGAATTTCAAGCTCGTATACCGTACGTGAAGAGGGGGGCCGACTTGCAACTGACAACACGTCGTTGCCACAGGACGTGAAAGCGTTAACATCGCGAGGAAAATGTACGAAATCGTTCGTTCCTCGAAAAATCAATATTAATCGCACGCTTGGCTATCGCAACTAGAAATTTACGAAAGCTGATCGAGTTGATCGATTTGATTCCCAAGATCCTCGTATATAAGCCACACAGAACGTACTTAATCTCGGAGAATGATCACTAAAAATTCTTTTTAATTATTTACTAAAATTTATCATTTTCACGGGTACAAACTGATGCTCTTTTTACAGTGTACGTACGATAAGAGTTGACTAAATGAATACTCGAACTCGAGCGTTCTTTTGCGCATCGCGTCCATCGGGTACGCGGTCGAAAACTGTTCTTCTCTTTAATCGGTCACGCTCCATCGATACCATTGTCGGTCGATCCTCTCTCTTTCGGAGACCAGTTTCAACGGAACGAAAGAGAGGAGCATCGTTGCGCGCCGCGTGCACGGCGTGCAATTAACTTACGCAAAAATCGCGGCCGCCCGAGCAAAAAGGTAATACCGGTTGACGCTTTTTGCGAAGGGGGCGCTGGCGTATTGCGAAAAATACTCGTCCACCATCTTCTTTCCTCCGTGTTACGGGAGAACACAAATAAACGAGCTGCTGTTTTTCGACCGAGACGAATCGTGCTCCACTTCCGTTTTCTTTTTTCCTTTCTCCCCTCCCCACTTCCCTGTTTTCTTTTTCTTTCTTCTTTGAAAGCTGGTCGATCCTCGAGTGAAAAGGTTTTAAGCACTTCGATACCGTAGTTTCCTTGCCGAGTTTAGGTGGGTTTCTTCGCGAAGATTTTTAGCGGCCGGTTTGAAAAGTCCAAGAAGGTAGCAGTCTTGCGACTTCTTGGTCAGGTGTTCTGGTTTGGATTCTACGATTCTACGCCAGCAAGAAATTCCATAGTTTTCGATACCTTGTTGAAATATTTCACGTGAAAATTATTCATTTGACAATAGAGAATATAAAATATGTATATATGCAGTGGTATACTGCTGTCATTTGAACGCGATAGAAAAAGGTATATACGTGTTTTAGATGATAATATATCACTTTTACCGCCCTGTTAGAGAGATGAGAGTATTTCAACAAGTTCCTTGTACGCCAAGAGCCCGGGGCCTTTTGAAACTTAAAGTGCTACTCCGTACCGTGTACTACTCTGTACAACGCTGCGTTTCTCATCGTTGATCATTAGCAACCAGAAAATCAAACGACGACGCGAACAAAATTGACAGTAAAAGTGAAGAATGTATATTCGAGTTTAATACCTGTTCCATTATTATTTTGTACGAATCGTTATCTATATTATTTATGATAAGAAATGAAATAAACTGTATAGAAAGCTTGCAAAATTTTTCCGTTTAGATCCACCAAACCCAGTAGAATCCACCTACTTCGACAAAGTTCGTCATTCGATCAAACTCGATCGATCGATTCTCCTTCTTTCTTCATCGACCTTTTCGAATCAATTACCGAATCGAAGCACGTACACGTTTCTCGAGCGCTAATTGGTCACGTGTGCTGGCCCCAGAAAAAATGTGAAGAATTTTTCGCAGCAACCGGACGAGCCATAGCGTGTTGCAACGCTTTGAAATGGGTTAAGATTTAACCGTCTGTTGCTAATACCAGAAGCGGTTTCACCGATCAATGACCACCGGCTAATTGATACTTGTGAAAACGTCCCGACTAGGAAATCGTTCGTCGTGCGCTTGCGTCAGTGTCTGGCGAACGCGCTGCTAGAAAACCACAAACGTAGAGGATGCGATGAACTTTTACTCGCTTTCAAGAAATTGTTAACCGCCAATGTGTAGAAATTAATTGCAACGTGTGTTTGGTTAGCACAGAAATTTTATTCCTTTATCCTCGAAAGCTTTTCTTGTTTGTACAGAGCGTGCTCGATGTGAAATTTTACACAGCAATCTGCGAGGTCATGCTATCGTTCTATTTTATTTTACAATTTATCAGAGTATAGTATCAACGTACAAACTGCATTCATTTATTTTTCAAGGTTCTTTCTGTGCAGTGTTTTTCACGTAAAATATTACGAAGCAATTTGATAGATTACGTTGCTTCGAACAATCGAATCTTATGTATTTTATAATCAGAGATTGAGTATTACTGCATATTATTGTATTTTACATGTACGATAATAGATGTACGATTACAGTATGTCAAATTCCTGACTTATTTTCTGATTCCAGCGTAAGGAATTCTTTGAACTGTTTACGGCTAACTAACAATAGATAATAACGTACCTTTACAAAAATGATAATAACTCGAATCGGTTCGATGTTAGTCATCAAAAAAGTTTGATCTGAATCATCACTAACTGTTTGGCTGATGGCATGTCTGCCATTCTAAAACGTTACTTGCCGATTTAGTAGGAATAATTAAGATTTCTGCTGAATCGTTGGAAGATGTTGCGTGTTAACCGGACGTATGTATAATTAATGATGTGCGTATCACCGTTGTCATTAATCGAGTTGTGCGCGTTCTGCATTCTGTTGCGTTGGCCAGCAAGACAATTGACAACTGTTGGCCTCGATCCGAGGAGTTACGATTCTTTCTTGCGTTCCAGTGTCTAGTATGCACCTATTTCACGGACCACTTATGATGTACTCGGCGAATCGTGTCTCGATTCCGTAAAAACCTCGAGTAGAAAAATTACGTCCAAAATGGCAATGCTACAGATAAATCTTCGGGAAGATAAACAGATTGAAATAATTTAGAAGCAAATGTATTCGTCGTGCGTAAAATTTGTAGTCTTCTTTCGTGCAGCATTATTCTAAAAAATGGACTTTATGTGTAATAGTTGTTGAGATAAAGTATTAAAAAAAAAAAAAGATATAAGGAAAGATTGAAATAATTTTAAAATAAACATTTATCATTTATAAAATCGCTAGTTTTCTTCCTATTTCTTTCTAGTATTCTCTATAGTATTATTACAAGAGATTGGTATTGAATGTAATTGTTGAAATTTGCGTTGATATTGTAATAACGATTAAGGAAAGGTTTTTAAGAAGTGAAAACATTTCGATAATCGTTGGAAGTGAATATCTGTCATTTTTTAAATTTATGATTCCCCTGCATGAACCGTAAAAGCGTAAGAAATGTTACGAACGAAGTAGGAAATTTGTATAATGGAAAATCAACGGTTCGAATAATGTCGGTTGTTTTTATCGAGTCCAGTTTGAAATTCTGTAAGTCTGCTACATGAATGATAGATTCCATCACGAACCAGGTACCTAAAACTATGAATACAAAGCACGCATATATAGCCATACATCTTCAGGATCTAAATTCGTTCCGATTCATTTCTTCTTAACTCGATTCGTTCTAAAGCTCTGACCGGATGTCTCGACGACCTGAATCACTAAATTTGGATCTACGTTCCGTATATAGGTCCAACTTGAATAGATGCAACACTTTTGATATCCGTGTCCAGAATGGTTTTCATTCTATTTTATCCCATCGACATTCAGTGAACTCCATTATCGAGTCAACCAGGCGCAATATTACTTTTTTCAACGTAAACACAATTTATTTATGTAGAAATATCTTTCATCCATCTGATTTATTTCAACGACACTTGACTGCTTCGTCACAGATTCAAGCAGAACCAATTTTCCAATCATTTGAATAAAAATCAATTTTGAGAAATCACGAAGTAGCAAGAAAATCATAATTGATTCAACGTAAAACGCAGTGTTACGGTCTTTTTAACTAAGCACGACTATTTTCCCTATAAATAGTCCCGTTACGTCTATTCTATTTTCTTCAATTTAAATTGTTTTCAACTCGAGTACCTTAATCCAGTTTCCTCCCGATTCAATTCAACCGACTATATTTCCTCATAACACGATTCGTTTCGATCCAACCTCTCCGAAACTCTTTTCCATCCAATTTCACAGATTCGTTCCCATCCGCCATGCAAGCAACACCTATCCTTTAACGCTTTAACGATCCAATAAAACAGCTTTTAAGGTACATATGTACATAGCTATAAGGTGTATTTTTGCGCGAGGGATAAACGAAGGCGCGAATAAACATTTTAAGAGCCACGAGACAATAACTTACGCGCTTCTCGGGCCTATGGGTGGGCTCTGGCGCCTTTCCCACCAGTAAAAGTAAGGCAATCGCCGATGATAAGTCGGTCTCACGGAGGTCAACAAGAGGAAAGCACGATCCTCGCTGTTTCAAGCAACTCATCGCCTTGTTAACACATTAGAAACTTATATTCGTAATTTTTATATCCCAAACGGGTGATTGCAAGATAATTCCTAAGCGTATCGTAATTTAAAAAATCACGTTACATTGTTATCGAGTGAAATTATCAACGAGAAACTTGAATTCGTAATTGCCATATCCCAGATGGATGATCGCAAGATCGTTCCTGTATGTGCACAGTGCAGTCTCACAATTGTCGGTAGTATCGTTTATGTGTAATCGATTTCAGAGTTCTCGTTACTTTTACGATCATTAAAAATATGCAAACGTTTTTGGCAATGTTAACGTTCGTTTCTATCGAGAGTCAAATATGATTACTTATATTTACTTACTTTCTTGTGACATTGTTCTATCGTTCATACTGTTCTATTTTAAGTAGTTGTTGCAACATATTTGTTAGAGTTAAACCTCCTAGAGTTAAAACCTCCCCATTCTACAAATACAAATAATAGAATATGCGAAATTTCCTTTCTTATTTACGTTCCATGGCAAGTATCTTCGATTTCGTTTTAATCGATAGTCATAGCTTGCCTTGGGAGTTTCAACATTACCACAATTAATTCCGCCGAGAAAGGCGGAATTACTGCTTGTAATATCCTGTGTTCCGCGAAACGACATAATACATTGACCACGGGGGGTATCTTCGTGCGTACAAGATTACGAGTCGCTTTTACTCGGATGAAAAACACCAGTTTTTACATTTGCTATCGGCAACTTATCGCATACATACATATTTCCCCTTCGATAGATTCGCACAGACGGATCTGAAAGCGGAATCTTCTCCAGATACGTCGTTTACCAAGCGTTCGTCGTGTTCGAGTCCAAGTGTATTCTTTGATAGTTACATAGCAATTTACAATGCACGCTGCGCTGGTTAAAAGCGCGAGAGTGTGGAGAATATAAAAACACAGCGAGAATTCCATCTCAGTGACTGGCGAACCGGCTCGTGGAATTAGAATGAATTTTAACGTTCGAGTTAACGAAATGTCTAGTTTATACAGCTCGTTGCGATGGCGATGAGAACCTGTATTAGATTCTCATAAATCTTGCGTATAGACCGAGGATATTTAAGCAAACTTATATTTTTATGAATTATTATTTTTTTGTTTAATTACTTTCTTTTATGTCGATTTATTTAATATCCGACTTCTTCAAAAACGTTCTCCTTAATTAAAAAATGTATCGTGCTTTTTCTTAGCTGTAATTTTCTGTTCGTTCGTCTATACGCAGAAATTAAATTAATCAACTACATCGAGGTTAACTGTGTAATTTGTCTGAAATTTATTAATCAGATACGTCGGTTGCAAAGTTTAAAAATTCTTCTGAAATGCAGTTTATTATCCTTAGTAATATCCGGTGACGCTTCAGTCATTTTACGTGATTATCAATTTGATACAGTAACGGTGATATCAAAATTACAATTTTGTTTGTTCATCGGCAGAATAATATGGACAAAAAAAAAAAAAAAAGAAAAGTGAATTTATGAAAAAATGTCTTAAAAAGATCGTGGCGAGGATCGTTTACAAGCACACGAACACTCGACCACATAGCAACCTATGCAAATTACTTTCTTCGTAAATTTACGATACATCCAGGTTATTAAAGCTCCTCTTTCATTCACCGATCTGGCGATGGCGTGGTAAGTAGAGTCTCTTCGTTTCGTGGAAGCTACGTTTCCGATACTCTGGTCATTTAAGCCCATCGATGTACTCAATCGTTCAATAATCTTATCTGGGATTTTAATATCGAATCGTCGGACTGATTCGCCATTAAAGAGCGTTAGTTTCTTAGAAGGTTTAGTCATCGTGTTCGATGTTCACGTTTGTCTTTCTTTCCAAATTTTCAAAGACTTCGTTCTTGGGAAATATAATATATGGAATACTAAAATCGAATATTTCAATACCATCAAACATGGAATACTTTTTTATCCGTCGAAATACGGTGAAATACACTTTGCATATTTTAATAATATCGACCGAAATGAAATTTTCATTTCGGATCACATAGACACAGAACTAAAAGGTAAGAGACTCGAAGATCTCCGAATATCTCAACGTACGTACGTATCTTGGAAAAGTGAACAAATGGTAACGAGTGCGTCTCAGTTAAGAGGAAAGCAGTTTTGGACCTCGTTTTATCGGTCCACCCACGTGATGCGCTTAGTTCCGCAATGAAAATAATGGCTCTTTTTGGCGAGGAAGAACTTTTTCTCTCGGAAAAAGTCGTGTTTCTATACGAGAACAACATGGAGAGACCAGCTGCAGCTGTCCTAAACCCTCTAGTCTTTGTACCTGTGCGAGTTGGCAGGTGTTGAGACGAGATACATCTGCTATCCTGCACGTGTCTCGAAGGGATTCTTGCTCTCTGCATGTTCAGGTATCCACGAGCTCTCTTTCTCTGGATTCTCTTCTTGGGAACCGAGTTCGTGTGTGTAGCCCGTGTGCGTGCAAAAGCTGTGGAACCGGTGTGCTCTCGATCGGAACACCGTACATGGTGTGCTGAAAAAATTCCACGATTTAAATCACCTAGCCGCGCACCGTTTGATAAATTTATTATCGTGCACGTTTATTTGTTCACTTATTTGAGAAGATACTCTCGGGGTGTGTCGACGGGTAATATGGTAAAATGTGGAACCAGAGATTGGGTTCGAATTAATGGAAGGAAGGGAGGATTGATGTTTTCTTTAGGTGAGATTACGTCCTTTTTACGAGCTTAAGCGCGTGGTTTAAACGAAGCGTATATGGGTTCTGGATAAAAATCTTTTGTAAGCGTTTATAGTGTTATAAACTATACATATATAATATATATATATATATATATATATATATATATATATATATAACTATACTATATATAACTATACTATTACAATACGATACTGTAAGATTGGTTCAAGGAATTTCCAGTAGCATTACTTTCTTCCTTCTAACGCGTTTAACGATCAATTGATTTTGAAGGATGTCGTTTCCCATGTTTGGATGAAATTAAACTCGCACTTTGTAAATTTCGAACAACGCTAAAGAACGGAGAAATAAACCCGGTCAGGTTGAACCGCGAATTAATATCGATTGGATCTCTAAGTCTCATAAAGATATTCCTACTATTCCTATAATTCAAGTAACTTCGAATTGTAATAAAATTCTTTACGTATAACGGGGATCCTTCGTTTCAATAATACAGCCTTAACATTTTCACAAAGGAGTCTTTCGATTTTAAAGAATCCGCGCTCCAGATGCAACAAAAGATTCTTCGCTAAAAAGAAACGTTTGCCAAATCACATGGTACGGTTCTTTTCTGGATCGTTGGCTCGCAAGGAACATATTCACGATTGTGAGAAACCTTGAAAGTTTCAGAGCGCACCTTGTATACCAACAAGGCGAATCTGATCACCTGCTATCGCGCGTTGCGCGTGCGGCCAGGTGTCCCGAGAAAAATGGAAAAACGTGAGAGCCATCGGAGATTAAGGCACGACCCTTCTCCGAGCTAATGATAGGGTTCCAAAGGTAGCGCCAGCCACGGTTTTAGCATCCTACCATTTCTTTTCTTTTCTTTTTTCTTTCTCCCTTTCTCTTCTCTTGTCTTTCTTTTCGGTCCAGTCTTCTCTATATACACACGTCGTGTATCTTGCGTTACGACTCTTTTCGCCTCCGTTCAACGATTGACCAGCGTGTATACGCTCATCTGCTTGAAAGGATCTCTTGAAGAGATTGAGTTCCTTTATGGTCTACTTGCAGCTTCTAGCGGTTTCACGAGGCAGAGAAATTATTGCTTTCGATCGGACGCATAGGTTGCGAACGAAAACCGTGTGAGAAAGTTGTTTTTTCTCCCGTGATGCGCGGCTGAAAAAGTTTCTCTCTGATTGTTCGTTGGCCACCTCTAGCCCGAATTTTGTTCATTTAGTAGAAGAAAAATCAGAATTTCTAATAACGTAGCGACGAAGAAGTATTTAATATATAGGTATATCGACACGTACATTTTTTATTTCAAAAATGTTTGTGCCTGATCGAGGAAGTTATATTTCATCTTTTTAATGATGATAGCTTCACGATCTCTCTTTTACTTGATCGTTCGTTTCGTCAGTAGTTGGCATACGAATTCGATTTCGAATATTAAATTCGACTCTTGACGCGTGCAGAATTGGATCGATCACCGCTTGATGTTTTTCGAGATTTAACTGAATTTGATTCAATTGTTTGAAGTGATAATCGGATCTGCGGCGATTCCTTTGTGATTCATCCAAACTCCAGCTTGATTCCCTTACGACGTGGTTCAATTTACTTCGACGCTACGATGATTCGATTAAATTTCTCTCGATGGTTTCTTGCTTTTGCCAGATTTTTACACCATGTATTCCTAATGCAATGGAACCCTCAATTTGCTTGATAGTATATAATTCAACCGAATAATAGCGCAAATAAAAGAACAAAGTTTACCCGCATCTAATTTAATACTAGCTAACGCGATCTCGCGTTCAATTTAACTTCGCTTCGATCTGATATCACACACGATCTATCTGTCTAATGTAATCTCCTCGCTGCGTCGCTCATGCATACATCCATCGATATTTCTATGAAATATCGTGACGTCAATGAAACACGTTCTTCGGCTATAAAAATCCCTCCAACTATAAAACCGAAATACCAAATTCTCGCACTGCGAAACTGTCATATTATACCTGATGCTTCGGAAGAGTAAATCATCGACACACTTCCGGAGGAGACAATTATAAATCTTGCTTCACAGCCCGTAACTATGAGAATAAAAAATATATATATTACGAAACGAAACAAATACTCGATCCTTCACAACAAGAACCAAAAGGAACAAGAAAAAATGTACATCCTGTATTATGGTTGTTAATAGCTACAGCAGGTGGTATCGACGTAATAATGGAAAAATGCAAATTAGTGTCTCACGCGACGCAAGAGTTGCATAATGACATTCTGAAGAAAGGTCAACGCGCGTAGCTTTGCGGTTTACATAAAACGTGTCTGAATCGGTTGGCGTCGCTCGGATGCGTCGCAGAAGACAAACGCGACTCGTTATTCCTTTCATAATTAATACGGTACAGTTAGGAGGGCTGAGACATCGAGTAAAACGTTCTTTTTTTTGTCTTTTTCTTTCTTTCTTCTTTCTTCTTTTTTTTAATTGAAGAGCATAATCACGGGCTAGCCCGAGGAACAATGGCTCGTGAAAGCGATTCACGAAGATTTGTCGGAGCAGGAACATCGATTGGAGGTCATTAAGGGGGACTCCTGATGACTTTCATCGGGTGCAGTCATCGGTCGTGTAATGTCTCCGTTCGTCGTCGCAGAACTATCTCCCTCAAATCGTTTCTTTGTTTCGATATGCCATTTTTTCTTTTCTCTCTCTTTTTTTTTCTTTGTCTCTTTACGTTTGTAGGTAGCGAAGAGTGAAAAGAGGCGCTACATATTTGGCACGGACGTTGGTTACTCGACGTTTTGTTGCTGTTCTCGGTCAGATTCGATCGTACATTGTACGTATGTACATACATTGTTTTATTAGTTTCGGATATATGAAACGATGTTTTTAGAGAGTTGGATCTTCACAGAGGAATATCTTTGTACCTAACAATGAGACAACGTTATAACCAGTTTCCATTAGGAAATATAGATAAGTTTGTAGAGAAACGATACAGAAAATTTTCTCTATCAATGGAGCTGGAAGTCTTCGAAACAACGATAGGATAGAAAGGATACACGTTTGTTCCAGCTCGCGCATAGCTTTCAAAGATACGCGAACAACAATGCCACTTGCCATAGTAAATGTACGCATACTCTTGTAACGTGCGTTGACCCGTACGCTCGAATACCACAAGGTCACTACACGATTCGACATTGATAATGAAACGCAGGTACATCGAACTAATGTCACTGCTCCGTTACTTCCGGACGCGCCTAAGTTCGTTTAGCGAAACGCCGCGTGGAAAGCTGGCTCAGTCACCGTGGAAACAATGCTCCATTGAAACGTTCCATTTCCTTGCTTCTACTGTTATAATCCTCTCTCTAGCCTGCCCTTGATCTACCGCAAAATTGCAATAAAATATGATATTTTATTCAGAAAGTCAAATTTTGATTCAGACGATCGACAATCGCAGTCATCTTTCTAGGCCTACAGTTCTCGTCTAGGTTTTGATCATCCGCGAAGAGTAAAAGATTTAGGAAGAACGACGATTAACAAACCATTTATTTCGAGATTAAGAATGGATATTTCCTTGCTCCATAGTGTGATAGTGTATTATTTCCTGCTCACCGAGAAAAAGATAAGAAATATCTAATCAACGATCGAGTGGAGATCGACTCGCTCTTTCGTCAGACCATCCACCAAGTCCGAAGCAGAGTCTCCTTTCATGGATAATCGTTTCAATTGTAAACAATTAAACGATAACAGTAGTCCCGGATGGTAACAGTAGTTGGCTGGCCTTCTGTCGTCCTGTTTGTATTATTACGCGCTTATCATCGTTCTATCAACCTTCCATCTAAGAGTCGTACAAAGATAACAGAGAATCGCGTTTCCTTCCATATAGAACTCAAATCCACGTCATCTCTTTGTCTCCTGTTGGTAAATCGGTTTGGTATACCGTGGCAAGGTTCAAACGAGACGGTACATAAATTAGAAGTGGCTGCGGGCCCTTAATTAACAGAAATAAGCCCGCTCGACCGGGCCAGCAACAACGTTCGCATGAAATACGCGCGCGTTATTTGACAGAGAGCGAACGTGGATCACTCCTCGCTGTGGGGAATAATGTAAATGTCACGGCGAGTTTTCATCTAGCGAATGAAACCGTCTCGCATACGCTAAAAAATCAAACGAAACGACCAAGATTTCGAGGCGTAGGAAAGGAGCGGTTCGAAACATTTCACGAAGTAATTGGGCAGAATAAAATGAAGATGAGGATGTAGAAGGTTTGACGAACCTGAGTGAACACACACACACACGCACGAATTTTATATATCGAATAAACTTCGTGTCTGGAACCTAATAATACCGCACCAGTCAAAGCGACTGGTTCTACAATTTTATAAATGTACCAACTCTCGTTTAGGGATCATGGATCCAGATGGATTAATAGTACCAAAAGTGTACTGCATAACGTGGAATTTCTTTTGTAAGAAAGTAATGAATCGTTAAATATAAAGATATTCCATTATTACGTATTTTTCGATGACCAGTCATTTTGACTGGTTTTGGTAGAAATAGTCTCGTCTTAACTGTCGGTAATTCTAGCGTTAACGGTATTTATACGTATATTCTGGCAAGATATTTTTTAACGTTGTAACATACTGGTGTAAAATATCGCAGTGAAGATTGTTAGAACTTTGCGTGTGGATATCGGTACCTTTTTTTAAATTATTTGTACGTCGATTTTGTAATTTCAACCGTAGACCTAAAAGGAGCGTACAAGTTTGCAAGATTGTTCTGTTTATGGATTCTATATACACTATACAGATTTCTTGTACGCGTTGGCGTGGAAAATATAAATTAAATTCGAACAGCTCGGCAAAAGTTTTCAATCCTTCGAGGAGATCTTCCATCGTGGGTATTTTGATGGAAACAAGAATCGTGTAATTGATAAACGGTTGAGAACCGAGCGAATGTTTATGCCAGAGTGATTAGGAGAATACCGTGCGCGTGGTAAGAATTTATGTTATGATCGCTATATACGCATGTAAATAATTAAGAAGAGAGAAAGAGAGAAGCCAGTGTGAATCATCGAAGAATCGAAAGTTGTCGCAGAAAAGTCGTATCGGAATAAAAGCAAGAGTTACATTTCAGTGAGACAAAGTTAAATTGTTATTATAATATTTCTATTTCATTAAATATATATGCGTATAGTTTTTGAAACTTTATTATATACATGTACGTATAAAGAACAGCAACAAATTTAACAAAACATTAAAACGAATAAACTGTTCTTATCCAACGCGCAGAAAGTAAGAACAACTCTGCTAAAGTATCGTTTCAAAATTTGACCAATAAGTATGACGCTTTCTCTCAAAAGAGCGGCGCTCGTTAATTTTTCCTCGACCTCGTATTTTATCAGAGATGCAACGTCTACGGGCTCCAACCTCATTATCATAGAGAACCAACAGAAAAAAAAAAGAGAGAGAAAAATACGTTTGCCCTGAGCATTGTTCTAACGCGCGTCGATATTTCATTTCAGAGTCCTGGAACGCTGCACAAAGATGTCGGTGGTGCTGGTACCAAGGTCAGCGGAAAGACGGTCGGCGGTGTCGGCACTGCAACCCTCACTACGCTCTCCTCCATTAATAATACATCCAACACCAGCCGGAACAAGAATAATCCCGTATCTCAAGAGGTAAGTCAACAGATCGACTAATATTTAGTCGAAAGATCGAGCGATATTTTTGTGCCATCGTATTTCGGTACATCTCTGATTGAATCAGATACAGGACTGGGACTAGTCTGTAAATTTACAAAATTATTACGCGAAGAATCACAAAAGTGGTATTTCTAGTGTTAAATTTTGCTACGAATTTTCGAACAATCCGACGATAGAAGAATCGTCGCACGAATTTCGTTCTAGCTTTTTCTTTTTTTTTTTTTCTTCTCGTGACACAGTTTCTTCTTAAAAGTCCCGGCTTTTGCGTCCAGCTATTCAACAATATTCGGTGGCACAAGGTGACACGTATAAAAATAATTACCCTTCGTTGCCATGCACGAAATCGAGTAACTCGCCTTGACTTCCACCGTCCGTCGTAAAAAACTGGAACGAACCAGAAGTTCGACAACTTTCGATCGATCTCATCTTATTAATAACGTCAGTTTCAACATCGATGCCGAAACGAGGCTCGACTCTTTACGTCGATGGCCACGTTTTGTAATTAAGCAGCATTTGCAGTTATTTTCGCGCTTACATGCTGGTAAGAACGACAAGAATGAAAGATCGAAACGAGTTCAACCCTTTCAAGATCGAACTGTGCTTTAGCCTGCGAGAAAAGTTGCTCCTTATCGATTACGAACGATAGAAGCTACGTTTCTTGCTGCATGATTTTCAAAGGAGTACATAACGCGCTAAAGTCTGTGGCCAATTTTTTTAAAATATTTTACCAATTTTACCGCAAAAAGAAAAAGAAAATATTTATCGTTCGGTCAATCAATAACTTGTTAAAATATCGAGCGTGAAGGGGTTAATAGCAAAAGTACGTAGTTCTTGCCGCGTCTGTAATTCACGCGCATCCTCGGTCGTTTTCCGAATCAGCCCACTTCCTCGCGATATTTCATTCGGTTCGATCGACTAATCCTGCAGGTCGCGCGTCGCTAGCGATCGCTTCTTCTGGTGACCTCGCGTGGAGAGCTATGGTTTCCAGCATCTCCGGCGTCGCTTCAATTGTGCCGTGTCACCGCCATTTGTCACCTTTAACGTTCTGCCTCTCTCCCCTTCTCTGTCTTCGTCCCTCTTCCTCTTCTCTTTTTTGTCTCTCTTTGCCGCGGCGTTATGCGGCAAAGATGATCGAATTTCGTTGCGTCGCGCGAGTTGCGCAACCGAAGCTGACGGCGACGCACGTTGCCGCCTCCTATCGCACGGCATAATTTTTAAGCGCAGAGACAACGCCAGTCTGACGACTGCAGACTCTTATCTGCAGAGGCACATGCGACACCGTCGTTTGCCACTTGCAGCTCTCTACCTCCGTCTCGCTCAGTATTATCGTGCTTCATCGACTTTCTTCCCTCTTTTTACTTTTTCTTCTTCTTCTTTTTTTTCGTTTCTCTGCTTCTCTTTCTAATTCTTCGTTCTTACGCTTTGCTAAGTTCCGTTGCTTTTCGTTTTTTGCGGTCTAGCGCTTTTTCACTGATTTAGCGTTACGCCGCTTGCAAATGGCAAAGTGGTTTTGTGAACGTTTCTCGACTTTCGTTTTTTATTAATTCGCCATGACCTTATAATTGTGTAAATACACGGCGTTTATCGTATTACAGTTATTTGGAATGCGTGGCCGTTTAAAATAGAAGCAGATTCTAACAGGAAGAAGGCGTCGGAATTTTTTGTAGCCATAAAATTGGTCAGCCGTTGAAGTTTATCGTGTTTCGAAAAACCGGCGCACTAATTTGAGACACGTAGGAAAGATAAGAAGCTAGAGTATCGTTTAGGACCGATAAATCTAAATTATGTGTACCTATTTCCGTACATGTAGTACGTATTGACGAATTTTTTTCTAAATTATACAATTTGGAAAACAGGCTTGGCAAAATATATGATCGTACAAAACACGTGTCTCTATGCTATAGTATAAAATTTCAAATATCAATTCACGATCGAATTTTCGCAATTATTTTGAGATTCAAGGTGGTTCGCGACTATATCAAACGATATCGTTGTTTAATACTTTAATTCACGAACTCTCGATGGTCGTTTCCATCGTGATACGAACAAGATGGCGTTACGCGTATCTACTTCGATAATCCTATTATTATATTCTGGTATTGATATTTCGAGTTATTTGTATTACACCTGCATTGTACGTTTTATCTCGATCATTTTGTTAGCGGTTGCAACGTTTATCAGAAATAACACGTATTTCACGCGTACATCGGAATATCGGTTATCTAGATACAAAATAACTTAGTTCGATAAAACGATAATAACGTATCGGTTATCGGTTATCTAGAGTCCGAATTCTACGTTAAATCCGGATAAAAAAAGAAACGTTAATAGATAATCAAACACGTAAAATCTTAATACGTTTCGATCACGAAGATTTTACTTCATAACGAAGCACAATGTAATCAATTTTCAAACAAGCGGACGTTCAAATTAGAAACTGGAAATTTCGACGTTTAATCGTATCATAAGACACGGTTTATCGATTAATCGCAATTAATTCAAACGCCGCTAATCTCAAAAATTCTCTCGCGTTCCTCTGTCTATTTAAATTGTCTATTTAAATTAAACAAACGAAGTAAGACGCAGAGAAATTGAGAGTTGCATATGTTACGTAGGTAAACATTCAACCAGGGAACTCGGAGTGTGCGGTTTAATCGAGGCCCTCGGACTAATTCGTACGTGAATTTAGAAAGTCCATTGCCGGGATTTACATCTAATTGTTTCGCGGCTTGCGCAACTGCTGCGCGAAAGTTTAGTGTGTTCCGTGTATATGTCGCTTCCCTCTTCCACTCTTCCTCTCTTCGTCCTTTTCGAGCGTAAAGAGAAACAGAGAAACTCGTTCGTAACAGAAAAATTAAGAAGGAACGTATCGGAATAAGATGTTGGCGGATTAGGCAACTGCGGCTTGTTTTTTTTTTGATTTATTACCGTTACTACGCCAACGATTCATTAGTAATATAACAATTGCTAATAATTACCAGTACGATTTGTTCAAGTTGAAAATTCACAACACTTTGGGAAATTGTATCCGCGTTAAATAAACATTTCCTGGAATTACGATAGAATGAGAATCCTTGCTTCGTAATTTATATTTTATTCGCCTCAAATCCATAAAACAATTAAATACATGGGTGACAAGACAAACATATCTGATGGCGTCACGTACATCAAGGACATTGATATCTATGAGATAAGGATTACTAAATTTTAAGCAGTCGCGAATCGGCATTCGTGCGAATAAGCGCATAACGGTGCATTTTTCCCTTGTGCGTGTTCAAAAGAGTAATATATAGTAAATACATATACTTGATCGTGTTATATACCTGTATCCACGAAGACCGAAGATGTTAAACCTTTTACCTTTATCACCTTATACGAAATTGACACCTATACATCATGCGGGAAAAATTAAAAGAATTAATTAAAAAAAAGACACGAAACATTAATTAAAATAAGCAGTCGCGATATACACAGAGAAAACTACAGCGAAGAAAATCCCCATACGCTTAACAATCGTATATCAAGTGAAATTATGATTTCTCGATCAACGAGTATCTCTAGTCGAGTTATTTTTTCGCGTTTTTTGCTCTTTCCTCGAAATCCATCGTGTCATTCGCGTGCAATTTTCCTTAGCATGGAGATCTGCGTGGCGTGACGACGATAAGACCGCACGTTGCCCACCGCAGATCGAGCAGATTACGTCGACGATGGAGAGGGACTAATCGGAAAGTTGTCTCCTTGAGATGTCGGACTGATCCGTCATGCGATTCTCTTTTGTCTATTCGTGACCGTGTAGTTAGATCGTACTTATGTAAACGAGCAAAGATATTTTGTTTCTCGAGGTAAAATAACAGATACTTGCGTTCGTAAGAGTATTCGCAGTTGGTTTGCGCGTTCTCCGTAAGGCTGTACCAATTAGGAAAAGCTGCATTTTTCAAGGGAACTTCGCTTTTACCGACAGAACCGCGCGTTGGTCAAGGATCAGCAGTTTTGTAAGCGGAATTTGACATACATATTTATGCACTTTCTACGTACCACTGAGCGGAGTTAGATGGACACAGTTCGATGTTTTGCGAGGCACGGACCGTGATCGTATGAATTAAAAAACAGATTTCTTTCCCTTTTTACTTGGTCTTCTTCTTTACTACGAATCTCCATCGCGTGTACATACCTTCTACGTTCAATCGTATAGCTATAAAATGGAAAAGCTTGGGACAAAAACGACCCTTTCTTCGGGCAAGCGAAAGCATAGTCTGGCTTCTTTCATCCTCAATTTTTCTTGAAATATTATTGAACGATAATATTGAACAAATTCTTCGTCGTCTTACGTAATTCTTATAACCGTTATTACCAGTAATTAAATCATGAAGTTGCAACCTCGTGACCAAAGCTATTATAGAACCGTTTTAATTTTCACTCAATAACAAGTCAAGACATTATTGCGCGCATTGTTATTTGAGATATCGAAAAATTTGACAAGTATCGTATTTGTTATGCGCCCGTCGTTTGTTCCACAAGATAATGGTACACCACTATCGTAATCACGTAAATCGAGAGATTTAAAGAACGTAGGTACGCGATTGCGTAATTCGCAGGCTATATACCGTTATAGAGGTTTAACGTTTTCTACTTAATGAAAGAAGAAAGGAGCACGGTTAATCGCGGTTTAATGTGCGATTAGCTTGAATCAATGAGTCATTGAAGAATTTTTATCCGGGTTTCGAAATCCGTCAATCAGCTGTAGAAGTGCATCGGCGTTCATTCTCAGCGACAAGGAGCGTATTATGCAATGACGAATGGCTTATTCGGCGTGTCAGCGAACGATTGTTTCGCCAGTGTCGCTTACAATTCCTGGAATATCGGATTTTATTGCCGCTATTACGTATAACAGCGGATAATTTTTATATCGGTTAACGTTTCAACGATAATGAAACGTAAACAACGAGAAATGACTGTCCTGAAATAAAGAATACGTCACTGATGATAAAAGTCAATGCTTCGACGTCGTTCGAAACAGCTGAATTTATATCTTGCTTTTTTCAAAGAGCGGTGTAATTGACAGAGCTTGATTCCTCATAGAGATTCGATGAAATATCGATGTCAAGGCGAGGGGAAATTAATCGTCGTCTCGATAGAATCGATAGAAGTAATTTTTTTTAACGATGCTGAATCTGATTAACGTTCTTGTGCAAACAGTGGAATTTAATCAAGGATGTTCTGATAGATTATTTCTAGTAGTTTATGTGAATTTAGCTAATCTAAACCGACTCGATATTATTGGATAACGATGTATGTGTATATATATATATAATTTTTTTTTTTTGTTGAATTTTTAATACTTTAAGATTGTTGTTAAGATTATCGAGAGATTCGTAGTACGGTATATCGTGCGAAAGAGAATTTGAATATTTGTTAAGCCGTCTAATTGAGTTTGGATTTAGGTCCGAATAATTTTTCAATGAAAGTTGCAGATGACAGCTTTTTTTCAATTTTACGTACCTATTTATCATAAGATACGATGCTTGGTAAATAGAACGCCGAGGCTAGATTACGAGGTATCTCGTTCTTGACTTCGAATGTCCACCGAATTGAAGGTAAATTGGTATAATTGCTAAATTAGCTTAATAATTTTGCTTCAACAGCCACCTTTCGCAATAAAAGGTATGCGAAATACCTTTATGCAGATAGAAAACAGATTCGCTAGACGGTAGAATATTCAATAAAATTTCTTGACCAGAATCTAAGACATTAACAAAAGTTCTAAGAACCTTCCAATCTCAAACCTCTTGGTAATTTTTACCAAAGGTATTTTTACCAAAAGCGACCACGAATAATCGATAACATTTCTGATCCATTCTATGTAATTCTTGATACTTTAAATCATCGACATTATGTACTTGATTTCATAGTTTATTACATTAGGATGTGTTAAAAGACACGTGTGTCGTTCGTTGTAAAAGAATATTTCATCGAAATAAAACGAACAATAGCAAAAGACACGATTGAAAGATATACTAGCATAATAATATTCGCGTCAGCAATACGCAAAAACTTACTCCGATATTTACTTTCACAAACTACTGAACAGTTGCACAAAAACCGGACGATTACATTCTTTTTTTTTTCTTCTTTTTTACATTCACCAAGTCACCTTACCCATTTACCATAATGGGCAGGAATGACAGGATCATCGAACGAGACGTTTCTTTTTCTTCTAATCTTACCATCGATACGGAATCGCCAAACGTTTTTACCACGGGTGAAACTTTTTATTGTACGCTAACAAGGAATGCAAGTACACGGTGAAATATGTACACTGGAGAGACGTCGCCTTAATAGACTTGTGTTTTACGCAGTGTGTCACGAGCGTCATGCAAGCATAAGAAGGCTTCGCATAAACCATAAACGTGCTGGCGCGGGCGGTGTAACTCGATCGGTTGGCATTGTATCTCGGATTTCGCGATAGCATAAATATGCTACCTGCGAAGCGGGCCCGATGTTAACGATCCTAGGGAAAAGTAACATAATGCCGGCGAATTCAGCGCGCCGGTAAATCCCAACTGCGACGGAAAGTTTTCGACAACGATGGCCATCGTCTCGTTTAACCTTTGCACCGCGGTTTCCGGGTTATTTTAATCTACGCGGTGTTACGTAAAAGCGATACGAACGAATATTAATAGACGACGGAAAGATATTTTCAAATGGCAATCGTTTTACGCGTCTTTCCTTTCTGCTATAGCAATATTGTATCAAATCTTGGAAAAGTTTCTATATAAGATTTCTAAATTAACAACAACTTTCTCGTAGTTGTATTGCAGTAAAGTTTGAACACTTTTTTCATATAGAATTTCTTTGCGAATTAGTAAAGTTCAAGTTGAGTCGATTCACACGACGATGTGTTAACAGCATAAAATTATATCCTATATCGAATCGTGAATCGTTTTGAATCACGCGATATCACTAATACCACTAAATACTATTAATAATAATGCGGTACTTTCAAATACATTATGGGCACAAATAAGCAAATTTCCGTGGAACGAAATAGTTTTACTGTTACTAAACGATTAAGTTTATGGCTTGGAAAGCAGTTAAGTTTAAGAACAATTTAACGACGTTAAATTGTAAAGAAAAGGCAATTCGTACGAGGTACGAGGTGTCCATTAGCCAGCAGGCAGTGTTGAAAGTTAGGTTGTTAAAGTGCAGAGGTTATTAGAGTACCATGAATAAAGATGAAAGCAACCAAGGAATAAAAACTTTGATGACATTAGAAAACTTTCTGTTGTTTATTTCTTTAGTAAAAAAAAAAACCCCCATAGAGTCGCATTAATCTTTCTTCCACGCACAAAAGGTGGTAACAAAGTAGTACACGCTGGCTGCACCAAATTATCTTCTTTGTTTATTCATTAAAATGAAAAAATAAAATATAAAATAAAATGTATCAAACGACATATAACATCTCTTTGTGACTTTCTATTATAATAAAGTATAATTTTAAACATAAAATACGTCAAGTACTAGAAAGCTCATTTGAGAAACTTTCTAAAACGAAGAAGAACCTATAGGTCTCTGATAAATATTCATACGCCTGGCAAGTTTATTTTCTAGTCAAATAGTTGAACTATTACAAGATTTCTGTCTATTTTACGAATTATAAAAAGGCAAAGTCCTTCTTTGCGAGTCGTTATTAGGAACCATTGAAAACCATAAACCTAGAAACCAGATCAATTGAAACACAGGTAACGTTAAATGATCAGAACTGTAATTCCCAATGCGATCTAGCCGTTTCGCCATTTTCCTTCGCGCGTTCATTTTGTAGAGAGCTGGTCGATCAATACGATATAACGAGAATAAATTTTAGTCGCGAATTAATTTAGTACGTCTCACGGTTCCGGTAACGCGCTTCGAAACTCGAAGCTCGCTTTTGTGTAAACAAGTTACGATAGCTAACCGACACGAGAAACGATTACGAAAATCGTTGGCCAATAATTTTCGTTGCGCTTCGGTCGGATTTCCATCTAAACTCCAAAGTGGTGCATAACTTCAGAATCGTTGATATAATCGTCGAGCTGAATACTACGTCGTTGCCACGTACTCGCAGAGAAGATACAATGACACACTTTTCGCGGCAAAACAAAAGGTTTCTCGTGTGAGCATAAGCTAAAACTCGTGGTATTATTCGTTGGACGAGGTTTGTAACGTGTGTAATCATAGTTTGCGATACGTTGAAGACACGTTACGCGAAATTATGCGAAGAGAAACGTCTCGCAATTAATCCTCCTTGCCGTGGATATCGCACGCGCATTAATCACAAAGTTAAATAGACTCGTACGAGTCACGGCTCGTTTAAAAATTTTGCAATACTCGTTCTTCTTTTTTTTTTTCTTCGTCTTCTTCTTTTTGCTCTCGCGAGGCAAACGAGCTTGTCAAGTAGCGCGTTAAAAATCGTAGGGCCGCGCGTAAAAAGCCGCATCGCAATTGCTGCGTATGAAAGTATAATTTTGACATAGAAAGCGCGCATACACGGTTGTTCAATCGTTTTTCTAATTTTTCTTCTTTGTCTCGAGGATCCCAAGGTTAGGGATTATGAATCGCGTTTCCTTCCGTCTCGGACGTCTGGTTTCTGTTTGCTTGGTAACAAGGAACAATTATATTAGGATAATTCGTCTCGTGTTTTTTAATTAGTCGATCGTTCGTGATTGATCGTACGCGTAACACGAAGATTTAAAAAAACAAGTTGTGGCTTATAAATAGAAAATAATATTGAATACGTACGTTTAATTGGTATTAAATTTTATTTTTCAATTCGTACTATGACGTTTACAATGAAAGATAGGCGACGTTCTAATAATCGAAACAGTTGCCGCAACGCGGATGGTAATTTGAACATCGATCGATAAAAACCAACTCGAAATCAAATTGCTTTCTCGAACATTCGTAGTCGATTAATATCCGTATTCATAAACTTTCGCGCTTTTGAACACGAAACCCGTACCTTCCTTTCCGTTTCAATAAATACAATTTAAATTGGAGTTGCCTTATCGCTGCGAATTCCACGATTTACTCGAAAGTTCTTTCAGGCGTCGAAATTTTTATTTGAAAACGCCACGGTGCAATCGAATCGTTGTATCAATTAATACTTTAAAGCGAACTCATTCCCACGATCGATCTGAAAATTGAAGCAACAAGTGCCGTAAACTTTAATCAACAACGTACGAAGCATAATGGACCTATAAAACGTTGCAACGGCCCTGAACGCTGTAACATTCATCGATGCCATCGTCGCTGGAGAATCCACTTTCCGATCACGCCATATCTCTTCCACTTATAACACACATATATATATCGCGCATCAGAATCGTACAAGGTTTCAATGTTAATCTCCAGCGATAGACACGTCGCAAGCTCGTTTTCGTGCCATGGATACGAGCAATTGTGTTTCAGGCAACGAGGTTCAACAAGTAAGTAAATTACAGGCGGAACCAATACGTAGTGAAGCGTGAGCCTGACCGATAGACATTGTGCTGTGCCTGCGGCAACGTTTGAAAATCACGGCCAACCGTTGCGTTGATTAGCCGTTTTGCCGTGTCTGTTCGTCGAATTCCGAGGTCCTTGGAAACGCATAACGCACACAGGCGTTTTCACCATCGCCTACACTCTGCACAATGTGTGTCTCGGTGTCTCCGTGTACACGGCCGTGCCACGCCATTATACCGTTATCCTCATACGCACTTTGACTTTATGCGCCCGTGCATATGTGGGTCTCTCGGGTGCGCTTATAGCTATGCTAATGGAGATATCCATTTGTCCGGCCGATTATAAGGCCGAGTATAAGGCCGAGTATACAACGTCGTCGAGCGAAAGCCCACACGACACCACGTTTCTCGGCGTCTTCGTTGAAGACGCTTTATGGATATTTGCACGCGTGAAGATACGCGTGTAACGATGTACGTATTGATAGTTATCATACGATGTACGCAACGGTTTTGAATTCGTGGTACGATCAACGAGGCCAGCGATGTTCTACCGTTCAAAAGGTGAGACAAAAATCAAGAATAACGAAGTTGCGTCGACGCCTTCGTTCTCGAGAAGATCGAAATTGAACAGCTGCGAATTTCTATGGAAATTTTAACTGCGCAGGTACGGACAATCGACGGGAGATTATTACACGCGTGAGAATAAACAGGGAACGTAGATTGATACTTTCGTTGGCTTTTAAGACGTTGTTCTGAAGGAAACGGAGATTCAGTGCATATTGATTTTCTAAATCACATTGAATATTGATATTCTAATTCGATTTTCTTCAGAACGTGGTCTTGTACCCTGAGAGAATTTTATAGCCAAAACTAAATTATACTACGTTTATATCCGGAGGAATTAAAATTCACCTATCTGAAATTCATTCGCTTTTGTCAATTTCTAATTTCATGGACACAGAGGTTTCTGATTAAAGGATGATTCTGTTATCAGATTAATTAAGAAACAAACAAGCGATCGACGCTCGTTGTCAACTACCTTATTAACTGGATACTGTATTGCATGAGTATCTTCCTGTGTTTTACAATATGTACTTCTGATTGCGTATCTCATCATGCATCTTCCTGTGGAAGTAGCCTTAGGCTCGTTGTCGGCTATACTTACATGGATCGGCTGCATCGTTTGCGGTTTCCTTTACTTTATTTGACGCTTAGTTAAGCGTCGGCTGTTCACGTGTGGCAACGACAAATGGAGGAAGAAGCTTTCCTCGAGCTAATCAATTTCTGCCTAGCTGCTCTTATCACGTGGCATACGATCATACACGATTCTTAGCGAGTCGAGCAGTCGTTTTGAATTCTTTGATTTGAGGGCAAATTACAGAGAGAGGGAGAGGGAGATGATTAAATCCGATTTTGAATAAACAAATTCGGATCGAATAGGACACGCAATTGTGCAAATAAAATCGAGTTGCTAAAATTAACCGTTGATTTTGATCGCGAAGTTTGCCAGATTGCCAGACCTTGAACATGATCCTTGAGCGCATGGCAACAGGGAAGCCCTGCAGATTGCCGACAGAAATATGCGAAACAGAATTACCTGTTATACAACAGTGTACAGGAAATCCGTTGTTAAAGTTCGCGGCTTAGTAACTAAACATTAATCTCCTTAGTGTCAATTTAAAACTCGGACGAAGCGTAAAGTAGTTGAGAATCTATTTGACAAGCCTTTTCGACGACCTCCCCGTCGACAAACATCTCTTTGAAAACCATTGACAGTAAAAAAATGCAACTGGGTTTCGTCGTTAAGCCATTACGGAGCATGCGATAGTTTATCCATGTTATAAATGTATCGTTGAATTACACTACACACCGTTGAATTTCTTTAATCTATTAGGCGTGAACGTTGTGTCAACGCAACACGTCATTCACAACGTTTTTATTCGCTTAATATTCTTTCTGCTGTTATTTCTTCCACTTGAATCTATATATATATATAATTTTATGGAATTTAACCGATTAAGAACCAGTTCTTCGAACGTAGAAGAAATATCGTCGAAAAAGGTAGAAAGCGAATCCTTGGAACTGCCTTTAACAGCTACAAAACAGAATCCGATAATGTAACTTGATTGAAAAATTTGTAAACAAAATGACGTGATCGTTCCAGAAATCCAATACGCAGTCGATTTCAATACACATAGTCATAAAGCGCGTTTCGCTAGTAACGAAATTTTCTCCAATTCCACGAAGAAAGGAAAACTACGGATAGAAGGAGATTCCAGCTAACCGTGGCATGTACGATAGTCAGAAAATTATGCTCGTACGAAAGAGACGCGTATCGCCAGTATCGCGTCGTTTGTGATTCACTTAGGCGGAAATTGGTTTCGAAAGGTCGTCGAAAGTTGATTTGCGGCTAAGCTATCATTGACTCCGCTTAAATATGCATTATGTTGATTCGACTTATGTCCTTCTTTTCACCGATGCCTTTCAGTTAACGTTTCAATAGATTTCTTGTTATCGGCGTGAATATGCTCGCGTGAATGATAATGAAGTCGTCATTCTACCGAAGCGTCGCGCCGCTTCGAATAGAGAATTGTCTACTGAAATGTCTGTAGCGCCTGGTAGGAGGATGTTTCCGATTGTTTAATGCCCGAGTTTGAATAAGTTAGAGAAACGAGCTACCATCGGATCAGATACATGAAATTCCTTTCTCTGTTAATGTTTTATTCGTTCGTGATCAACCCGGGTATCGATTGTGACACAGCTTCGATCGCAGCGCAGTAATAAGCGTCTTTGATAAGCGTCTCAATGTTTAATATTGAACAAGTTTCTCTACTCGTATTCGTAAAAATAAAAGTGTTCATAAACATCCACGGTATAGTTAGAATTATACACTAAATCAGAAATATTCCGACAACTATTAACGCGTTCGTATCGTTGAATGTAGTTAGCGATAGATTTAATCTCGATTCTTAAAATAACAGTAAATAAGATTGACTAATTTCCAACAATAAGACGATCGCACGAAAAACAATCAATTAATCGAAGGCCACGATGCTCGATACGAAGCGAAAGAAAACAGAATAATATACTTGAAATACGTACCTATACGCGTATGCACTTCTAACGTAAAATGTTCCAGTTGTACCACTTTCATCCATAGGAACTTCCTAGTAACAACGCCGGTAACCGCAGCTAACTAAACAGTATATCACATTACAGTAATAAAAAAAAAAAAAACAGGACAAGCAACGAGCAAGAAACGTGTCTAGCGTCTAATAATGCCGATCGCAGAACACGCCTACTTATAATTGCTTCGCAACAGTGTGCACGAAAAACGCGTGCATCGCGAGATTACCCGAGGATGTTCGGACGGGTTGCGTTTCCACCGCAAGCACAGCGCCATTAATAATCGCAACGGACGATCGAAAATTACTAATTCGATAGAGACGTTTATCAGGAAGTGCAATCACGGCGAGGCTGCGTTCCTTGTAATTCCGCACGCGATGAACGTCATGCGGGATACGTAGATACAAATCACAATTACGCCTTTGTAAACGTCGCTTGATGCCGGTAAGTGGTGGCAGGCATGTGTGGTCTAACTGACAAAAGGACAATGAACCGTGTTAGTAGCTCCGTAGCCGTCCGGTGTACCGAGATAACCAGTTTTGGTTATCAACGAAATTATCCCTGTTGGTATCCGCATTTCGCGTAATTTTATTCAGGGTCTTCGAACTTGACGCGTGCAGCCGGAAATTTCTAACACGCCAAGGACAAGGCAATTTCTTACATTTTCTAACGTCGTTTTCTATGAGATAAAATTGTTCAAAAGTATTATATTATTTGGGACGTAGAACTTGCTTCAGGTTTGAAGCTACAGTAGTCGCTTTTAACATTACCTTTACTTATCACCGTTTGCTATATCGTTATCGTTCCGAGCATATCAATGAAACACGTTTGTAGTATGGTACGAATTGATTCGGACGATTAACTGATAAAACGTTGAAGATATAAAGGACAATGGACAGTACGCGAGATGGACTGTAGGTTTACAGTGTATTTACGAAAATAGTGCTACGGATACGTACTTCGCTTAAATATCCATTTATCCAATATCCACTCTCGAAACTTCAATGCGCTATTTACGGTATGAAACAATTTCGTTTTTTAACAGACATAATTTTCCTCGTCAAACGATATTTTATCTACTCAAGTGTAGGATACACCGCGAGCCATCTTGTTTGTTACTTCGATCTGGTAACACCACAAAGAACTAACGAATTGAATATAAAAAAATCTCTCTATTGAAATATTCTTGTTACATAATCGATCATTCGGAACAAAGGAAAAAATCCGCGTTCGTCGAAAAACGTTCCACGAGCATTTACCTTTCTCTTCATTTCTGGTTAACTCTAGCAAATAAAAGCGAGAAAAGAAAGAAACAAGAAGAAGAAGAAGAAGAAGAAGAAGAACGTCAAAGAAGCCCCCCAGGTTTTCGCATTTAATGAACGACAAGTGCTCGAATAAGTGACATCGATTCTCGTTCACGTGCCTGCACCGGGTCAAGTGGTTCAGAGTCCGAGAGAGTGGTTCGCTAATTAAAGACGAGGAGGACTCTGGCCTGCGCGACGCTGTCTATCGGCCGATACGGTTGAACGCCCAACGAAATTGCATCTTCCGCGTCCTAGACCACTTCTCTACAGCACTTCCGTGTCGTTATTAAAACTTTGAACATAAATCACATCGAGTTCGAACGTTGCTTCGGCTCTCGTCATTATACGTCTCGATAATTACGGTTTTTGCGCGAACCTTGGCCGAGAAAGGCAACGTAACCAGCTGTGTTCTTCTTTTGTGATGGCCGGGAACGGGCAACACGCGATTTTCCTATCTACGATACAACGACGAGGCCGCCAATCCTGTATTAATTTCGCCCCACCTATATCAAAGACGTTGCTGCAAGGGCCACGCGTGGATCCCGTTAACCGCCATTGGTTCACAGGGTTAATAGAACCATTTCGATGATTCGTCGATTCACGATCGTGCAGTTATATAAGCGTCGAAACACTCGATTAACCCTTCTGCTGTTTCGTGCGTAAAGTATGTAAGGAGGAAAATATGGAAGCATTTGTTTGATTTACACGATCCTTAGAAGTAAGGAAATTGCCTTGAGACTTTGATTTGAGGTCTTACGGGGAACCGTGCGGGATGGTGTTGTTAGGTTTGGTATACCGTGTCAGGTATCGAATTTCGAATTACATTCACGTTCTGCATATATTATTATGTATATGCCGTGAAGTAGATTTTTGTAAACACTTTTAACCGTAAAATAGTGAAATTCTATGAAGATTAGTTTTGTTTGTTTTGCTTTTTTCTTTTTTTTGATGCAACGTATACTCGAAAAATTGGGACACGTTTAAAGTAAAAAGGCAGTTTCTATTATCATATCGGCATGTTATTTAACTCCATCTGTTTGAACGAAATTTTAATTAGCGCACATTTATCGAGGCGTGAACTATACGTAGAACGGATTCGACAATTTCTAGCGAAGAAAACGTAAAAGGAAACATAGTTTTATCCGCTCTTTTGTTGCATCGAGCATCGGAATCGCAATAGATCGAATCTCCCCTGTTTTTGAGAAATCGACGACGCTTCTGTTTCTTACATAATGGCGCTCGAGGACTGCGCCAACGTTTGTTCGTATCGACTTCGCTTCCGGTAGCTTATAACAGAGAAAAAAAAGAAAGAAAGGCCGTCACGTGACTTCCGTCGGCTCGTTCGCGCGTTTACACGGCAAACAATGCGCATTTCCATACGCGTATCTCGGTGCATACGAAAGATGTGTTTACGGACTGGCCGCGTCGACGATCGTGTTTGCGTTCGATGGGATGAAAACATCGTTGTAATTTCGACGTTCTACCGATGAATATCGATGAAAAGAGCGGTACCCTACCGATTGCGCGCGGCTGTAGCATGCTGTTTCGGTTACCAGATATTTCCTCGTAAATAAACCGAATTTTTCGCTTCTCTTTGTGTATCGGATATTTTCATAGACTCCTAAATTTTTAAAAATATCATCCCCACTTGCTTAAAAATTGATTGCGGCTGGTATTTAAGTTTTCTCGCTCTTTCGTTTCAATTGTTTTAATTTTGTTAATATATTTCTACGGTGACAAACGTGTACTCGATCAGAGAAATTAATACAACGTTATTCGTTTAATATAACGTTTATGCTCGCTGTTTCATTCGTACATTAATATTTTAAATTGTCAGAGAATATACTGTTACGCGTCTAGAAAAACTTTAATACCTATAATTTTTCGATACGAAATCATTACATAGAATTCCGACAGACGCGGAATCAAGAGACTTATAAAAACATACAGATCGCGATGATTATCGTTCTCTAATTGCCTTCCGCTCTGTCAGAAGACGGGCTTCTGTCGAATTGAAATGTAAACGAGAAGCGGAATGCGATCTGTTTAAAAACTAATTCGCCATCTCGCTAATGTGGCTGGCGATAAAATATATTATTAATTACGTACGAACAGTCGGTTTGCTCTGATGCAAAAATTTCAAGCGAACTGAACGCGAACTTACTAAGTTGTCGTACACGATATTGTAACATCGTTAATTAGATTTAACGACGCCTTGCTTTCGAAACGGTTTGGTGATTTGACGAACTCCGTGTTGCTTTAATTTTATCGTTCAATTATCGACGAGCAAGAAGCGAAAAGTAAACGACGCGATAATCATCGCGATCAAACCTCCTCTAATTTTATTCGTAATTTACGTTCCTTGAAATATCTACGCGGTAATTAACAGCGTCGGAGAAGTTAACCAACCGTGTTTTATCACCGAGTAATCTAATTTAATAGAGCAAATCGTACTTTTCCTCTTTGACGTTATATGCATTTTCCGCTTCTTCGTTTTCTCTTTTCACCATCAATAAAAATTGAAGAAATACCGCTTTTTCCTACAGTTGCTCCGTCGTCGCGATAATCCAACATTTCATTTGCCATTATTTTTAATCAAGTTAGGTTATTCGATTGTATTTTCTAACGTTGTAATCGTAGTAACGTGTTTCCTATCGTTGTAATCCTGTTTCTTAACATTTACGTTTTAAAGATTTTTTTACATATCTTTTCCGTCTCTGTCTCTCCTTCCATCTGCGCCCTATAATTCTACGAAATTTGAACAAATCGAAGTATTTATAGCTCTGTGATAACCCGTCTCTTTCTTCTAAACCACAACGTTATTGTTCCAACTTCTAGTTTGTAAAAACGAGCTTTTATAAAGCTTCAATTATTCTGTTGTATTCCCTGTACCTTAGGGAAATTATATCTTTTCATTGCTCAGACTTTAAAAGGTAAATCGTGCTACGAATCAGGACAATCGTGACATAAACGAGTACGAAGACCAGGCGAAGTCAAAGTAACAACACGAGACAGCGATTAACGTTTTCCGGCTTCCAAGAGCAAATATCTTCTTGTGTGTCAAGGTGATCGGCCTTGGTGCTGTAGTTTTTCTCGAAAATCGGCGAGTCAGCGTTTCGCGACGACGACCAAGACACGCCGCGCCGTGTCCCAAAATGCTTTCTGCTGCGTCGTGCTGAACGCAAGTAGGTCGGTCAGCGAATTTCTTATCATCATTTGCTGATTGTATTGTCGCCGATTCTAAGGTTATAGGTTACAGGAACGACTGTCACATTCCGCAGAACATTTTATAGACCAAGGAATTACCATATTATGCAATTGTGTTTTACGTTGAATCGAGTATCAAGTTTCTCGTCATACGAGCGCGTTGTTTAAAGTATTCTGAAATTGTTAAAATATTTTGATACGGAAGTTTTTAAACGCGATACATACGCCATCATTATCATTTTCAAGCTTGAAACGTTGAGCGCTTAAAATACGTAGAAATGATGGATTAAACGCGGAAAACACTTGAAACATGCTCATAAAATTAATATTTGTAAAATGTATCAAACCAACAGTCAGAAAATTACGTAATTGCAAAGTAGGTACGTGGAAGCATACTTGAATCGTACACACAATTAATATTCATAAAATCTGTACAATGAACAATACATAAAGTAACTGCCAGAGTAGAAACACACTTAAAACGCACTCGTAAAATTAGCATCCATAAAATCTATGAAATTAACAATTCGTAAAATAATTTCCAAAATGGGAGCACGTTCGGGGCACGTTCATAAAATTAATACTCATAAAACCTATCAAATTCCTACTCGACGCGTTAAAAATCTGTTTCAAAGAATAGATAGGATACTTCTACGCAACGCACGTATACTGTCGTCATTAAAAATTGCTTCGGGTAACGTTCAAGTTCGAGTCGAGTGAAAACGACGATTCGTTCAACGATAAACGCGATAATAAAGGTTTCGAGTTAGCGACAGTGAAGGGAAGAAGAAAGAGATCTTGAGGTTCAAACGCTGCGCGTTTCCTTTGTTTTTCTTTGCTGAACATCTGGATGCGTTCCAAAAATTCTCTTTCGCCCTTTAATCCCGATAGAAGTTTCGCTTCATCGGAAATTGCAGTAGAATCGAGAGAGAAGGGCCCCTGGAAGTCCGACGCGATCGTTCGGCGATTGTTACACGTGTCAACGGTGAGGAACACGCGCAACTACGACGTAACACGTGTTAACAGGCACGTGCAAGCTTCGAGGCTCATACAACGAGGCCGCGTGCAACTTTTCCTCCGCGAGAACGCATCCGGATACCACTCAAAATCAGCGCCATTCGAAATTCAAATGAAAGAGCCGCTGCATGGTTATAGACATTGTCTACAATTTTTACCGTAGATTATGTCGGAGATTATGAAATTTTTATGTTTTTTTTCCCTTTGTTTGGTTGGAACGAGGGATTCGTGGGAAGTTTGCGATTGTAGGGTGAGACACGTGGCACCGGTGTATGATCTTTGAACGAGAGACGAAGGTAAAGGGGAAATTATGATCTGTGGTTATGGGATTCGCGTTTGCAATAGGACTTTTGTATGGACCGATTCGAATAAGGTATCGTGTAATATTATTTATGACGTTGATCGTGCGAAGTAGAAAGGAAGATGTGAATTGTTACGTTTGCTGTTGATTGTATGGTTAATAATATATAGTGATTTAGCGTTTGGTTTGCTGTTGAGGTTTTTGGCGGAAGATATTAAATAAGAACAGGTTTTATTGTACTGTTGGTTTAGAGTATGTGCGTGATGCAAGAAGAAGTATTTAGAGTTTTCTCAACGATATTTTGTTCTGAAAACAGCGATGTAAACGGAAGTGCGATATAAAAAGTACGGGACTAAAACACGGTAACATGTATCTTTATATAAGTTTCGCGTAAACAAATATATATAAACTCTCGTAGAAAGCAATTTCAATTGTGCAAAGCAACAGCACTCGGTGTTATTGGCCAAAGGAATGATTTCTAAAATAATTTCACGCGTGGAAATTAGAATATTCCCAAAAACATTAGCTTCCATTGGAACAAAATGGACCGTACAAAATTCGATGAAATAATATAAAGCGAAAAATAGCGTGCATCCATTATTTCCTTATAAAACGAAATAAACTTTTGGGACCTGGAAATATTTCGGTTTCGCTAAAATATTCGTCGGTTCGTTTGTTTTCTTTCGAACTTGATTCTTCTTTTGGATAATTCGTGAAAGTTTTGTTTACGGAAGTTGCCAATTTACGAGATTGCCGTAAATTGGTCACAATACCTTGATGCCTCGGAACGTTCCAGATATTTTCAAACGTATTCGTCGGCCAACGAGAGTACTCGTATTGGCGAGACTCGTACCGTTATTCGAGAAGGCCGTTGTAAAATTTTGAAGGGTCACACTTGAGAAGGAAGCCGATTGTGGATGCATGCATATATCGCCGAGATGTTTCAGAAAGCATTTTGCTCCGGGCATAATGCTGTCTTGCAAACAGGAAAAACTTTCTAGCTAATGAATGTTGCACATATACAGTACGTTTTATAATAACAGGAACTCGTACGCTTAAAGGAAACTATTTCGAGGAACTATTCATTGTATTCGATGTTATAAAATCTATCGTCAGTTGCTGACAATAAATCTTACTTCTGATTAAATCTTAACGTTATTTAATATTAAATTTCACTTATAATCAGAATCTCAGATTATTTCTCGTGCGAATATATCGTTTAGGAAGAAAACAGGTAACGAGCAATTCGTTTTGTTGAAATTTGGAAGTTGTAAGTAATCTACTTTTACTGATTTATTATGCGAACATATGTCGCTGTAAAAAAAAAAAAAAAGAAAAAAGAAAACAAACGTATACAGATCAATCTTTGAATATATTCATCTGAATATTCATCAAAAGCAATTCGTTATTGATTAATACATCGTCGATGTTTATACATATATTGATAATTCAAAAATATAGCGATCGTAGATTTATATAGATACGTAGAAATATATAAAATGTTTAGCGAATGAAAGAAATCTCTGTACATCCTCCATTTTTCAAACGATATTCATAAAAATATGAATTTGCATAAACGTCTACTGTCTAGCGATTAACTTTTCTCGTATAAAAATTATGAAAATACGATATAAACATAGGTGTGACTATTTTTTTACGTGAACGTCAAGACACTTCGTTCCCTGAAAATTTTCACTCGACAACAGCGGAGTATAAAGACGGCGGAAATTAATAAGTAATTAACGGAAATCGATTACGAGGGGAGAAAAGATTGACGCGAAACGCAATCTCGTTTTCTGATCCCATCGAACTTATCACGCGTTTCGCTTATTCCTTTGATTGGTCGGAAGTGTGCAAACGATTTATAACAATTCATTGCGATTCGATCATCAGTTAAAGGCGATCAAGTGAAAGTTACAAATTCCTTTAGACGAGTGGCCGATAATTGTAATTCTCTAACTAATCGCTTTCGTTAATAATTGGTTATGTGCTGGCGTTCGAAGATCGATTAATATGTTCGGAATCGTTAGTTCGTTTAATTGAACCGTTCTTTTCTTCTACGTTACGATAAAAAGAAGGATTTGCTTAGATATCCACGATTAAAGAGACATTTCTTGTCTCTATGAAAGTATCTTAAAAGGGATTAATGGGTATAATAAATATATGGAATATATTAGAATATACATAAAAGGAAAGATTATTTTGTATGCTAAGAAGAAACGATGGAAATATAATTCATTAAAAAGTTGATAAAATATCGTCGTCCCTTAATAAGCTCTGTGAAAGGAAATCAATAACTTTTATTAATTAAAAGTAAGGAAATTAATATTTTGTTAAAACTTGGAACCCTTTTTTTCACGAATACGTAAGGTTTACAAAATAAAGAAATCTCTTATTAGGGGAATCAATTTAAATATTAATTTAGAAGATTTCGAAAGCATATGAAATTAATAACACGAAATTAGCACACGGCGATTAACACAGTCATATTTATCTCTCTAGAACCGCAGATAGACAGCGTATTATTCACAATTAAACCTTTCGTCACACCATCGTTACGTCCCCGAACGTTCATAATTCACGAGACAAGCGAAACCCGGATAATCTAGCGTGTGATCGTTTCTTTGTTCGTCGAGAAACTAGATTGCACCACTGATGTACGTACTCCATATGCCTTCTCTCCTATAACCCTGCACATTACGTCGTACATCGATCAAAACTAAAAAGAAAGTAAAACCAGATAAATCGTGAACAACGAAAAATTAAAAAAAAAAAGAAAAAGAGAAGAAAGCAGATAAAAGAATAAACGAGCGATCTTTAACGAGACCTCAGCAGCTGGCGAAGCAATTAAAAAATCCATTCTCACGGTACAGATGATCGATCGTGGTTCGATGGACCTTAGAATCGTTTCGAAAACGATCTTCCAACATTGTTTGCGCAACGCACTGTGAAAAGAGTGATTTTTCATGGCGCAACGAGAACACCGAGAAACGCCGAGAAGAGTCAATGGTACATAACTCTGTGACAGCGGTTATGGATACGATATACATAATTGCTCTGGCTCCGGTGATTTGCGCGCTTGGAAACGAGCGGGAAACTCGGTATTCGAATTCTCGTCGACGAAACGGAAATTGTGTCGGCAGCGGCCTACGACGAGGACGACAAAGGCATCCAAGATGCAGCAGCACGATTGAATTTCAATACGCAGAATTCTGTATGTAAGTTCTGTGTGTGAGCATGTAGCAAGGCGCACGTGTTGTGTGTTTGTACGTTGGGCAATGAAAGGCTTCCACGGGCTTGACGTTCGATTGTCTTCACAGTTTCCATTGTCTTTGATCGAGTAACGTTTACAGGCAGAAGTATCGCGACAAGGATTTTTCTTGCTTCCTGTCTTTCTCCCTTCGATTCCATAATCGTCTTCTTTCTGCGAGCTTTGATTCCTTGTTGTATGAGGTCACCGCGTATGATGGGGAAACGTATAACGGAATTTTAATGCGTCAACGGGATATACGTTTTGATAAGGTTGACGTTTAGAAGGTAGGGTTTTAGCGGATTCGCTTTATGGGAACGATAGGTTGCTGTTGCAAGGGAAAATGCGTAGGCATTTGAGTACATTCTATATTCTCAGGTTGTGTTGTAGATTGTTCTTAGGTTGATAATTATCGATTTTTTTGTTTTTGCCTTGGTTAGAGCTAGGATGATAACGTGTAGTTTGTAAACATCGAGTTTTCTGAGAAAATCGCACGAATGTCGATTGTACCTTTCAGAGATTAAGAATGGTTTGTAATGGAAACAAGATAAATCCCAATATAGAAAGAAGGAAAAGATATTTACTTTGTTATTTCCTAATTACCTTGGAAAAACCTAGATATGTCTATGTAAAAATCCGCGTCGTAACCTTCAAACCTTTTTAGTGGCATTCCATAGGTTACAGTAACGATCAACACCGCCATACAGTCGAATTAATATTGCGTAAAGGATGTTAACTCGCGATTACTGCAAGGTTCAAGGTTTAGTAGCCGAAGCATTCTTATGGTCTTGGAGTTTATTACTCACCAGGAATTTATCGCAAATTGATCTTTCCCCTTACATCATAATAGTAATCTGTATTACCAATAACGAACAGATTCCGCAACCTTTTCTGCAACCATGAAACATTTCCAATTTTCATAACAACAAACAACCTATCTGTGATTTCATGGACCTATAAATATTCTATTACATACAAGCGAGGATGAAACGAAATTTCGTCAAAAATATAAATTTCTCAAATACTGCAAATAATCGGAACAACGCCGCCAGTATTTGGCCTTTAATCAAATCTTCGCGTCAAATATCAACAAAAAATCAAGAAAATATCTCCATTATTTGACCTTTAATCAAATTTTTCCATCAGATGCAAGTAGTCAAAATAACGTCCGCTCCTAAACTCTATAAAAGTCTAAATAGAGAGAAATATCAAATTTTCAAACTTTGACAAACTCGCTGGAGACTTCATGGACCTGCAAATATTCTATTACTAAAAAATTAAAATAATCTCAAATTCTATCAAAGATATAAATACGAATACAGCGTTTCACATGTAACCAAACATTACAAATTTAGCGAATAACATACGATAGCAAATCTTACGCTACGACTGCTACATATGCATAAACACTCTTAGTCTCGCATATAAATTCTACATTGACCCAAGAGAGGTCGAGTTTAAAGATTTAGCCAACGTTTATCGATACGGTGCGCCTCCCGTCCATAAGTCTTCTACCGATTGCTGTCGCTGTCGTCGGACAGGTCTCTCGATCGATCAACCGCGTACTAGAAAAGGAGAAGAGGATGCTTCTTTCCCGTTCGAATCCATAGGCTGGCATAAAGGCAGACAGAGAAAGAAACACCGGTCGCCTAGTCTCGCCATGTATGAGCATAAAGGTTTCATTGCCTTATTAAGGTTTGCGTACGCGCGATCCTCTGGTTCGACCGGCTATCGGAACGAAGAAAGACGGAAAACCGGAACTCCGAAACCAGTTTATTATTCGAAACGTGGGTTAGTCCTGCGCACGAGGCTCAGCCGGAGAAAGAAACCGGCCGAGCCAACGTATTTTCTACCGGGTTTTATTCGAGGCCAGGCCACGACAGATAATACGAATCGCGCTTTTGTCGGCTACCAATCGTGTGATGTATTCCTCGATGAAAAGATTGCTTTCGACCGACGAGTCTGTTCTCGCTGTAGTTTTGAGCTTTGGAAATTTCGACGTTGATGGTTATTCGCTGTGCGAGGATTGGTCAATTTTTGGTAGATTGTTCTTGGACATTGGAAAAACTGGAAACGTAGTTTGGTTCGGTGAGGTTTGGTGATTCGTCGAAGATTGATTTATTGGCAATGGAATTTATGAATTATGTTCAAATTTACGATGCGTTACAGCCTGTTCAGTGTACAGTTAGTTACTGGCACCATACAGAGTTATTGACACCAATAACTCAGTAAGATCGTAGATGAAGACGTTAAACGGCGATGTGTCATTAAGTTAGACACTCTATCGAGGTTTGATTAAAAAGACCTTCTATTACTGTGTTTAAAAAAATCCTTCTACGGTTAAACATTGATATGTACGCTTTCAGAGAAAAGAGAGTAACGAGCAATTCTAAATTGATATTACACGGCCCTCGAGATTCCATCCACGTTGTACCTTCTAAAATTTCAAATTACTTATTTCAAACTTCAAAGCATATCAATTAATCGCGGCTTTTACAACTCTAGGACCGATTTTACGATTTCATCGATATCTACCAACTATACAACCTACCGCTATGATTAACCTATTAATCGCATCGTTCCTTAATCCTGGCGAGAAATTCGAAATTGCTAACAACATCCAATTAACCTTAATTACATCTATTGCCAGGTGTAAATACGATATTATCTATGTACACGTACAAAAGTAACGTAACGAAGTACATATTAAGCTATGGTTGCATCAGACGCGTGTTGCGATAAATTCTCGTTCCGACAAATGAAACATCTGGAGATGGAAATGCAAACACTCTCGAGGATCTTGTATATTTGATTATTCTGAACAAGCGTATTCGTCAGAACAAGCATACACGGTATCCATACCCTTAAAGACATCCTTCGGTATCCTTTAATAATAACAAATTGTCAAGCTGAGGATAACGAGCAAGCCGAGTGACGAATTAACTCGTCTTTACCAGGTAAGAGGTTAAAAAAGGAGGCGACCGTTCGATTGACGCATGCGAGCCAGTTCCGTTTTTGCATCGCGACTGTTTAATATTTAACGTGTGCCGGCACGCACCACTATTTTCGTCTCGAATCCTTCCAGCACACAGTGCTTCTCTTCATGGCCGATGCGTGTGGCTTCGTTCCCCACGCGGTGCGGTGGACGCAGGAAAACCGTTTCTGTCGCGTCGTTCAACCGTTGAACAATCTGCATAATTTACCAGAGCGTTGGCAAACAGAGCGAGCAACAATGCAAGATTAAGGTACGACAGGATGAGCCGCCTGTCTGTCTGGCTGGTCGATCACGCTCGTCGTCGTTCCTACGTAACAATTTCACGCGCTTGTTGCTCTTTGCTACTCTCGTATGTCTCGAGTGCCTCGTCCACTCGTTCAGTTCGCTTCAATTGCTGTTTTGCGCAGTTCGTTTAGATAGGTGCAGGTTACCGGGTCGTTCAACGCGCGTTACGCGACGATAGAATGTTAACATGTTACACGACATGGTTAGACGTATATGCTTAGACTACGGTTATTTACGCAGATTCGTATTTTTGCGAATATAATTTAAAACGTGGAACCTAGGTATAGGCAATTATTTTCTTTCGACAAATATTATAGAGAGTACTATATTTTAGATATTTTATGTACTTTTGAACCTTGAAATTTTTCATAAATGCATGAGAATCCGCAGTCTATAAAATATGGTTGTATCTACCTGTTTTCTGTTTTTATATATTTTTATGTCTAGAAAAATAATGTAATTCGATTTTCTTGTGAGAAGTTCATGCGCGATTTAATATACGTCTGGTATTCTTAATTGCGTTTCTGGCTGTTGAATCTTAAGTCGGTATTTAATTAGCAGTTTATCATGAATCGCGAAAGATTATACATTATTCAGATGCTTCTTTTTTTTTACGTTTTTTATGTTTGGAAGATTCAGCTTGCTTCTCCACAAAAAGTTCATACATAATTTTACTCAGTTCGATAGAGTCACTGGAAGGTTTAGTGTCGTTTACCTGTGACCCCTATACTATCAGTATCAATGCACACAGTTTAACAGAATTTTTCTAACAAAAAGTTTCCACGGAAAGAAGCAAACAAAAATCGACCCTATCGAGCGTAAAAATCAACCAATTCCATTTCATAAACGATTGACGTAATCAGAAAAAACGATGGTCGCTCGTGTTTGGTGGAATTTTTCTTCGATTCGATGGATAAAAGGTGCGCGATATCGATGCACCGATGCAGACGAGACCGTTTGCTATCAAAGTCCGAACGTTATCATTGACCCAGTTGTTGCCAAAGCCACAAAGGCGAAAAGCAGTTGTATATATGCTCGCCCACGGTTTAGCTCTCGCAACGATTGAGAATTATGGGCTGCGTTTGGCTCTTCTCGGATAGCATCCTTCGAACAACGGAAATCGATTCGCGTTTTGCGTAACCTACCGCAACGAAGGTATATCGCATTCGATAATCTTGAATTTTCTCCGACGATCAGACGGAAAAAGGTTGTTCCATGTTCGAAGAACAATATTTGGTCTAGAGATGGATATAAGTATATTCTACTTGTTTAAGTTCGATCTAGCGGAAGATTCTTCGGGAAATAGACTCGGTTTACATGTACAACGCGATATGCCTCTTTAATATGTCTACTCGCTCGTGTCTACTCATATGTGTACTCACACTTACTCGTCCCACACTTTAATATCCTCATGCGTATTTACGTCTAGACTTAGTGCCATTTAAACCTGTAACTGCAACTAAAGAGGACAAAAGAATCTACCATTGCAACGACGTTATCACCGTAACTTTCTCTGGTATCGTTCTTAGTTTCCCCTTTTTACTTTTCTTTTCTTTAATTGTACTGCTCTTCTCAGCCAATCCATCACGGCCTGTGACATTTCGTTTCCCAGGATTTTTTCTAGCGTAGGATTTCTTCTGGCTCAGCTCTATCCATGTACACGCAATCTGAATCCACCAGATGTTTCAGCGAGTCTATCTCCGATTCACATACGCTAGCTTATCTTTCTCTTCTCTCTAGAAGTTACTACCTTCTTTCAAATGTCCGCATCTCGCTTTGGTTAATAAGTTTTGACGTCCTCTTTTCTCCCCTCTCTTTCGAGTACCTCGACCAGTCTATTTACATCTTATGCATTTGTATAACTCATTATACCTAGAAACCCTTATCTTATTGTATCGCAGCTGTGCTTGATTCTCTCTATTATCTTATTATATCGTTCGCGTTACTCTTTCTCTTTTCTCTGCCTATATTCTAGTACATTTACAGTACAGTACAGTACAGTATGAGATAACTATTTTGTAAGATAATACAAATTTGCGATAATACATTTTTTATAGGACAACGTATATTCATACTTTATAAGTTAATGAGATTTACTACAATTAGTTCTCTGTGATGTTAGTGTTAATTTGGATACAGGTGAAAAATTTCTCTTTCGAATACCTCGAGCACTTTTAAACAATTATCCGGATTCAGTAGTACACGTGTCGATGTAAGATATAGCATACTACAGAAAATTAAATAAAAAGGAGTACAAAAGGTTTTGGATATTTTTTTTATACGTAAGATACTTCCAATCGCAACTAGCGAAGAAGTCAGGAATATATCTAACTAGTCCGCATTTACGGATATCTTTGATCAGAAAAATCTCTGATCACGTGCATTCATAAATTTGCATTTAAAAATGTACGATCTCTTTTACTACTAGAACTATCGAATCAGTTGTAATCGGACGTAAAACGTTTATTGATTTTCCACGGGTTCGGAATAATTCCAGGAAAACCTCTATCCTCGTCGCTGGTAGAAACAGGAAATATATATTTTCAGACCAATGTTATACCGTTATGTCACGTTTTCGTTGTTGAAACAGGTCGCAAATTAGCAGTTAATGCATAAAGCGTAAGATAATACGGAAAATCGTTCTGGAAACTCAAAAACGTGCATTGTTTGAAAGCAATTTCACACTATTTTTCTAATGGTCACGCACCAAGTAGTGCATGGAGCACTTTACCTCAATCTTCTCTGTAACTATTTCCTCATTCAATAGGCTGCGCTTTCTATTACCGCAAACTCATCACGGAATACTTCCTTTCAATTACGATACACCCGGCGTTACCGATTCGTGAGACGCATTGAATCAAATATCGATAACTCGGTGTGAAACGAAGCTCCCGTTTCTATCAAGCCTCGCTCAATTCCGTGCTACAGTTAAACAGCTCGCCGTGTAATCGACGATTACATGTCTTTTACCATTTTACCGATTAAAATTGATTCCTTACGGCGTTCGCGAATTATGCTAACGCAAGAAACGTTAATTAAGGTATCAACGATGAATTGGTTCAATTTGCGATCAGACTGCATGTAGTAAGTTGAAGAAAATTCAAGGCTAAAATTAAAAATATGACGTATACATACATACTTGTTGAATGGAATCTGATTCTCCTAAACTCTCCTAATTTTCTTACACGTTTTATCGAGCTTTTATGTTCGAAATCGTTCGATTCGTGTAACTGTATATTTCTGTTCTGTGCTAGGAAATTTTACGATTGCGATTGATAACAACTTCGGAATCGCAATGTATATAATGCGTTAAAGTCGTAAATCGTCGATGCAAAATTACTTATGCAAGGTTGGAAGAAGCAGGATTTCGTGCTGTTCTCAAAACAAGCGTTCCCGAGATGTCCCAATGGCCCTAACTAACGTTGCAGAGCGATTAATCAAACTGCCGTTGAGTTGATACACGGCCAAACTAAAGTCCAACGTTCTTGATCATACTTTGTGCATTGCGGTTTAAATAATTCTGCTGTTGGCCGGTGCTTGATAAGCTGCTACCCTTTTGTGGCCTATTTTCAGCTTTATTTTCACGTTAACCCGAAGTTACCTCGAGCTCGCCGTCCAATTGCTCTGGCTTAATTTTAACCTTTTGCTAACGAAATTACTCGAGCACGCTTTGTGCGTGTAGATGTCTCAGAATGTCTGGCATTTTCGCTGTACACGGTTTTCAGGATGGCGACTTCGGTCTTGGTGAGCTTCTGTCATACTTTTTTTAATTTTAGAAAAATTCCTAACTTTAGAACTTAACTTTTTAGTACTGAATGTACCGAAAAGAAAATTTTAGTACAATGTTAAGTAAAGTTCTTTTCCAGGTGTATCCTGTAATATTAGTACTCTAAAGTAGTATATCTAGTAGTAATATAAAGTTAAAGGTTTTATGTCAAAATATGGAAACTTTGCGTACTAATGACAGTAATAACAGTATTCCTTGAGGTGATTTTAACGGTAGATATTACGAAATAAAAAAAGATAGCGGAATAATTACTAACGTCGAAGAATGAAAGTTTCCCTTTAATATTTATTTAATAACAAAGACTTGAATTTTATATCGTATTAAAGAATAATATATAATATATTCAAGTATATTTAAAAATACATTATTTATCATCAATCTACCATACGAAACGGAATCCCTTTGCCCTGGAGGAAGTGCAACAAACCCATCACAACACAGTACCGTAATAATTCATTCAGATGAATCCTTCTCATCCATCTTTCATTTCTTCAAGCAACAAACTCTGGCAACTGTTGTTCGACCTTTGCGTTCAAGCCTAACAAAGCTAGTCACTGTCCTGTGCACAAAGGTCTGCTGCTGAAAATTGATTAACGCCGATCGCTAGCGTTCCTTGATTTCGAAGTTGAAGATGGACTTGTCGGACAATTACCTACAGGAGCGCAATTCCATGCGTTGTTACGTCAATGTTATGAGCGCCACGCCGGTCGAGTATGAATAATGCAATTTTGATTCGCCAGCCGGTCGGCGAAGGAAATTAAATTAACTCGTATCCAGGGAGCCTCGAAGCGTGGCAGCCTACTAAAAGATGCTGTCCCTCCGCGTGAAGAATTTTGAAAGCGGTTTAAAGTCGAAGAAGCATGAATTGTCTACGAGATTGCCAAGGGAATATTCGCGGGAATGAAAGAGTAAGAATAGCAGAGGGAAAGCAAGGATGAATATATAAAACTCGTTCGTTATACACGAAGCTTGTTCGTTTGCCTCGTTTGTTAATGTTACAAGGTTTTGTGTATTTGCTTTTTTCGCTTTGCAGTCTGCTACAGGCGTGCAAATACTTTCGACAAAATTAATTTCGATTTTCACTTATTTGTACTCGTGTAAATATTAAAGCTATCAGATGATACTAAAGTTACTCGTAAAATATTTGAACACTTTTCGAAACATTATTCCAATTTTTTAAGCTTCCTTTTCGTTTAAATTACGATCAGGCACAGTTTTATAGGAAATGATAAATATTTAACGTCGTATTAAATCTCAATTTACACTCTTTTAACGCACTCAAATATATGTTTAATATTACGCTCATTAAATATTACGCTTCAATAAAAAGTAACAAAGATTTACACACGTGAAACTCCAAAAATGAAATCAAACTGCTCCAAGAGATATAAAATATCAAATAACTTCTCTCGGATCTCTCGACGATATAACGCTGCATCTACGAACACTGTACATTTTCAAACAGAATAACCTAATGTGTTACATAAAGAGTCTTTGTAACTATTAATACTATATTACCTTATGTTCCTCTGAAAATGTGCGCTGTTATACAAGAGACGAAAGGCTTTGAAAGTCCACCGAATGAAAACATGATAGGGTTGGTCCAACAATATGGCGGATCAACGATCATGCGTGTAACCGTGTTACTTTTATAATTACTGCAAGCCGTCCCACCTGGCCGAGCGTGCGGCACACGCAGGTTAATGAGCCGCTGTTCTCAGCTCGGTGACGTTTCTAATGCGCTTCCGAGATACCTTCACGCCCACGTGTCTCCAATCCCACGTAAGTACGTGGGTACACGCACCTATCCGGTGTTCCATAAGTAACATTTTTTTTCCTTTTGGTCTTTCACTTTCACGAGGTGAATAAATTCAATGGAAAAAGTTTGTGTCATTGACCAAACTGCATACTTTTAACATATAACTACGTATAAACTCAGGAGTACGTTAAGAGTACATGTAACATGTTAAGAGTACTTGAAACATTAGATATCTTTTAGATTTATTTTAATATCATAACATCGTGAATTGTTTGAGAATTTGATTAATTTTTGGTAAAGTCTACGGATAAAAGCCTGTTCCCATGGCTGTTGTTCTTATATTATGTTATGTTCTTATGCAATTCAAAAAATATTTAATTAAAAATTGTTTATTTAAAAAATACACTAGCCATTTTTATTTGAGAAAATCTTGATTTCTTTTTAATTCGAATCTTTTTACTATTTATATAGGAATTGTTTTTAATATACGTGTTTTACATAGAAGAATATCGTTAAGAAGACTAAATAGAAGTATCGACGCTTTTAACCCATTTTGATACTTTGAAAACTTTGAGAAGTATGTACCTAAAATGTGTCGCAAAAAGTAAGCGATGACGAGTATAATCGTCAAACACAGAGTATGTATGGCTGTTACAATATAGAATTAAATTGTAATTTATCTTTTAATTTTATTACCGAGAGGGGGGCTCGTCACAACACAAAATATTGTCATATCTTCATGACGAGTATGCTCGTCAAAAACACCTAACTGGTTAATGTTAAAAAAGTATGTATCAGTGATCGGTACGAACAGTATTCTTTCTGATATTAACGCTTTGTTTTCATCAAAAAAAAAAAAAAAAAAAAAAAAAAAAAAAAAAAAAGGAAGGAAATTTCACAGATGTTGCACTAACTAAACGAGGGTGAAAGCGGTCTATATCAAATCTATAGCCAATTTGCTTATTTAAACGGCTACATGACTACACGATTCGTATCTATGAATAATTCCATAATTAGCATAGTTTCACGAAGTGCACAAGTTCAAAGATTCAAAGAAAGTTTATTGTCCGTATTTGGACCGTGAAGGGTTCCACGATGGAATGTTTTATGGCATAAGTTTCCCCCGAGGAAAGATACCGTTAACGCTTATGTTTCCTAACACTTTCCTCGCGAAGATTTTTCCCCAACGAAGATTTCCGTGTTTCACTTATTGACGTATGTGAAAGGATACCTGAATATATTAATCTTACACAGTTGGGGATCAGGATATCTTGCGATGGCGTACTTTTATCAGTAATTGAAGAGACACTGACCTTTTTTTCTTGGATTTGCATATTGAAGAGAATTTATTAGCTTGAATCAAGCTTATGAGCTGTAATTTCAGCTATATTATGAGTTATAAATTAGCTGGTAATTCGTGAAAGTAGAATTTATGAAGTATTTAGTATTGCCTGTTGGAGAAACAGTACCGTTAAATTTATTATAACATTTTTCATAGACAAAGTTCTGTTAAAATAAGTTGTTGAAATGATTATACGTAACTATATATACAGTATATTACACATATTAATTGATAACTGTTTCCGCTACAAGTAGTCTTTTAAAAAATCCATTATCTATATAGTATCAATTAATACATCACGGATTAGAATACAGAACTACACGTTTGAAAGCAAGCATGAAATTACAAAAGGAGACAATTTTCCCTCCGTCAAGCTTTTGGTTCTGCAACTATTTCAATTTTCAAGAGTCAAAAATATAACTCTTGTACCGCGACGATGCTAAGAACTTCTCCACACAACTATTTCAATTTTGTGAATTCAAAAATAACTCTTGATTAAAGACAATGGTAGAAAATTAAATCTTCAAGCTCGGACAAATTATTTATATTTTCAGACGGCACGCATACGCATTGCATTAGTAGCAGTGAGCAATGTTCATGAATGATTAATTACCGTAAAAAGTGAGAAACTGGGAAAATCTTTGAAACACCCCGTAGGTGATAGGTCGTAGCAGTTGCGTCGCGTTCGAGGTATCGCATTAGAAAGGTGCGTGGCTGCAACCAAGAGATGTCACAAGGTAAACCGCATGCATAACTTGGATATAGGGAATTATTGTACGTATGTAACTACCTATCTCTCGAAGATCGAAGCACACCAACATCGTTCGACTTGGAACGTTCTATCGTCCTTGGGAAAAATCCGCTCTTGCGAGCGTATCTTTTCTTCCCCCGCGTTTCGTTCTTTCTACTTGGCTCGTTTCTCTTTTCTGTATGTATCTGGAGCATTTCGAGTCTTAAATTGCTTTGTTCTTTAGAAAAAAGGCTAATATAAATTACTGTTATCAGATAATAGTGACGAATTCAGATAAATTGTTCAAAACGCTTTTCTGCTGAATTTATATCGGAATTTAGTCGAAGTACTTGTGTATCTTCTTTACACATTTATAAATAAACGATCGAATACTTATAATACACATATTACGTATAATCATTATCAATGCACATATAACTAGGAATTCCTAATTATCGATGCGATTTCATACTTTCGTAGATATAACGATAGCAACAAGATCTAAATACAGTTCCGTTGTTTGTGCTAAATATTATAAAGCGTTTCTTACTTTTTGACATTTTGTAAGGATTCTGTAGGCTTTTGCACCTTGAAATTCTCCGTTACGAAATATTACAAACAACCGAGGAGAACCTTCGGACTGCAAAGAACGAAAATGACTAGCAGAAAGAATCTCCATAACCATAAACCATTCCACGAGAATGCTTCTCTCGAAAATTCCGAAAATCTATTTAAAGCTCGGCTAAGATCGAACGTTTTTACTCGTCGGGTGAAAACAAGGTCCACTCGATATGTACTTTAATTTTCGAGTGTCGAGGGTCAAGCGGCTTTGGCTTGCGGTATCGGTTGCCGCGCGAATGTTGGCCACCCGTGAATCCTCGCGTTTTATTTATGCTTTTCGAGCGGTTTGCTGCCGTCTGGCAAAGGCCCGGCAACGAGGAGAAAACGAAAAGAGAATAAAAGGAAAAAGAGGACGTGGAAGACGAAGAGGAGAGTGCACGATTACAATTTATACGAGCGACGAGCGGCAGAAGCTTCGTCTTTCTCGGTTATTCCACACGTCTGCTTTTTATTTATGCCGATGTAGCGACGCGAGTCATGCGATCGCCGACCGATAATAATTTTTCATTACACGAGGTCGATCGAGCGAAGCACTGTGTTGTGAAACGCGAGAGACCCCGAGTTCGATGTCAACCGTTTTTCTTTCTGCGATATTGCCCCTGTGAAACGTTGGAAGCCCTCATTTATGAGAAACTTCTATTAGATCTCCGCGATTTTAATTTGAGACATTGGTCCACTACGTTTGCTCGTTTATTGCATATGAATTTTTATTTTGGTTTTGCGTATATGCTAAAGTTCGATTAAGTGATTGGTCTTTATTGTTACTAATTATTTTTCATTGAGATCCCTCAAGATTTTGAATGGACGCGGATCTATAGAGTAGTTTTTGTATAGTATGGTTAATACAGGCTATGGACAAACATGAACAAACGATCTTCAAACGTAAATAAACAAACCCTTAATGCATACAAAACGAACCCACAACGTAAACAAACAAACCCAAAGTACGAGTCATTCATAGAAACGGGATATTATACGGCACTTCGTGAAAGAAGATCGAAGAAATACTTGTAACGAAATCAATTCGGCTAATGTAACTACAGGTGCGAAATCTTCTTTCTTAAACTTTGAATTTATCAATCTTATTTTCTCTATGTCACTTGACAACCACCTTTTTTCTTTTTTCTTTTAAATTAAAGGAATGTTTTATTCAGGAGTTGCGGTTGTCAGCCACAGCTTGCAACTTACCTAAACAAGCAACTCTTAGGCCAATGACCACCAGTAGCCGCTTCCCATTAACGCAAACGAGGAAACATGGACAAGCCTAATCGAGCCGCATGAATTCCTTTAAATTACTCGAAACACCCTAGAAATTGAAATTACGCTCTCCAAGTGTTCGACCAACCGACCATCTCGCCAAACCACACAGCACCATAAAGCACCATAAAAAGAACCATTGCGTGAAATCCTAAAGCGAATGAATTTGGTCCGACAGGGATGCTCCTTGACGATGGCAGTTACGCACGGTCCCGTGACCCCTTAATAGAAATTTATGTCAACATTCGTCTGGTCTTAATCGTCGTTAAGTTTAATCAATTGGCGGCGAATCATTTCGTCGAGCTGAACGCAAGTATACGCTCGATTAACCAACGAACTGTCCATTGAAGCTCTGTTCTCGTTGACGGTCTGGTTCGATATAACGTGAACGAACTCGGTAATTTCCACATTTCCATCGACGTTCGCGTGATCGCGAGCAAGCTCGATTCTAAAGATTATACGTTACGCGAGCTATAGTGAATTATTTAAGAGCTAAGAAATATTTATAGATCTCAGGTGAACGAAGGGGGGATTTTCCTGCTTCGAAGAACGTTCTTTAGGAAATTTCATCGACATCGGAATCTTGTTAATTTATAAATTTGTCATTTTGTTTGGCTTTGTTTAATTTCGTTCGTTTGGTTACGATTATTATTACATTGTAGGTTTTTATTGAATTACAAGGCGTGAAATTTAAAGCTGCACGTGCAACGTATGTAATATGCAAAAGTATCCAAGACAAAGTATTTAGTTGTTATAATATCTAATGGTAAAAATAAATATCTGTTTAAATTCTATTTCTTCAGTCGTCTCCATAAGGATGTAAATTTTTATAAAAGTCTACAGTCAATTATTGTTATTTTTACAATTATTACAATTATTATTGTAATTCTTAGAAACGACGATGAGAAATTTATTCGTGTTTTATAAACGTTTAGAGAATGTATTTCCTTTTTGACACAAACATTTGATATTTGAGATCACCAATTTCATACGTAGATACGTAAATTTTCTTCCTTCTACGAGGTTACAAAATTGGATGCCAATTTTTTCTGAAATACGTTATTTCTTTTTTCGACGATCAATATAAAACGCAGATAGTTCGACGTTAATTTCAGAAATGTTCTATTACACGAGATTGTCATTACCAAGACTTATACCGGTTTACATTCTCCAACTATGGATAAAGTTAAAGATCCTCATTCTACTTAAATAGAGTGCGATATCTTTAGAGGCACGATTTATTCTGAATATTCTAATCAATCGGGTCACCTAGCCAATGTACACATAATGCAAAAACTCTTCGATTACACCATTCAATGGAAAATTATTTCACTTAACGCAGCTCATTTGCATTAAAATAGTATTAGAAATGGATACGATATCCGTAATCCACACGTTGTTACGATAAATTGCTTGCAAGTTATACTAACGAGACTCGATTCTACGAGCGATATTGTAAACGAAGAAGAAGCTGCTTGTTCTTCTATGAATAGAAGATCCATAGAAGTCTCAATCTTCAACTTCCGATGATCTACTTCTCCTTTCACTTTGATTTATGTTTCATTCATCGCTTCCTATCGGGCTAGTTAATGGTCAGAAAAGACATTTCGATATTATCTTCCAACCGACTTTACTTTACTTCCACTTAATTGCTACTGTATAGTCCTCGACGCAAATGAACGCAAGATCCTACGATTACGCGTTACGCCGATGAACTACTTGGGAGCAACACAAGATTGTGAGATACAATCAACGCCACGGTTTTTCATTTTCTTCTATTCTAACATCATCCAATAGAACGTTCCTCTGATAAAATATGGTAGAATATTCCTCTAATATACCTTATGATTAAATTGCGGATGTTCATGTATTTACGATGCAGATACATATCCACGGAATCCATATAACGTGCCAAAATATATACAGTCACTCACGAATGTATTTGAATAATTGTAGAGGAATCTACGATAAGCGTCCAAATATTTTCATGAGCCGCTATAGATAAAGAACTCATTGTAATATTTAATAGGCGAAGCATATCTCTACTTAGACTTCATTCCTATAATTATGTTTATAGAAAGATAAAATTGCATAAATATATCCACAGTGTTCTTATGATTTATGAAAAACGATGCACTTCTGAACTTTTCTGTATCTTGCTTTCAATTATCCAGCTGAAAGTATAACAACATAACCGACTGTTGTTTTAATCGCATGTGATTAGCGCGCTTGGCTTCTTCTCTTTTTATTTCTTTACTTTCGTTTATCTAAAAATTAAAACGTAGCGATTACATTTATATTTAATTATACGACGTGTGTTTGCATATACATAGAAGATAGAAAGTAATTTATGGGATAATTGAAAAGAGAGTGAAAATAAAGAAATTTTATCACAGTTTGAAATAAATAATAGCAGCACGAAAATACTCTACTGGTTCAGAGTATCGTTTGCCGATATAAATGATAGCCTCGAGTCAAACCTTGTAAGTCCGCGAAAGCCTTGATAATTATCACGTTCAGAAGGAAGTAATTAGCGTTTCGATGTTTGACTTTTCCGGAATACTAATTTCGCCGATGCAGGACGAATTTTACGAAATAAGTTCACTCAGGCGCGAAAATAACATACATGGAAAGCGTAAATCAATCTTCAATATTGATCCTTGACGTGTAAGCAAATCAAAACGAATCATCGTTCTCCAAATTCTAAATCCCACACCACTCAACCTTCGTTCCTTCGTTCCTTGCCAACATCTTCGATAACGCGATCCAACGATCCATCAAAGCTTTCAATCTCACAAATCAACCATTCAAGATTATAAAATCTCATGCAGCCCACGTTTCCTCATGAAGCGAGATCTCGACAGCGTATCTTTACTCGTAAGGAGCTCGTAGACGAACGAATTCCCAGGCGTGTCCCGATCGATCGTGTTTTACGCACTCCTTAAAAGTTACGATTTTAGTTGATGCATGTCCTGTCTTTTTGACGAACGAAACACCCGAAGAACGAACTGAAAAAAGCTATTGAATATTTATCCAAGATAAGCAAACATCTACTTGTTAGTTCAGACAATCAATGATTTAAAAGTCTGATTATCTTTATATAAAAATGTTCTATATATATATTGATCTATATTTCGACGTACCTACTCGTCAGAACGTCAATTCGACAGAGATCTCTGCTGTAACGTAGTTTAACTCAGGCAGAGCAGTTTTAGAGCAGAGTTCCATCGGACTGCTCGAGGCAAATCGCGAAATCCGCGACTCGCGAAGAAAACGCGCGAAGAAAATCAACGGACGGTCGTCGTGCGACTGTTCAACCCCCACCATTCGCTATGGCGAAGAAGAAACGAGACAAAGACAGGCTGATTGTCATTCAAACGGCACAAGCGACCGGTGACTGCCCTTGGCCACACGGAAAGGCGACGCTTCGCAAACGAAACGCTTTAATGCCTGAAAGAGGAGACATAATTGTCGGCTCCGCTTCTCCTGGTGTCGTTAAACTCGTTAAGCTACTGTCGAGGGTCAATAATCCAACATTCTCTGGCGTCTAACTGCCATGCTTGTTTGTTCTATTTTCGAGAAGATTATCTGAGAGATCTCAACTCTTTCTCTTCTTTTTCCTTTTTAATCGTTAAAAACGAAAATTTTAAAAAGTCTTTGTTAAAATTCTTTTCCCGGGCAATTTACAGGTTTGAATCCTATCTTTTAGCACTGTATCGACTAATTTAAGAATCTAACGATTGCTTTAAGATTTCGTCGTTATCGTCTCTTTTTCCATATAGGTCCTACAATTGTATGAAGTTCGAAGAAACCAAACGGGTTAATGGTTTTCCTGTTCCTCTTATTCTTTCTTCTTCCTTCTTTTTTCTTATCTCGGTCGATATAAAAGATGGTTCTTTATCATTTTTTTGAGGTTTGAAGTTGGCTGGTTGATTGATGACGTTTGACTAGAGGGGAAAATAGAGAGAAGCTGCCTTTTCTCACTTTTTTATGTGACATGTGCGAGATTTAGTGGTCGTTAAACGTTTGGTATGTAGTTTATGGGTTAGATCGAACAGAGGAAATGATTTCGTTTTACGAGAGAGAGAGAGATTTCGTTTCATGCATTGTGAATGTACGTGTGTTTATTTTATCCTTAACTTTCTGCGTAGAATGTCAACAAACGGAAAAATTTCTAACAATATTCAGCCTATCCATATGGGAACGAAATAAAAAGAAATTTAGAGAAAAATATACAATCAAACAAAATCTCATTTTGTATATGTTAATGTAAACAAATAATAGAAACGTAATACCCCACCACTTACGATGAAATCTTTTTTAAATTATTACCTCTCTTTGAAAAATCTATCTACTTTTAGCTCGGGAGTATGCGTGTATTTTATTTTTATTCTGCATCTTTGATTTCGACGTTTCTTCCACATCTTTAACTTCAAATGGAGCAAGTCAGCTGAATACTTTATTTTTGTAAATGTCAAACGCAAAGACTCCTAAATATTTCACCGAGAGCAATAATAATTCACGAGAGGGTAGTTTCTTTCTGTATTGGTGGATAACCTAGATTTTCTCCGAAAAAGTTTTTCAATGATTTCACCGAGTAATATCCCAAGACACAACGAGTTCGCGTGCGAATATTGTATTACGATCACGGGAACGTAATCGCCGACGTGATTCTCGTTGTCGACAACGTCCACCGGTGGAATTTATTACAGCCACCCTGTTACCCCACTTTCCCTCGAGAAACTCGGTGATTGTAAAATACTGCGACGAAAACGCGGCTTTCTTTGTCCCAGCCTGGATAAATAAATTTGAAAGTTGCGAATACATTGATGCGAAAAAACGTGATATCCTTCTTTTTTTTTTGCGTCCCCAACGTGATAATGGAAAAGTTTTGATCCCCCTAGAAGAGTTCTACGATATAAATTATAGTCGTTATCGTCGTTAAAAAAATGTATTTCGAAGCGGAATTTTTGTTTTGTGGATTAGCACGTGAATATATTACTATAGAATTTTATACTTAAAATTTAAAAATATAACACAACTTGTTAACTATATGTTGTTAGGTTTTTCGCATAAATTTAAATATATGTATCTAGATATTTTGAGAAGTACGCTATGTTAGTCTTTTAAGAACTCGTTAAATTTTAGGAAAATATAGATATGCGAAATAAAATATCTTTTTCTTATTTCAATAACATAAAAATATATTTTTTATATTACCAAATAGCAAAGCTTGTAACATTTTCTCGTATCTCGTTACGTTTTAGCCATATTTGTATCAAATATCTATTTTATAAAACCTACTAGAAACATTCGTAACTATTACACTATATAACGATTATTATATAATACTTTATGGTTATATTTACTTATAAAACTTTGTGGTTCGTTGTTTCAGAAATTATTGTCATTCTTTCATCCGAAATCAACACGAGTGGACAAGTCGGACAACAACAATACGACCAACTCTACGACTAACAACATTCATAACAACATGCCGATACACGAACCTATTAATGCCTCATCTCACGACGTATATCGTACGTACAATTAAGCATTTGCATAAAACTGAAGTGATGCTATATCACTTAACCACAGGGTGCCTGCAAGAGAATAATAAACGATTCTCGAACGCTATTCTCTGTTGTTTTTACGAATATCAAAATGATACTCTGTGTATTGTATCGACAAAGTTAATCGAGTGTATACGTGAATATATAGGTTTACGTGATTTACGCGAATTAATACCATTTCTTTTTTTTCTTTCTTTTCTCTTTCGAGAACCTTGACATCGTTTTTTAATGACGTTTATATTCGTACAGTTTTCAAGGAATATATTTTCACGTTCACTTTCAGGCACCCGAAATTGTAACAGTTATGAAAGATAATTATATTCGAGGATTAAAGCGATAAGAAACGATTAGATCGTGTTCCAAGAAATTTCATTTGCCTGTTTTTACGAGCTGAAAGTGATATTAAAATTTTCATTTAATAAAACTGTTCACGGTAGCGAACGTAAAAGTTGAAAGTTTATATTTTACATTCTCTTCGCTTATAATTTTGGTTTCGATTTCGATAGGTAACTTACACTAACTTCGTCAATAATTGTAAATTCAAGAAGCATCGTCACGCTCTAGAATCACAAACATTTCTTGTGCTAATTTGTTCGTCATATAATAATTTATCCTAAAGAAATAAAATACGATGAGAGACGTAAATTAGAAAGAAAAATTTGCTAATATCAAATTACATCTCTTTTATATTTCATGTTATACCTTATACATTATATTTATATATATATTATTTAAAAAAAAAAAACAGCTGGGAGATTGCCAATGACAGCTGCGGAAGCTCTCAAGTATTATGGTTCGAGGCTCACCGAGTTTGAGCGCGCCGAAATCGAAAAATACTCGGAGATTTGGTATCTCGGACTGTCAGCCACGAAAATCCGTGGTGAGGAAGGCGCAGCCCAAAATGGTGGATACGACGACGAAAATGGTAGTTACAACAAGGTCTTCCACGATCATATCTCGTACAGGTGTGTTTTTCCTTTTCGTTTTATTTATCTTTCGCCATTGCCTCTTTCTCCAAGAAGAAATTTTCATTTTAATAGCTTAACATTCGAATGAACGTTTTATTCGCGCGTCGATTTTACGGTTTCCTATTATCCACGCGTTTCGACCGCGGTTAAGAGCAATAAACGGTTTAATAGGTTGCGCATTCTATTCGCCGATTAAACCGAGAAATAAAAGGTAATTGTCGTGATTTTTATATTCCTAAAGCAGCTGTTTAATTTTTCTCTCGTTTTATTCGCCTAATAAATAATGCTCTGTTTTTGTCTTGTAATCGTTTCTCGCGAAAAATTTTTCTTCCGATTAATCAGATTACTCGAATTTTCCATCGTAGCTCGTTCACGTTGGATAGAAATTAAGGAAACAATTGTTTGTGTAAATAAATCTTCCACTTAATCTTTGTGTACGTTCAAGGTTACACAATCAACTTTATGTTATAAATTGCAAGATAATACTTCAAAGCGAAGAGAAAAGCTTAAGACGATGCAACTGAAACGGTAAATATCGCCTTCCAAGTCATGTTCGTAGCACGCAATCGCGTTCACGTTTCTTTCGCCCTGTTGTTACTTAAATCAGAAGTAGAGTATCGAGGAGCAATCATTCTACGCGAAACGAGATACGCTGCTTAAAAGAAACAAGCTTACAGGCTTCGACCATTTTGTAAGCGGAACAAACGCGCTATGTATCGTGGGAAATTCCTATGAAAACTGAATCTACGATTCTTCGATCTAAAATACGTTTCGATGTATTTCGTTATAACTTGGAAATTAGAAATTTGCGTCATTCACGAGTCAGTACTACACTCGCCACCGAAACTTTCTTAAAAGAGCTAGCTGTAACCCTTACAGAGTACCTTTTATAAATTAACACGATATACAAAAATCTCAATTTCTTCTATTTGATACGTCGAACATTGACGTAATATTTTAATGAACAGAGTGAGAGTTTATGCAAATTTAAATCTCTATAACCGACGGATTCTTTATATACAATAATGAAAATTGTAGTCGATTAGAGATTTAGTTACGAGGATTAAGATTTTTAATGATTTTAATAGCGTTATTACCAGTATCTTGCTCAACAACAAACGACCCTTCCAAACTTTTCATACTCCCCAAATCGAAATATAAGAAAGAACCTAGCTCGCGGCATAATTTAAAAAGCAGTTGCGATCATACAAATATAATCATAAATAGTACGACATAAAGATACCAAACGCATAATAGAAAACAAAATCCAGGAAAAAGAATTCCAAAGATCTTAAATTTGTAATCTAGAAGAATGTTCATTGTACTAAAAGCTCGTCGTTTTCTGTATAGATACGAGATATTGGAGGTGATCGGGAAAGGAAGCTTCGGACAAGTGATCAGAGCGTTGGATCACAAGACGGGACAGTACATCGCCATCAAGATCATCAGGTGAGCGAACGTTTAAACGATCCCCGATGCCCCTTCGATGAATCAGTTTATTTTACCATACAGATTCACGTTTACGATCATGGCTCGTTTTTATCGTTGCTCATCCTTCGTTTCCTTTCACGCGTACTTATCCGGTTTTATTCGATCTTGAAGCGACACGTCATACGACGTACTTCTTTACAGGAACAAAAAGAGATTCCATCATCAGGCGCTCGTCGAAGTGGAGATCTTGGAACATCTCAGGAAGAAGGATTTGGAGGCGAACGCGTCGCACAATGTGATACACATGCTAGAATACTTCTACTTTAGGAACCATTTGTGCATCACCTTTGAGTTAATGAGGTACGAAGTATGCTTCGTCTTTGTTTTAGTTTTTTTCTTTAATCTTTGCTCTCCTCTTCTGGAGAAGCGGTTGATAGCGTTCTAACAATAGAAGTGTACCGATGACTAAAGCGAAAAGCTTGTACCAAAGAAATCACTCTGAAAGGTATATGAAAAGATACATATATAACATAGGGAGAGAAACAAGATTTTGTCCGTATATTTTGAAAAAAAAAAAAAAAAAAATCTGTCGAATCTCCGAAAATGCACCGTTGTAACTGTGGAAAATTTCTTTTAGAAAATTACTCACACAGATCGTGTCTTTTCTTACAGTTTGAATTTGTACGAGCTAATCAAAAAGAATAATTATAAGGGATTTAGCCTGAGCCTAATACGACGATTCGCCAACTCGTTAGTTAGCTGCCTGAGACTGCTGTATCGAGAGAAGATCATTCATTGCGATTTGAAACCCGTAAGTATACCATGTTTGATCTCCTTACAAATTACAGTCTCGTTCATAAAATTCAAAAGTTAAACTTCTTAAGTAAAAAATTTGAACCCTCGGTTCCACGGTTTTTCTTTTTCCTTTTCCTCCCCCCCCCCCTCTTTTTTCTAGAACTAAAAATTCCTAAATTTTGTCCCGATCAATTTTTGCACAAAATCGAAGGAAATATCTCTGCTCGGTTGATAAAAGTTCCAAGTTGTCGGTAGTTGACGCGTTAATGAGCGGATCGCGTTCAAAGTAAATAGTGATGTAAAGAGCAAAGAATGCAAGGGGTCAATGGGAGCGAGGTCTCTCCCTGTGCTTAACGCCATTTTCTAATCCGTTGTTCTTGTTCGTTGCAGGAAAACGTGCTTCTGAAACAGCGGGGATGCAGCTCGATTAAGGTGATAGATTTCGGATCCTCGTGTTACAGTCACCAGCGTGTATATACATACCTTCAGTCCAGGTTTTATCGAAGTCCAGAAGTGATTCTGGGTCTTCCATATGGTACGCCGATCGATATGTGGAGTTTAGGCTGCATTTTGGCCGAACTTTACACCGGTTGCCCGTTATTCCCCGGCGAGGATGAGATCGAACAGCTTGCCTGCATCATGGAAGTTCTTGGCCTTCCGCCGGAACATATTATCGATCACGCGACTCGTCGCAGGCTTTTCTTCGGTGAGTAGAAACGCCAAGTGGGGATATTCTTATTATGCGTGCTGTATTATCGAGAAGTCGATAAATTATAGTGGTAGAAGAGGGAAGGATCTTTTATTAAGGATGTCGGGTAGGGATGGTACGTAATTGTATAGCTAAAATCGAAAGGATCGGTTTCAGATCCGAAGGGAAGTCCTCGATGCGTGACAAACAGCAAGGGCAAGAAAAGGTGGGCTGGTAGCAGGAATCTTGCCATAGCTCTCCGTTGCACTGACACACTTTTCGTTGACTTCGTTCGCAGATGCCTCGAGTAAGTTTCTTCTGATAATTTTTGATCACGTTCTTGCCGTCCCGAAAAAAGGAGAGAATCGCGAAAGATTATTTATTGCGTGTTCGTTTTGGAGAAATTTTGATTGATGTATGACTTATACATTATGTGTTTTCATTATACGTAATTTATAATTTCTTCTGCAAGATAAAATGGGGACATTTAACCGCTATCTTCGCAGGTGATACGATTACCGTAAACAGTTAATAGGGAAGCAAGAAAATGTATTAAACGAGAAATTAAAAAATCGATATCCAACCGAGACGTAGCATTTTATTGAACACAGAAGAACGTTCGCGTTATTTATGGGATAAGACTCGTAATACATTTGGCTGCCTCAAGACTAAAAATAACAAGTCCTATTCCAAAGCATCGAAACGAAGTCGTCTGGCTCGAAAGGCGCGCAAAACACGCCCATTAGCCCGTTCAAACATCGTCATCGCGCTACGGAGAAACGTCTCTGACGAAAGTGTATTCCTCTTTTCCGACAGGTGGGATCCAAAGAAGCGCATGACCCCCGACGAGGCGATGCGTCACGAGTGGTTGAACTCCTCTTCCTTTCACGTCGGCTCCTCGACGTCGACGATAGCCGCGTCGACGGTAAACGCGAACACGAATGCGAACGCGAACACAACGAGCATGGAAACCTCGTCGCAGTCCGCCCACGCTCAAACGGTGAGCGTGACGGTAAGCGCGCCGAGGCAACGGGCGACCACCGTCGAGGATCCTCCGTACCCGATGTATCGTCTGTGCAAGGGACGTAAGTACGTGCAGAGGATCAGCACGACCGAAACCACCGACAACGCAGGCCTCGTGGTGAAAAGCAAGCTGAACGGAAGCGCGAGCAGCCACGCGCTCGCGAGTAGCACGCAGACCACTACCTCGAGGCACGCTTCGACCGGCGATATCGTCGCGAGTCTGGACCCAAATCTCGACGATTCCGGTACGTTTTTACCGCCGATATTGTGAAATCGGTTTTGCGCTACCCACTTTTAGATGCTTTCGCGCGTACCGTGTCGCGATCGAACAGCACTCGCTCTCCGACATACACCGAGATGATATACGAAAACCATTGTTTTATACACTAATTATTGTAAGAAAATGACAAGCGTATGTTGGTCACTTTTTTCTTGTTAGTTGGAACGAATAACAGGTTGGACGGATTGATTTGGTAACGACAATAAAAAGCAAGCCACGTACACGTACGCAAACGCACGGTCGTTCGTACGACCGGTTAAGACCAAAATAACCCACGGTTCATGAATTTATTAATTACGATGATGGCACTCTCGTGAACATAGATAATTCACGAGTAGCGAGTTTCGGTATCCGGTGTACTCGAGGAAGTGAGAGAAAAGAAAAACACTTGGGAATGATACATGGTATCGAGGCATGTAGAATTGGCTGGCTGTGGATCTGGCCCCGGATCGTTATCGACGCCAAAAGACTAGTCTAGTGGTTTCTCGCTAGTCTCTCGGCGTTGTGTCGACGTGTACGAGGTCAAAGCAATACGACGAGGCGCGCGCGCGATGCGAACAACGAGCAGCGTGATTTTTAATTATAGTAGAAACGGAGAACGCGGTCGTTTCGGTTCGTTCAGTCGCGACTGACAAGAAAAAGAAGGAACTCGAGAGAAAGAAAATAATAGAGGAGAATAAATGAAATCTGATCCCAACGGCCCCAACGTCACTCAGGTAATATCGTAAACGACGCGCGTGCACCGATATCGTGCAAGTCGATCGGAAGTAGAGTTTCGTTCCCTCGCTCTCTATCCGAAACGTTCATCCCTTATCCTCCAAGTGTTTAGCGAGAATTTTACTACTGCAGCCGAGACGATACGTCTTTTTCATTTTTATTTTTTCTTTTTTTTTCTTTTCTTTTTTTTTTTTTTTTTGCAAACCGCGAGTCGAGGAAGAGAGGATCGTTTGCACACTTTTTCCAACGATAACGATCACATCGGCGCGTCGTTCATCGAGAGGGAAAAAGAGGGGGAGAGAGAGAGAGAGAGAGAGAGAAAGAGAGACTATCAACGTGAACGACGCGCCTCACATTCGCACAGTTGGCCCTGTGTTTAAAAGAATGCATATAAAAGAAACATATATATAATTCTATAGGCGCAAACGATCGTCGCGATTAGTAACGTTGTAAGAAGAATTCGATTCGCAATCGACGAGCGCAAATTAATGTTATGGTTACTATATATATAAATATATACATATGTATACTGTATGTATACGAAGAAATATGTATGAGGAACGCAGCGAGACAAGGGTGAATGCGTTTTTAACAACGAGATTATCGCGCGACACGAAATTTTCTCATCGAGCATTATGCAGCATCGAATCGCGGTTAAAACGTGAAGAAAGAAGTTTAAAAGAAAAAAAAGAAAGAAGATAAGTAGAACCTGAGTCGTCTGAAACCCCGTGACAACAGGGTCGTACCGATTAATAATGAAACGTCAAGGCAAACCTCGGTGAGAAAGGGAGAGAGTGCGTGTGAAAGAGAGAGAAAGAAAGAGAGAGGGAGAGCGAGAGAGAAAGAGAGAAAGAAAGAGGCGAAACTCCTGGAAATGAAACGTGTGCCCCAGTTTCAACGAGGCCTGAGTAGTCTTATTGTGATATTAATCTACCACTGTCTTTTACGTAGATCTCTGATATTAAGAAGTAAATGATCGCTATAATTAATGATTATCTTCTTTCATTCTTTGCTATCAATCATTATTTTCTTAATATTGATTTATCGCTCTCGCTATTATCGCAAGATTACATAATTACGATATTAACGAAGTTATCCAATGAATAATAACACAGAGAGATAACATTATTATTATCATTATTATTATTAATTATTATTATTGTTATTACCATAAGGATTGTACAGACATAATTAAGCCTTCAAAACCCAACAGTTCACACAGCACACATTCGCTTCTTCTTTAACTTTCATTCTTTCTTTTCGTACTTTGGTTTTCCTACGATAGAACGTATCTTTTAGAAAAGAGTCGCCTGAAATTCCTTCACCACGTTGTTCTTCGCATAATTTTTGATCACGGTTACTAGTATATCACGGTATGATTTCTCGTCCCGAACGAGATATCATCATCGTGTTCTGTTTTTGTTCTATTAACCGCCTCAACTTCTCGCTATTTCTCATTGTATCTTCGCTGTTACGTTAGCCAATCTTTTTAGAAATCGCATCTCTTCGCTCATCGATCGACTATTAAAGATTAAGATCGAAGATTCGTGTTATCTTTTAGCGTAAATGCGAAGGATTTGAAAGGAAATAAACCTCTGTACCGTGTAATATACATTGCCTCGACACACATATACACAAACATAACATACACGGGCGCGCACGCGCGCGCGCGGAAAGAAAAGAAGAGACAAGTGTTTCCGCTCGGTGTTCAAAAAATCACAATGAAAGTTCAACTAAACGAGGAAAAAGATATACTCGTAGTTACGATAAATATCATTAGCGTTATCCGTATACTTATAATTGTTCGTTATTAGTAATCTTCGACACATATTTTGCCGAGCGTTATTTTTTGCGTTTCGACTGGTAATATAATTAGATAACAAAAATCGCTTCTTATAAGGATGTAAGCGTAAGTTGTCTTCGAGCATTTCGTCGCTGAGCCTCGAGAGGCTATGACGATCCCGACAGTCAAAACTGTGTGTGAAAATATTAAAACGCATGTACAGGACGACAGGGGGGGGGGGAAAGAAACGAAGAATATTCGCGTAACAAAGACTGAAGTAATAAACAGCGTCACTTTTTTTTTTAGAATTTTATTTAAAAACATCAACTTGGATCATTCATAATTATAATGACACATTTTTATCGTATAAGTACCTACCTGTTTTTGTCGTTGTCGACTAAACGATCACAGCCTGTAATGCATTTTTCTCTTATATTTCTCATGTTTTTTCTTGCATCCTAAATAGCGTAAAGAGAAGGATGCAACTTGATCGCAGTACGGCGGCTGTGTCCCGTTTTTAAGCTGCATGTTTCTTCTGACTTTTACGTGTTTGGATATTATGATTTTAAAGTTATGACTGATTCGTTCAAACACCTCTGACTAACGTTTTTAATTAAACGCATCTTTTCTAAGCATTCGTTTGGTTGGTTTGAGTCAAAATCTTAGACGTGGCGTAATGGAAGACAACTTACATTATATGAAAAATAAATAGATATATTATGGAAGATGCTAAAGAGAAGAATGTAGGATAAGGTATTCGAAACATGTGTGGATATCTTTGTTCTTTTCTAATAATATAGAATAATTTTTAGACAGTTGATCAAATCAGATTGATTCAAAGATAGAAATTCTGGAACAGATTTGAATTATATGTTTGGTATAGTAGTATATTAGGATACGATTGAAAGTTTTAAAAATCGCTCGGAAAGCTTTAGAAAAGGTATTCAAATATTTTTTACGTACCTTATCCTACAAGAATAAAAGACGAACTCGCGTTACTTAGTAGCCGATATGTAAGATAGCGTTAATTTTTTAACACGTTTACCATGTGGAGAATATATTTTAAATATCTCGCGGGTTTGTAAATCTTCTAAAAATCGAATTGGTTGATTCAAAGTGCGTAACGAACGGTTCTAAATTCGCAGGCGCCACCGGCACGAGAAAAAGAGAGAGGGCTGCCCACAGAAGCACTTTGTTCGACTATAGTCAGAGCAGCGAGTCCAACATTTAACGACTGTAGTATTTAAGCCACATTTACATAGCACACATACGTTCACACACACACACACACACACACACACACACACACACACACACACACACACACACACACGCACGGGACAAACACACAGACAGATTTATAGCGAAACAAGAAATATCAAATTGTGTATAATAACTAACATTAGAGAAAAGAAAAAAAAAATAACGCGTGTGCGTCCGTATGCATGAGAACGAACGAAAAAAAAGAAAGTAAAAGAAAGAGAGAAAACAGAGAGATGCAAGAAAAGAAAAAGAAGACAGGGAAGACAACACGTGTTACGGAGAGAATGCGTCCAGCGAGAATGCGTTACATTATCGCATATACATATATACATATACAATTTTACGTGTTAAGTAACCCACGCGGAAGCGAAAAAACGAGTTAAATATAGGATATCCATTTAGAGAATAAATAGAGAAGACCGTTCGAACAACGTAGCTCCAGTACATGGAGGTCCTCTATTCCCCTTTACTCTTCCACCTGGTACTGTTCGATCGTTTACAATCGCGTCGATTAAATCGTTTATCAGATTTTCAATTCAGGAGAAAGAATATCTTTTTCAACATATAATCATTCTTCGTGTTTTCTATGTGTTACAACGATGACATCCGATCGTCTATGTTTCATGAATTTATTTCATCGAACATCGTTCATCGAGTGCGGTGAATGCGTATACGCGTTCATTGAATATAATTAAATGGCATGACTGCCGCTATTTCACGCGCAAGAGTATACGTTCAGTGTTCAGTACGCAGTAGAAGCAAAAGAGTTAAGTGCTTAAATGAACAGTTACCAATCGTTCGATCGAGAAGCATGCCAAAACATCATCCTTGTCGTATCGGTTTCTAAGATGAACGATTTAATCGAATCGCATTTGGCGCGACGAATCTGCAAGTACGAAAATCACGAGATCGATTTGATAAGCTATTTCTATCTTTCGTCGTGTTTCTTCGTTCTTACGGTGTCGTTCGCGTCGATTGTACAGTCCCTGAGTTTTTAGTTGTGTTCACTATATTGTATACAGTGGGATCAAATTATATGCGTTAGAATCGACTAATCTACGTAAAAACTGATTGTCTCGCGTTGAAGACATGCGCGCTCGTACGCGTACCTCGTGAGACGAGATATGCCTAAAAAGCGTGAACAAAAGTAAACAAAAGATATTAAAATATACTTCCTTTAGAGATAAAAAGAAGTAAGAGGATAAATAAAAAAAAATATGGGGAAAAAAGGAAAGAAGAAAAGGAAGATATAGGACAAAGAGGTGTTTGAGCTTGAATAATCAATCGATGTATTCTCTAAAATGAAATTTCTTATGTCAAATTCGATTGGACTGAGAAAGAATTATCTCGTCGTTCAGGCTTTTGATAGCCGGAACGACGTGGACATACAAGGCAGTCGCTTTCTAGTCCGAAAATGTGTTACAAAAAAGAAAAAAAAAAAATGATAGAGGATGGTCTAAACTCTTACTAGAGAATAAAAAGGGAAGACTCTCTTTCAGGCTTCAGCGTGGAATGCTCTTAGCGTATGTCTGTTAGGATCAGCGTGTAACTAATTATCGAGTTAACGACGTGATTAGATCTATCGAATTCAATTAGATAGTTACTGTGTGCATATATGGCGAGATCATCGCCATCGCCACGACCGTCCCTTTTCCCCCTCCCCTTTTGGACGTTCAATTAATTCATGAGATTTATCGTTGTGGCGATTTATTGTTCTTACTTAGTGTATCCCAATAGGACAATCATTAATAACAAATTTTGTGTTAGCGTTAAATTCTCGTAGCTAAGCGCGTATGAAAGTTCAGATTGCGAGTTTATTGTTCTCTTTTTCATCGAAATCTGTACCATTGTTCTTGAGGGTTCTGTGCGCTGTTGCCGATCGAAAGAGAGATCGCAACGGGATTTGTAAATTTCCTCCGCATTGCGTCGTACGTTTCCGTCATTGTCGAGTTCTCTTTATATGATTAGATTTCATGTGATTATAACATAGAACATAATCCTCGAAGTAAAAGCATGTACAAAATGTAATAATAAATATATCTTTGGTAACGAGACACAGATTTTTCGCATGTTTGAGACAAAGATTGATATAGCGTAAATTCTAATCGTGATCTTCTCTTTAGCCGATGTACTAGCGTGTGTTACTTTTCGGTTGTTATATCAATTAAACGTATACATATAAATATATGTACGAGAATTCTGATTCGACGTGTAACGATGAGCTTTGCAAAATAAAAAAGAAAAACGAAATATAATATCGGGAGGGGGAAAGGATATTCACAGAGAATAGAAAAAATATGGGAGGAAATGAGAGGAAGAGAGAGAATGAGTGTGAGAGAGCAGGAATTGATAAGGATGATTTGTAACAATTGTAACTCGACATTGAACAGCTGGAAAGATCTTGTTATGCCGTGCAAGTGTAAGTTCGTCAATTTCTGCCCAACTTAATTATAGTGAACGAAGAGAAGAATTGCTAATAATAACAAAAAAAAAAAAAAATGATTATGATAATGACATTAGTATATGTAACGATACAATACTGAAGCATCATCATCTTTTGTATCATTTGTTCGTTTGTTTTTATCTTACTGCGTTTGTCTTTCATTATTAATGCAATACCAAGATGACTCGGTTTCGACACGATATCTTGTGTGTAAATATATACTAATAAAAAATACAAACATAAAACTGTGTTATTTTTACTATCCCATTATCAAAAAGTTTGCGAAGTGCAGGGTAATAATTGTAATCGTCTAGTTTATTCGGATGTAGTTTGAATGAATGTTTAAATGGTTTATTTAATCCATTAGTCTTAAATACATAATTTATCTAATGAGAAAAAGGAACATGTATATATACACTACTAAGCATAATAAGTACAAATCATTTATCTGTATTCGGATTATCACTGTTTTACGTTAATGATTGTAATATAGTTCTACGTTGAAGTTGGAAAATTGATTCCAAACTATATAAATACAGATGACAGAAAATACGATCAGTTCGAATTTTACAAAAGAAAATAGAAAAGAACGAGTAGAAAATCATTTTAAAGAAGATTACGTCATTTTACAGAAATGTTCAACAGACAGAAGGCACAGGATGCAATGTTTTACATACATATACATACGATATAGTCAACATCATTACATAGAATTAACATTTTTTGCAAGTCGCGTATATTTTGATACTTGTCTCATATCGTGTTTTTTTAAGATATACATTCTACACACAAATTTCTAGTATGGAATTAGTAAATAATTTAAATAGCTGTTGGAGAACATTGCATGCACAAGAATAAACATAGATATTTATGTATTCCGATTTGCATTCGATTATTTCAAATTTTGAAGTACAACTTAAAATTCTCTTGTCCCAATGCTACCTTCTCCGTTCTCCTTTTTGTGTTTTCCGTTTCTCCTTCTTCTCTTCCTTCAACTGTTTCTGTTTCTCTCTAAACAAGAGCAACGTATTTATTAATAACAACGTATTATAGTTTTACGTAAAAAGAACAATTTATTAAGGGCATACCGATCTTTTTTGTCTTTCTCTTTTTTCTTCTGACTCTCCAACTTAGCCTTTTCCCTCTTTTCTCTCTCCTGTTGTATTATAGTAGCTGTATTTGTATTCTTTTCGATTCCACAGTCTGCACCACTTGCACCATCCTCTTCTCCATCTCCTTCGCTGTTTTCTTCTTCCGACATTTGGCTATACTGCGCAAGAATAGCTTCTCTTATTCTTCTCTCCTCTTCTGTGTAACTTCTTTGCGTCGTAGTTGGAAGAGACTGAGATTCCAACATTCTTGCTAATCTGACATCCACATCTTCTACCGGTACTTTTGGAGCATCAACTTCTTCAGCAGGTAAACACTCGGCCCAAGCTTTTAAGATTTCAGTCACAAGTTTGCTAATGTTATCGTTCTGAAACATAAACAAGATATAGAAATATTTCTATCTTACAAATGAAGAGTATTACTTGTGTAACGTCACTTAATTGCTCATTGCATATCATCGAATTATTAGAATGTTAAAGAATATAGCGAATATCTCAGTCATTTTCAAGCAATCATGCATGAGAAAAAAATACACAGTGTGTCGAATTCGACGAAACGTATGCGAGTTAACAAGGGAAAAAATAATAACAATCCTGTTGTTAGTTTTGACCGGCTAATACATGGCTACGAACAGCAAGCATATCCTAACCTCACAATCCGTGTGCTCCTCACCGTTATGCCCGTGAGTATGACTTCAAGGGCTTCGGTCTTCTCATCCTCCGTCTCATCACCTTCTAAAATTCCTTTGATATATGATCCAAATACACCTTCATCAGTGTTTAGAGCTTGTAACTTTTTGCTAAGCCAAGTATCGAAAGAATTCGTTGCGACCGCCATGTCCAGCTGTTTCACTTTTTCGAGTCCTTCGGTTGGCAACACGACTAAACCAGTTCAAAGCGTTTCTAACCGAGACAAGTTAGTAACAGAGATAAGTATCGTTGATACTTATAGCTGATATTCTGCCAAAAAAATGGACACTAAGAATAAAAACGTTTTGTGGTCGATGGTTGACCATCATCAAGCCTCGTCTCTGATACTTTATTGTTAGCGAAAAATGTCATTTAAAATACAAACACATAATTTCGTTTATTTTCATAACGAATGTAATAATAGTACAAATAAGTTACTTTTTTTATTCTAAGCAATCTAACCAATTCCAAACCTTCTCGATTTTAAAGAGGAGGGGGTCTGGTGTCCGTGAACGAAACGCGGATCCATTTGCAAAAATTTTTTCATCTGAGACAATTTTCTATTTTTAATTACTGAACTTTCCGGAAGCCGTATGTAGATTTTTTTCCTTCAATATACGATGCTGTTGCTGACATCTTTTTTAGCAGCAACAATCTTTGTAGTTAACCTGGGATTTACTTCAATACGGTACAGTATCCTATCTTCCAATTCGCCTGCTAGATTTCGCACACTTTAATGTACCTGTATCCCGTAGTAGTTGTGCTATTTTGTAAAATATCTTTGCGCTGGATATAGTCCTATTGGGATATTTTGCGTCGTATAAACGTTGCGCTTTAGTGCTATTGCCGTCTGCTGAACCGTAACAAAAGTACATGTCCGAAAGTTCTCCAAATGTATACATTTTGTAATAAATATGGCGATATAAATGATAAATGACGTATAGTACTGCTGCATTGCATGCAACACTCACTACGCACAATGCACACACAATATACTCAAGTAACAGTCTTCTAACTTAATATTTTCAGTTCTCTGAAAGCTTCTCGTCGATCGTTGAATTGTCGTTCTTCCAAAACTGTTCTGCATATTGGGAATGAAATCCCAACAAAGAAAAACGTTCTGATATTGCGTATACATATATATCTGTATATGTGTATATTATTTGTTTGTATATACATACGTGTATATAGACGTAACAAAAATTATCTACTTATCACTCGAACTATTTATTCGAAAATGAAAGAAAAGAACGTCACTCTGCATTTTCAACTTATTTTTTCGTGTAAACTAATCTAGTTTCGGGCTGTACAATCCTGTATCTCCAGAAATTACTAAAGCTAAACTTTCATATTTTCGGATCGTTGACATTTCGGGAGATAACGTGACTTTCGACTTGATTGTGGCACATCCGTGATCCTTCTTTCTGGTCGATATTTGTCCTCGAAATGACATTTCTATTGTCAAGATGAACAAGTGGCGGCGTTCTTTTTTTTCCAAGCGTGTTTCGTTTAAACTCGTGACTCACGGGATTATCTTCGTTTTTTAAAGCTATTTCCTGTCTTCGTTCTTAACCTCGAGCTTCAAACGGCACCCACTTCACTTGCGAACACTTTCTTGTATTAGTAGTTGCGTTTTCCACTCCATTCTTTTCCATTTATATTCTCCAATATGAGCCATCTCTTCTGATTTTCTGCAAAATATTCGTTTGTTCTAGTCTTGTTTGACCGTAACAAGGAAACGCGCGAAACTGTGGCTTGCTCGCCCGTCGTTTGTTCATATTTGTGTAGAATTAAGACGGACTTTTGAGCACACGTTTGCCCCGTACGAACGATTCGCACTTGACTAATTTGCTGTGGTAAATTGTTGATCGACGCGAGATGGTTTTTGATTGCGACAGACTGGTTGTTCGACTAATAGTAAATACATGCCAAAGAGATGATTAGAAAAGATAAGAGCAAAAAGACAAGTAGAGGCACTCAGCCTTCCAGTTCTGCCGAAGACTAGCCTATTTTTGAGATTTTTAAATGGCAGCATATATCTTTTATAACATTTAAATCCAGCTGGACCTTATACCGAAAAATCATTATTTTGGCAGATATTTTAACCGTAATTTGTTAAATTTAACGTCTGAGAGACAAATGCAAGGTAAACACAAGACAAACACAACACAACACTCAAATAACATATCATCACAAATAGGTGGATTATCGATGTACGATAATATATCTATTGAGCATCATTTTTTACATTATATTTCTACTTCTGGCCGCCAGATGACAGTATACGATAAAATATTCATAAAAATAAACTCGCGATTTTTAGATATTCTTAGTTTCTTTTCCTCGTATAATCTAAATTCTACCATTTAAAAACGCGTTTCGAGATGCACAAATAAAAACAAATTATTAGACCTTGGTTAGTAAAGTCATAATCATTATACCGACCTCTCCTGCGTATGTAGTCTATCGCAGGGCGTCAATTTGATCTGACGGCAACATGTTTCTTAATAATATTAAATTAAACTTAACGCAAATCAATATCATTTCATACCGCTAATTGACTTCCTGACGATGCGCATGAAAACTATACAATATGCATAAACTTTATACGCGCATAATATTTAAAATAACGATCTTTTTAACGCTTTAAAACTAGTATTAGTTTAAATTCCATTCGTCAAAAATCACACGTTACGATAAGAGGATAGAAATTCGGTCTATCCCAAAACAAAATTCAGCCAAATATCAGCCAAATATCTATATATAAGTAACAGTGTGGAGCTATTAACATTTTATCCATTCATACTAACCTCCCCTAAATTCTCTTATTCCTATTATAAGTACGTGGTTCTATTTGAACGGCGGTTCACATTTCGTTTCCATCATGTATCTGTTGTGACAGTTCAGTTTGGTTACTATAAGCGGGTATCGATTGCGAACGGAAATGCTAATTTAATATTGGAATTACTGTGCACCCCGATCGTTGTTAGTCCATCACAGTACTGTCAGTGACACTGATCGCGAACGGACCGTGAATATCTTAACAACGATGTGGAACTACGTGCTAATCTCGACCCTCGTCTTATTCGCGTCATTGCTGTATCATTGTTATTTCAACGGTCCAACCAGCATTATCGAGCTCCCTAATACGCATTACGATTACATAATCGGTAAGTGGTGGATTTTTCACCGGACAATGTCGGTGACTGCGATACCGTTCGAGTTTTAACTTTTATCCGAAGGAAACGGGTACACGGAATTTAACTAATTAATCCGTTGATCCGGGCTTTTAACGAATCGATGTAGATACATGATCGACGTGAATTGACTTTAGCATGTAACCGAAGGTAATACGGTAAATTGGATTACGAAATAAATTTTCATGATGCAATCTATAGGAAGTATTGGAGTATGGATATAATTTGTTATTTCTCGCTCTTGTACGTGGAAGCTAATTTTTTTAAGATCGCGAAGATCATTATGATCTAAACGATGTTAAATCGATGTTTTTAACTGATAAAGAAATGTCGAGTCATACGAGGGTCAACATTGAGAAATGTGGTCTGTTAATTGATTTTAATATTGTAGGTATTACATAATGAGATAAAATCCATGTAATATATTGTTCTTAAAAGTAAGATTGTGTAAAGTTTGAATAATTAATTCGCTTGTACCACATACGTTGACTTTATTTTATCGCGTATCATAAGTATTAATCTTAACGTAAAACTAATATTTTCTTAAGCTCGCAAATACAAAGGTATATTGATGTTTACAAATTTATAACAAAATTATATTTCTATTACGCTACATATGTAATGTATATGTTGTAACTTTTCTTTCTCATATACAACAAGGATCGTGATATATTAATATTTTAATGAATTTTTAATTACAAAGTTGGTGCTGGAACAGCAGGATGCGTGCTGGCGTCACGGCTTTCCGAAATTTCGAACCTGTCGGTTTTGTTGGTCGAAGCAGGAGGACATTTCGGATGGGCATCGTCCGTTCCAATTTTGGCACCCGTTATGCAGAAGACTGACGTCGACTGGTCCTATTCCACGGAACCGCAAAGGTTCTCTTCGAAAGGATTTTGGAATCACGTAAAGGAAAATCGATCATCGTCAGATCACCATAAGAACCCTTATACAAAGTTTTATAATTTATACCGTAGAACAATCGGATTGAAATTTGTGATTCTTAATTTTAAAGCTAATCTTCGACCCCAATAATTTCATAATATCCCTTGATCTTGAATCGGTTAAAAAATGAATATTTTAATCGTCGTTGGAAAATGTGAGACAATGCAACGTGCGCTCATATTTTCTAAGTACATTTTAAAGAGGATACGAGGCTCGTAAAGTTAAAACCAAACTAATTCGTTCCAATTCTATATAAATTTTCCTCAGGACGTAGCTCGATGAATTTCAAATGAACAAAGCATAAACTCGAAACATTTCCTTCGTTACGAGCAAACTTGATTTTATGAGATGTACCATTTAAAGTCCACGCAGAATCGAACTCGATTGATTGAAAAAGATTGGATTTTATCGTAGATACAAAAGATACCAAGAGGTAAAGGGTTGGGCGGCAGCGGCCAGATAAATCACTTGGTTCACTCCTTCGGAAAGCCGGAAGATTACAAAGCCTGGCCCAGGGGATGGTCACACGCCGATCTACTTCCGTACTTTAAAAAGGTGTCCGATATCATGAACGTAATGTCCAGCCCGGAGGAAGAATATCTGGCGGAAGCTTTTCTCATGGCGGAAGAATCGTTGAAGTTGAATAATGTGACTCTTCAAAAGGGGATGTACACGACGAAAAGAGGTTCCCGCTGGAGCACGTTTAACGCGCATTTGCAAAATGCCTGGAATAGAAAGAACCTGCATATTTTGATAAACACGTTGGTTTTCAAAGTGAGATTTCGTTTCTTCCACCGCCTTCACTTTTAAAAGCGTCACACGGTAGAGCCGCGTTTACGTAAATTTCATTTGCGGGATTTTCATTGTAGATTATTTTCAGGTATTTTATTATACGGCGGCTACAAGAAGTATCTTCCGAAGCGTTTTTTTTTTTATCAGCTAACCAGTCTTCGTTATCGTAACATTAGAATTGTTTTAACGTAACATCGAGCGATAGGAAATTTAATATATTTGGGCTTGATCGATTAGTAAATAAATCCTACGATACATACAATGGTCTAAAAGCACACTTTGTAACCACTGTAGGTTTTTTTTTTAAATCTGCACGGTTTAATCGGTTCCGAAGGTTAAATTTGAATTCAAATTAAATTCAATTTGTTATAATTTAATATATTGTTAATTTGTTGTTAAATTAAATTTGAGTATATCGTGTCCATATACGATTAAACACAACAGACCAAAAATATAACATAATACGATGGAACCTGGTGATTTTTAACAAGAATTTAACTCGAATAATCGCTTGAAAATCATTCTCGATGATAAATTACATGGACGCGTGAATCAAACGCTCGAATACATCATTCGTAAATTTCCAGATACTTTTCAAAGAGAATTTGAACGCAGATGGGATCAAGGTGATTTACAAAGATGGATCGGTGGGAAATATCGCCGCGAGGAAAGAGGTGATCCTTTGCGCTGGTGTTATCAATAGTCCTCAATTGCTTTTGCTTTCGGGAATCGGGTCGGCCGAGGAGCTTGACAAATTTCAGGTGAGGGATCATTCGATCTTTTTCCAAACTAAAAGTCCGTAACGTGATATCCTGATCATTTTGTACGAATATTTCGTACGAATATGGTTACGTGCGATCAGAGAGTAAAGATGTTTTTAGATACCAGTGGTGAGCAATCTACCGGAAGTGGGCAAAAATCTGTTTGACCATCTTCTTCTTCCGCTTTACGTTAATCTACAGGCAAGAGTAAGCATAACTCTGTACAAGTTACAAACGCTTCCTGAGGTACTCAATTACTTCGTCTTTGGAAGAGGTATCGAATTATCTTAACGTCGTCCTTTTACGTTTTACGATTAATTGTCTGAAATTTTAATCCCTTTTTCTTTTTTCTTTTTTTGTTACTTCTAAGGATGGTACGCGACTAATGGTATAATGGCGATGGGTCGCGCCAATGATAGCGGAGTTATGCTTTTTGGTATGGGTTCTACCGATGAAAACATATTGAAGGGTTTGTCTAATTACAAAACGGAGGTAAGCAGAGCGCTATGCTAAATCTTTAATTCGCCATCCGTGCGTTTATTTCATGTACATCGTCGCTTGACGTTTATCGTCGTTCGAAGAGGATTGTCTTGAAATTAATTTTTTAACAAATGATAATTCGTTATTCCTTTATCTTCTCGTAAACATAATCGATGACGTCTCATCGATGTGATCATAACGGTCTGTATATCATTAGAGTGCAAATCAAATTCGCAAATGTCCGTATATAGTATAGACGTAAAGGATTTTGAAAACAACATGGATCGATCAAAGTTAAATAACTAAAGCAAGTTTAAAAAATAAAATAAAATTCAACGCGTAAAAAAGAGTTAAATCTTAATAAAATTTGAAATATCCAAACATAATGTGAAATTACGATTACTTGAAAACTACGTTACAATTCGATTGAACTGAAATATGTTTCGTTCAGAGTAGCGTAGCAAATTTTATTCTATAAAGACCATACTTTCTTCCTCGTGATTCTAACTAAATGGTATACGTAGCCTTACAGGTCGATGTATCCGTCCTACGACAACAACAGTCGCGAAGGATTCTTATTTCTATCCTACTGTTTGCAACCCAAAAGCCGTGGTAGCATTTCGCTGAGATCTAACAATATTCGCCATCAACCAAAGATCGACCCTGCTTACCTTCAGCACTACGACGACGTTCTTTGCACTCACCGAGGTACGCGAATCTTTTTTCTCGCGACACATCGTCTTTCTTTACGGTGTATTTCTTGTTCCATCGCACTTTGCATGATGAAAGCGAATTTTCCAGCTATAAACTTCGCTCTTCAGACGCTCGAGACGCCCAAGTTTCGTGAGTACGGCGCGAACGTTCATCATCCCGATCTAGAAGAGTGTCGACATTTGCCGCAAGACTATCGGGATATCGAATACACGGAATGCGTGTTGAGAGTCGGTGCTCTCACGAGTTATCACGTGTGTGGTTCGTGCAGAATGGGTACCGATGATCGTGCAGTCGTCGATGAGAAATTACGGTAAGAAAGTTGAACTTGATTTTGCAGCGTATTAAGTTGGTAATTTTTTCGTTTCATAACATACGATATACTTTAAGTGGAGGTAGTCTTTTTGAAGTAGAGTCCAAGAAGTAATAAATTTGCCATTTGTTTTTCTAGGTTCGAGATAATTCTTTTAAGCAGATTTGAAATATCGTATTGGATATGTATAATAAAGTTTAATACGAAAGACGAAGATCACGGATCTGTGAATTGTCTGATTTACGAATAACGATACGGTGATATGGGGAATAGATTTAGATTAGCGTAAATCTTTCTGTTACAGAGTGAGAGGCGTCAATAGACTGAGAATAGTAGATGCCAGTATATTACCGTCTCCGATTTCCGGTAATCCAAATTCCGTCGTAATTGCCATCGCGGAACGAGCAAGCGATTTAATTCTCGGTCGCACATTTAATCAGTAGAACGTATTTATTATATTGCGTTAAATTGACAAATAAATATATTATCCGTAAGAATAGGTCGAATGTGATTAATCGAAGCCCGAACTTATACCGTACGATATATAGGACATTATTCTATTATTTTTATAGTATATTGCTTTACGCATTATCAGTGACTTCAACGATATTATCGAAGGCGACGAAGTAACAATCAAGTGGGAAAAGGACAGGGGAAGAAAAGCTGCGTGGTCAGATTTTTTGTAATTTATAATTAATGTTTTCTTGTTTTACAGTAATCGAACAATTATTAATAGTCTAATTAAATTTCGATTAATTTTTATACAAACAAAAAAGAGGGTGAGTTACACTCAACTCGGCGTAGCACAAACCCCTGCCACCCTGTTCGCGCTCGGAGAAAAAAGAAAAATAAAAAGAAAAATGTATCGTAACGCCACACTCTGCGTTTTTTTCATTCGTCATTTCATTTCACTTTTTATTTCCGCTCCACGCTTACCTATCCAAAGTAATTCACCGTAACACGTAATGAATCATGATCATAATCATCATCATTCCAACCCAGTTCCTGTCCGGGATCGTTGGAGATGGCAGAGTTTCGACTCGTTCTTCGTTTCTGTTCCACTTCCATGCCTCTTCACTCACTCACTCCTCTCTCTCTCTCTCTCTCTCTCTCTCTCATCTTCTTACTTGCTTTTCTTCTCTCTCTCCCGTTCACGCATTCTCAAACGATCGTTTCATTCGCACACCATCCCTCTAACATTCGTATCAAGTCGTACCTAGCCGTCTTCAACGTATTAAAAATGCATTTCGAACGCGTTTCGCAGGGATCAATTTCGAAAACATTTTGAATATTCGCACTACGCTAGAAATGAATTTTTAACACGCCTCGAAGCTCATTCACGCGTCGTCACACACGCACTCGCACACAGGCGCACTGTTTCCCGTATAAATAAAATAATTCTGTAAATAGAATGCAAAAGTGTCATTTTGCATACACGAAAAACGCAATTACGGTTTGCGCGCTCCGTTCACGCTGGAGGCATCCGCCACTACACTCTTTCATTACGTATTCTCCGCGTTCCTTCCCGTGTCCACCACGCACCTTCCTCGCATTTCTCTCATAATCGTAACGCAAAACTTAATCTTTTAACTTAAAAACAAAATTGGTAACCACCGTGTACGATCTGCGGTGCAAGCCACGATCTTCCTCTATTCTTTCGAGATGAGATACACAACAAGAACGGTCGTTTCTGCCGAATCGATGCCGACGAAGAGAACGCGCGGACCGACGATTACGTACATTGAATACGCGATCGATGCCGAGACGACGAGTATTTTCATCTTCGTCGGATACGGAGCATAAAACTTCTACGATAGAAGCGTCGTTCCATACGCTCCTTCTTCCAACTTTTCTGTAAAATAATATGTAAAAGAAACAAAAACAATTGAAACAAAGCATCACCGGTTCCGTTTTCTTTCCAAAGGAACGATCGGTCGATCGAATTTTCGTTAAAAAGGAAACTGAAACACGTAAACAATGCTGAGAAACATTAATGCGAAATAAAATAACTGGCGATCGATCGAACCTTCGAATAATCAGCCGACGCTTCTTCTATTCGAGTTTTATATTCCCTAGCGTTCTTAAAGCGGAAATGCCCAGAGTACATCCTCTCGACATCGTCGATCCTCGTTTATCCCTTAAACTAGTCGACGCTAAGTGGAAATTTCGCTCGCGAACAAGAAGAGGAGAAACTCGAATATGGCGTGCACCGCTCGATTCAGCGATTTAAAAATCGCGTTTATTCTATTAATTCTTTCGTCGTTTCTTTTCATCTTCTTTTTTTTCTTCCTCTTCTTCTCATATGCGTGTCCGTGTACGTCTCTAAGTTCCTGTCTGTCTCTGTGTGTGTATGTATGTATGTATGCATGTATATTTATATATATATAATATATAATATTCCATTTTTAATTTATATTTTTCATCTTTTGTCTTCGACTTGCGATGTCGCATCGCGGGGCGACGAGTTCGGGGCACGCTTACGATCTAAACAAGTACCTTCTTAATATTACATATAATATACTCTATCTATTTATATATTTATATATTTATATATATATATATCCATTTTATATTTATATTGAAAAAATGAATGTACTCTCTTTCGTTCTTTTAATAGGAATAGTTATCGATTAATATGCAACATAGACGCGACCAGCGCATAGAAACATAAATAAATAAATATAAGCGGATGTTATTTACACATATTCGGTCGCTTGAAGGGAGGATAGGATGGAAAGATTAGGTTGGATTAGGTTTAGGGAATTGATGGGGGGGGGGGGGAGGATGGTATGTTTGAGAAGGCAGTTTCGAAAAGGAGGAAAAGGGTGAAGAAAAGGTGGAAGAACGGAGGACAGTACTATTATTCGATATATTTATTCGCGGTAGCTTCCGGCAGCTATAGTTCATCATCATCATCATCATCATCATCATCATCATCATCATCATCATCATCATCATCATCATTATCATCATCATCATCGTCGTCGTCGTTATTATCGTAATCGTTAAATCTCTCTTATATCGTACAATATAATTATTACTTTTACGTATATCCGATTTTGTTGCGGTTTTCGGTTTTCCGATTTTGTTTTCTCTTACATGTTCTTCCTTATTTGTTTCTTCGCTCTTTTTCATTACCTGTGTATGATACAAAAAAATAAAACGCACGGTGTTACGCCGTGCGTCGCGTAGAAAAATAATACTTCTCACAATCAATGGGACACACGAGAAAGAAAAACCGAGAAGGAACCGTAAGCGACACACAATTGTACGAACGTTGTTTGTAATTAACGCGATCGTCTATGCGTACCGTAAATGGTGTGCGTGTGCGTGTGTGTGTATGTATATGCGTGTTTTGTGCGTGTGCGTGCGTGCGTGTGTGTGTGTGTGTGTGTGTGTGTGTGTGTGTGTGTGTGTGTGTGTGTGTGTGTGTGTGTGTGTGTGCACGTTGTGCGAGTGTACATTCGTGTTTATGTACGAGCGTATGCGTGTTGGCTATGTGTACGTGTACGCTTGTTTCATTGAGGTAGAAGCGGTTTCGTATACACCTACTATTATTACTATTACTATTATTATTATCAGTAGAAAGATTATGTCATATATGCGCGAGAATTGAGATGATGGTTTGTCCGTTTCTTCCGAGTGTAACGAAATTCCCAACGTAGGACGAAAGGGGCAGGTGTATTACATTGTGGTGAAGAAGATATTAGGAGGACAACGATGGGAAGCGGAAAGTAGAAAGAGATTTCATCGAGGAACGAAGCTGAACCACGTCGTGGACAATAGTGTTTGAGGATAAAATGCAACCGGACGAATGTTCGCATTTGTTGCGTGTATAATCGATTTTTTGCTTCTTCTCTATAGTAAAGGAGAGGAGGAAAGATGTTTCCGAAAAACGATAAAGTCGTATGCAAAATGTAAAATCCTATGTAAAACTTTCTCGAAAAGATCAAGCGAGAATGAAAAAATAGGAGAGTTCTATACGAAAACGGTAAGCAGAACGCTCAAACTGAATGTCTAGTGGGAGAGTGAAACGGAATAGGAGAAGACATATTTCTTCATCGATAGAAAGTTCGTGCGAAATGTACGTTCCGCTTCCTTAAAACAGACAAAGAGAAAGAAAAGACATTGAAAACGAAAAAAAAAAAAAAATGTTCGTTAAGGGAACATCCGACCGGCAGAGAAACACCACGTAACAAAACGGTTAACAAAGAACGAATACATCTTAACAAGAACACTTATTAGAACCACGGTGGAATGCGCCGTGGCGCGAAATTCAAAAAAGATTAAGGAATAAAGTCTGGCGCGTCCGATGAACCTAACCTTAGACGAGTGATTGCATCGCGATGAAGTGTTGGATGGAGATGGATCATCGAAGGAAATTGTTCAGCAGCGCTCGTTAAGGATAAAGAGACTAAAACGATTAACAAATTCGTGAATCGAAAGAAGTACGCGGCGAACGAGCAACGTTCGTCGTTCCTTTAACGCGGAATCGTCGTTACGATACACGATTCTCGCGTTAATTGGCTCATTATTTAGATGACACTTGTTTCCTCTCTCACAAACGTATCTTCCTCTTAGCTAGCGCAGCGATATCGCTACCATAAAGTGCTCTTTCTGCTCTTTGTTCGCCTATAATGAATGAAACGGCGAACGGAAGCGAAAACGCCTCTAACGAGCATGGCCGCTATTTAACAGGGAGGGGAAAAAAACGAGAAAGATACGTGAGAATGGATGGAGGAAACTCGTCGTTCGAGCACTTAATTAATCTTTTGTATGCGTAATTAACACACGGTGCCATAAGTAACGTAGCGCCGTCGTCCGCGAAACACCTTCCATATTTTAATGATTCGCGGTGACGGTTATCGTTAACAACGAGTTAGTTTCTTTCTGACCAAAGACAGAGAAAAGGGGGAAAATGAGATAGCAAGGAGGGACGAGCGAGAAAGAGACAAAGAGAAACGGCGTAGAAGATACACCGGATCAATCCCTACTATACACTCGACTATTGCATCGCTTGATTATTGATTTATGTTAATCTTATCGACTATTATACTTTGTAGTTTGTACTTGGTTTTCATTATTCCTGAGAAAAGGATACCGTGGAGTACGAGCCGTGTCGTCTCGATCAACGACACCGAACCCGTTTCGAATTTTTTATTCTGATCTCTGTTTAACTATCGTTTAACTGTGTTTTTCCATTTTTCTTATTTTTTTTTCTTTTTTTATTTTTTTTTTTTTTTATTACAATTTGTTTCTTTTCTTTACTTGCCATCGTCGTTTTCTTTACAATACGTCGGACTGTGTGCCGATCGTCAACACCTCTGGGACGTTTGATTCTATCGCAAAATACCGTTTTTTTTCCCCTTTTAAATCGTGTTATCTTCTTTTATGTACAGAGATTTATTTTAAGCATCTATTTATTTCTTTTTTTTTCTTTTGCTTTCTTCTGCACCCTGTATGTCTTGTGTGAGGTAGCATTTGTACTAGTGTGTATGACGAAGTATTGTGTTCCGTTACTGTGACGGACGGCAGAGCTTGCATCGGCGAACCGATCACGGAAGGATTCGATTACTCAGTGGCAGTGTAGAGTTTCACCAGTCTTTTTATCCTTTCTGCTATTAACACTCGTACATAACAAGCATTCGGACCTATTTCCTACGTAGCATTCGCAAATATCTGTATTTATATCGTTCTTATCTATTCTCTGCGTTTAAGTCGTTCTTACATCACATCTGAGCGATTAAGAAACATATAAAGTCGGCTGCAAACGCAGCAGTCTGTAGTAAAACGATCTCAACAACTCTGTAACTATAATATTAACTATTGCGAGCTATTTGGTATAAAGTACGATCACATGAAACAGTCGGTGAACAATCAGTTCTTCTGCAATTCCAGATAAAGGAAAGAGGATTCACGAGGATCACATGAAACGGGACAAGCATAGTTAAAGTAATGGGCGATCGATCTCCCTGAAACTGATATGTAACGGGTATTTCAACTTCCGGCACGTTCGCTGCTTAAAGTAAACGTGTCCTCCTTCCTTTCCTGCGTATCACAGAAATATCGATATCTCGTCGAGTGGATAGAGTGCGTCTCGTTGCATAGATTAAAGGTCGTCGATTCTTCTTGTAACATAGCTATCGTCACACGATGTTTGATTATTATTGGATTTGATGCAAACTAAACAGGCGACGTCGTTGCGATTCCGTAACGTAATAGCTATGCAAAAAAAAAAAAAAAAAACAAAAAAACGGTAGTTTTATATTCTTAGTAGCAGACTGGAGACGATCGGTTTATTGCATCATTCAGAAATAAAAACTTGACAAACTTGTGAAAATCGCAATGACGTTGCTTCGTCGAACCTCACCGGATCTCAAAGAAAGAAGAAATGTAAAAAACTGCATATCGACGACTTTTATCGATCAACGATCGGCCACGATCCATCGAACAGAATTATAACGCCTCCTCATCCAATCTGTATACATAACATTCAGCGTAATAAACGGCGAGATCGAGAAATGCAGTGTTATGAGCTTAATTAAATCGCGTTCATCGAATCCTTGATTGTTCTACCGATGCCCGCCTTTCTGGCCGTCCAAATTCAACTATATTATATAAAAACCATCATCATCATCGTTATCGTTATCGTCATTGTCGATCAGTATCGTAATTGCGATCGTTTCTTTTAATACATCGTGTATAGTAAGTTTACAAAAATCTGCGATCGTTATTTGTTTGTTGCATCGCGTTTTTCCATCGATTATTTCATTTATACCCCTTAACGCATTATAGTTTACTTTGTACTATAAGTCGCGACCGCTCGAACGTTTATCATCGTTCGAGGATCGCACGCCGCCGAAATCGAAGCCCCGCCGCGCGACAGTATGAGCTCTACAGTTTTACAATATTATAATCGTAATCGTAGTAATCGTTAATCGATTAACTCAATCTTGCCGCCAAAAGAAAAAGAAGATGTAGGTTCGTTACGTAATGTACGTTCCTTACGTTCTTATTAATGTTATGTTTTTTTTTTTATACTTTTTCGTCACGTTTAAATATGCTTATGCGTGCGTGATACATGTACTATGCAATCATTATCAACTATGGTATAGTACTATTACTGTATTTTTTTTCTTTTTTCTTTTTTATACTATACAACGATCAAACGGTATAGTATAAGTAGACAGTGCACGCGCAGCCCAGGTGCAGCGACAACATCGACCCTTATCCTCCTTCGTTTTTCACCGCGAGCATGCAACAATCTCCGCCGATCCTTAATTATCTTCCTCGGCGACGGCCTCTCTGCCGTCACCATTTTACCCCCACCCCAACCCCCACCTGCTTGTTTTTCGTTCGCCTCAGCCAACGTTCTTATTCTATCCTCGATAACTTTATCTGCCCGCCCACGCGATCTCAATTGCCAAACATCAATGACGAAGGATTACCAACTCCTTTTTTACTCATATATTTTTTTCATTTTACGTTTTTTTAAATCGTGGAAAGCCCGTTTACACCGCGAGTCTCGGTGACGGGTGCGAAGCGCCCTTTAAACGCGGTTTATTCCTAGTTCCTTTACTTTTCGCCAATTTCGTACCGACTTTTTTTTTTTAGCGATCATCATCCGAATTTTGTGTCTTTCCTCGAAACTCGAGAGTCTTTGAACGAACTCTTTGCTTGTCTAACGCCTCTCTGCCCCTACCCCCTTTTTAAGTCCCCATTCTTGTTTTTCTAATTCTTTCTTTTTTCCTTCTCCGCGACGCTCGTGACTCGCGCGGGAAATTCGAAACGATTCGGTCGACCCGCGGTGTAAAGCTCGCCTCGCCAAGCTGTGTCACACACGACATCTATTAAAGGATTTTCAATCCGTAAAACACATATTATAGAAACAACATGCAACATTTTATCCTACGCCGTGATACAATAATGGTACATACGTGTGCGTACGCTGCTGCGTGGCTTCGTAACGTGGATATATGCACGCGAAGCATACGCACGATACCGCGCCCCTCCTATATGCGTGTGCCTATGTGTATTTGTGCTTGTATACATGTGTTAGTGTATGAGTGTGTATGTGTTTCCAATCACACTGGGATACGGTCAGGCAGCGCGGAACCTTACGCGGAAAAGGGGAACGTTGAAAACTACTCTTATGAATCGTGACTTGGTTTCAAGTAACATTTCCAATATGATTTCGTGATCTACGAAACGACCGAGAAACTTCGTTATCGTATATAATATTAGGAAGGTAAAAAACACGTGTAAAAATAAATTTGAAAACATGCGAGTTTCGAATCTCGTTTCTTTTTCCTTGAGATCGAAAAGCTTTTAGCTTACGAAAGTAATTGTGACGAAGGATATTTGCAAAGCGATCGAGTACGAAACGGAAAAGAAGCAGCAATTCGAACAAGGAGAATTGCGGATTTCGAAAAGAACTCTACGCGATGCATAATTCGACGAATAGCAAAACACGAGTGTTAGTTTAGTCTGGTTTTAGATCCAGCGATCTTTCACTTTCGTTTCCATCCCCTGCCCGAACACGATCGATTGCTCATCACTCGTTATTCGACTCATCAACTTCCTATATATACACCTGTATATACATTGTACACGCGTGTTTTTACGTATGCAAATTCGTAACAGCTAACGACGAAGCAACTAAAAAGAACACGGCTTTTTAGCCCCAAACCTCTTAAACATTCGAAACTGTGAACGTAAACGCATTATCCTAAACGTTCGAATTTTCGTTACGAACGTCACCCCAAAATTACCTAAAAGAGAACGAAAACAAAGAAAAATAATAGGGAACGATATTAGATGAAATAAAAATGAAAGGAAACGCTTAAGAAAAGTGTAAACTTAATACTAAAGTTTGTACGATCTTAACATTACTCTCGATCTTTCGTTTCGTTCGATTCTGCTTGGCAGAGTAGCCGAGAAAAGTTAAAAAAAAAACAAAAAAAAAAAAAAAAAAAAAAAAAAAAAAAAAAAAAAAAAAAAAGAAAAAAGAAGAGAAAGAAAAGAAAAGAAAAGAAAACGTGTATACATTTTTTCGGCTTAATTTAAAAGAAAACAAAAGAAGAGACAAAGGAAATAAAATTTAACCAAAGTACGTATGCGTACCAAAATTATTTACACTGGTGAGCATATATGCAAATCGATCATTTTTCGACGTATCCCGTGTACGTTCTGTGTGTTTTTCTGCTTCGTACATAACCGTGTATGTACGTGTAGTGTAGATGTGTGTGCGCGTGTGTGTATGTTCCTATCACATACGTAAACGACACATAACACTTTTGAATAATCCCCCCTCCCGCAGCGTCTTCGTTTTTCTGCTTTTCGATTTGAGACCCTCTTGTCCACCCTCTATGACTAATTTTCACGTCGTCTAAAATGTTTTTATAGCCCCATCCTCCAGAAATTCACCCTTTAGTTAGCCCTAAAAGAAGATCGGAATCACCCACGCGTCCGGATCTAAATGATTTGCTCTCCTAAAAACGTCTCGTATTCGTCAGCTTTCGAGTTTCTTCCTTAAAATGCTCTTCGTCCATTTTTTTTTTTATTTTTTTATTTTTTTTTTTTTTTTTTTGTTATCTCCAAAATCAATCCCTTCGAGATGATCGGAAAACGCGTGATCCGCGAAATTCGTCGACTCGAAACACTTTTCGCTGATTCGATATTTTCACTTCGATTTTTTTCATTTTAGCCCCATTTTTTCAAAACCTCTTCGCTCTCGCCAATTAAACCTGTGCATTGCACACTCGCGATATCTTTTTTCAGTTCACATGTTTTTCGTTTTGTTCACGATGAAACAATACTTTCGTCTGTTTGCTTTGTTTCTCACCTAGCTTCGTTCTTCTATCTTTTTCGCATTTCTCTGCCTGAAAAATCGTGATCGGTCCGAGGAACCAGACTTCGCTTGCCAAACGATGAAATCGCCGCGATTCTTTGTTTCTTAATTGTCACGCAGTCTCTCTCGCGCTCACGCACGCTCACGCACGCACACACACGCGCGTACTCACATTCACGTGTCTCACTGTGCTTATATAGTGGTAAGTTATTACATAGTGGTAAGTTATTACATATACAGTTGTGTATGTATGCGATTATGCGGCTTCGTAAAAAAACGGATTTACTATATAATCGTATGTAGAGCTTACGTATCACGTGTGCTTGCGACCCTTGAAACTTTTCGTCTATCAAAAATTCCTTTCCTAATACGGCACTTGCGTTAACGACTAATTTCTATAAAATGAAATTGTTCGAAAGTTCGAAGGAGAAGTCGTTTGTACGATCTGCAAATGGTAGAATGAAAACGATCTTCCGTCAATTCTATGAAAGACTACGACGCAAAGATCGCGTGAAGAAAATGTGACCAGTTCGTCTTTTTAAATTTCTGATTCGCAAAGTATTTTCTGTGATGATATAGTTGTAAATGAATATAATCTTTCCAAAATAAGTGATAAATTCTTTTGTATGAAACCAAATGTAAAACTATATACATTCCGGTATAAATATAATACATATCGAATTCGAAACCAAATATACAACAATTTCGATAATATTGATTAATTAGTTGTCACAAAATTGTTTCGTTAAAAAACAAAAAATATAACTCGTGTATCGAATGACAACATGTTTGGAAAGCAAATATTAACATTGCATGGAAAGAAGGAATTTCGACGAAGAGCTTCAAGATTCACGCTCGTACCCTGTCTCTCAGGGTATAACAGCAGGAGAATAATCCCGACGTTAACCGGACGAGTAGTAGCGGCTGTACGGAATGTACAGATGTTATTCTATCAGTGGTCTCTCAGTGTTCCCTGTGTTTTGTATGCATTCTTATAAAAAACGATGAGGTAGTACTGTCATACGTATCGTCATTTGGCAGAATACGCGAACGATCCGGTCCGCGATTTGATATCGTATTTAACGAAGTAAGAAAAACGTAGAAAAAAAAGAAGAGAGAGAATTATGCAGAGAATATAGAAACGTAAAAAGAACACATGCAACGCGAACAAGAAAATACGGGAAAGAACGAGACAACGAAAACGGAAACGAAACAAATAGTTTCCTTCTACTAATATATTCTAGGTCTTTTACGACCATTTAAATACTAAATAATCCCCTATTAACTATTGTCTTTGATATCTTAAGAAGATAGGCGTATCGTTGTGAGATAACTCTCGTTAAACTCTGATTTTCCTCTGTAACGTAACAAACAAATAAAAATAGGAGAAAAAGAGATGAGCGAGAGAGAAGACACGATACTGACGGATATGAAGAAAACGATGAAAAACGAATAATAATAATAATAATAATAATAATAATAATAATAATAAACGAGGAAGAAAACGACTGGGAGTTCGTAATAGCGGAGAAAGAATAAAAAGAGAGAAGATAGAAGTCTGTAATATAAACGTGTGAAATACTGCAACAAGTAATATTGTGGTGCTATCCTGACTAGGAGTATCTATATATCTATCTATAAGGTTAAATCGTTAATAATAAACTATTGCATTGATCACATTCTATACAACCGGTATCTAAGCAATTATTCCCTATGCTTTCTTGTTCGTCCTGGTCTATTGGTTTCATAATTATATCACCTATTATATATTATCCTCGACTATTGCTTCGGACAAAAGTCCGCTATTTAAACATTGTAAACAGGTAACAAAGTGGTAGTGATTGTTCTTCGTGACGTACAACGCGTCACGTTTGCGATCTTTCCAAGCGAATGCGATTGCTTCGTGATTCTTTATCGATCAGGTAATATAAACGTACTCGCTAAAAAACCTTGGATCCCGTATTATAATACATAGTACGTGGAACGCCCTGATTTTTCACCAGGAAACTCCTGTTCGTGTATAATAACGGTAAAGAACAAGCGTCTCTTGGTTATGTATATACAGTGCGTTTAGAGAGATATAAAAAAGCAACGTTCTTACAAAAAGGAAGGATCAGTTCTTCTCTATGTATCTTAACGGTTATTGCTTATTTTCTCGCGCGATACGAACCTTGCTTTGCACGCATTCACCAAGAAGAATCTACACACGTGGCCTACATGATATATTTAATAATATGGTAACTCGACAACCTGTCCATTCTTTATCATTGTAGTTAATAATCTCATAAATTCTTTATAAAACGACGGTATATCTATATAAAAAGAAGAAAAGAAAAACATAAAAGTGGAGAAAATGGTATGCGTCGGTGTCGGTTTTATAAGAAAGATGTGCACCACTCTATCTCTCTCTTCCGGATATGTGTGCTTTTTTTCACGGATAAAGTGTGTGTCTCCGTTGTCTCTATGTTGGCGTCTCTTGTGCGGAGATGCGTAAAAAAATAATGGAAATTCGATTACCTATCCTGAGTAGAAAAAAATGTGTGACCGAGAAAATGCGATTTGATTTCTATGTTTCCTTTCTTTGTGTTCTCAGTTTGTTTGGCACTAACGCGTACGTGTTTAAGTTGTAAAGTGTTAAATAATGTTCGGACATCATCCGTGTCTTGACCCTAGGCTCTCGACATCAACAGCAATAATAGTACCAGTGTTATTTCTCCGCGGTAGAATCGGTAAAAGTATCAATATATAATAACAGCGTTCCAATGCATTGTGATTTGGTAATCAGTTCGATAATTCTTA